>NW_004624737.1:8353828-8602357 GCF_000247695.1 Heterocephalus glaber
AAAAAAAAAAAAAAAAGAAATTTATACTGTCATTCACCCATTTCACAGATGTAAAGCTTAAGTGTCATGTTTTTACTCCTTTCCCTTACAGTCTACATCAGTGCATCATCAAGACAAGTTGATTTTTTTATCTTTAAAATATATACTGTATCCAGGCACTACTTCCTTATCCTCAAGGCTACCACTTCTATCTAACCCATACTATCTCTTGCTAAGACTATTGTAGTGGTCTCCTAATAAAACTTCATCTTAATCTAGTCTCTGTGCAGCCATCTGGTAATATTTTTTGCTTTTGTTTTTTGAAACAGGGTCTTGCTATGTGATTCAGGCTGGCTTTGAACTCACTATGTAGCCCAAGTTGGCCTTGAATTCATGGTAACACTCCTGCTTCAGCTTCCCAAGTGGTGGGATTACAGTTATATGCCACCACACCTGGCTCAGCCACCTGGAATCTTAACGTAAATATAATTTTGTTGCTTCCATCATTAACCCACATATAAAATGCCAGTGGATTGTTATGAAACAAATTCCAGTCTCCTTACCATAGCTTATATAATCTTGCCTCTTGATCTCTGACTTCATCTCCTACTTTCAACCTTACTTGTTTGTTTAGATCATACCAGCCTTGTTGTTATTTCTCAAATGTATCATACATTGGTTAATACTGATAGCTCTTCTTAAAATATTCTATTTTGGATGTCTACATGGCTTATCCTCTCACTTTATTGTTCAGAAATGTTGCATTTTTCTACCTCTCTGTCTTGTATTATAACAATTAGCTGAGGGTAACTTACAAATAGATGAGATTTATTTGATTTACGATTCTGGTGTCTGCTGGCCCAAACAGCATGACACCCGCATCTTGGCAAGGGAAACCTATCTCTCAAAGAATGGCAGAGAAGTAGAAAGGGAACCAGCTGCTGCAGAAGGGTCTCATCTGCAAGCAAAAAAAGGGAGACGTTTATGGGAAGTGCCAGGCTTACTTCTAGCACCCCAGTATCACAGGAGAATACATTCCTATGGGGAAAAAAAGCACTAATCCATCTCAGAAGCCTAATCATTCCTGCTGGGTCTCTCACCTCTTAAAGATTCTACCACCTCTGCGTCACCATACTGGTGCCCAAGCTTCCAAGACACAATCTTTTGGGGGACACATTCAAACTATATCTAAACCTCAGCTCTGTACAAAATTTCTTCCTCAATTAGCACCTCCCTGTATTTCAAGTGAGGGTTTACCAGGGTTTAGTTATCTTCTCACTTTATTCTTTTTCTGTTATTTCATCTAATTACTCTTTTTTTTTTTTTGGTACCGGGGATCAAACTCAGGTCCTTGTGCTTGTGAGGCCGGCGGTCATCTAATTACTCTTAATTGCACATTATTCATTGTCATCATTTGTATCATTTTCCAGATAAAAGTTCTGTGTTAAGAATTTTATTTTATTTACAGCTGTATCTCTAGAGCGTGGCTCATAAGAGAAACATAAATATTTCTAATCCACCAGGGAAAAGAGACTCAAAACAATGGAAAACTTTTTACATCATCAGTTGTCGAATGGCTCCAAGTTCAAACTTTATTCAAACAGCAAAGTCTGTAAAAAAAATCTGCTTAATGTTCTAACTTTGCTCAGTAGTTGAACAGAAAACCCGACTTGAAAAAATCTCTCACATGTTGTCTCAACACAGACATAAAGGGGTGATGGGGTGAAGCTTCAGTCTTAAGCACCCAGACAACATAATAGTGCTTGTGTTACTGCGTTAAAACATTTGTCATTGTGCTTTTTGGGGGTCACTTTATTTGCATAAAATAGCGTAATCCTGGCTCCACGTAAAGTGAAACCAGCAGTAAAGCTAAGAGGAAAACTGAGAACCATGATATAGAGTTAAAGAAATCACTACGAAATTTGTTAAAGTCCTAGAAAAAATGAATTTATAAGTAAATTTATGTTATGAATTTGTAAATTAATTTTTGGGCCTCAGAACCAGTTATTTGGTTTCCCATTACCCACCCCTATCCACTCCCAGTTTTTTGAGACTGGGTGTCACTGTGTAGTCCTGGTTGGCTGTGAACTCATGGTGATCCTTCTGCCTCAGCTTCCCAAGTGCTAGGATTTACAGGGGTGTGCCACCACACCCAACATCCATTATTTATTTTTTTTCTTAAATTCTTTTATTGGTACATTTTAGGTATACAATATTTACATTTATCTTTGGGTGCTTGTACCTGTACATGATGTATCTTGGTTCTTATTTTTTCCCCATTACCAGTGTGCCCTTCACCCCTAAACCCTTCCCTATTTACATACTTCGTTTCCATTTTTTTTTTCTTATAATTTTTCTTTTCCATTCTTTCCTTTCCCCTTCCCCTCCCACCACCCCTACCCCTTTGGACCTTTTCCAGTTTCAAAGTATCATTTATTAGTTATTAATCCTTTTAGTCCTTATTTACACTCTCAGTTTCTCACACTAGAGAAACTTCAGTATTTACACATGTGTGTCTTATTTCACTTACGAGTATGGCCTCAATATGGATTCATTTAGCTATAAATGACTCTAGTTTCTCATTCTTTATGGCTGAGTAGTACTCCATTTTATAAAAAAACCACATCTTCTTTATCCAGTTTCCATTTGATGGGCACTTGGGCTGTTTCTAAGCTGTAGCTATTACAAACTGTCCCAAAATAAACATGGGTACACATATATCTCCGTGGTATGATTCTTTTAATTCTTTTGGGAAAATACCCAGCAGGGAAATAGCTGGGTCAAATGGGACCTCCAGCCCTAGTTCTTTGAGGTATCTCCACACTGATTTCCATAGTGGTTGCACCAGTCTGCACTCCCACCAACAATGGAGAAGGGTTCCTTTCTCTTCACACCCCCACCAGCATCTGTTATTGGTTGATTTCTTGATAGTAGCCATTCTTTCTGGGGTGAGGTGGAATCTCAGTGTTGTTTTCATCTGCATCTCTCAAATGACCAGTGATGTTGAATATTTTTTCATATGTTTATTTGCTGCTTTTACTTCTTTGTCTGAGAAATGTCTGTTCATTTCAGATGCCCATTTTTGAATTGGCTCTTTGAATTTGGGGGGGGTCTGATTTTTTTCAGTTCTTTATATATTTTTGATAGTAGCCCTTTGTCTGAGTTACAGCTGCTAAAAATTTTTTCCCACATTGTAGGTTGTCTCTTAGCTCTGTTGGTGGTTTCTCTTGCAGTGTAGAAGCTTTTCAATAAGATGAAATCCCAGTTGTTGATTCTTTGTGCTAGTTCCCATGCTACTGAGGTTTTGTTCATAAAGTCTTTTCCTATGCCAATATCTTCAAGAGTTATACCTAACTTATCTTCCAGCAAGTTTAGTGTTTCTGTCTTAATATTTAGATCTTTAATCCACTTAGATCTCAGTTTAGTGCATGGTGATAGATATGGGTCTAGTTTTAATCTCTGACAGGTTGAAATCCAGTTTTTCCAACACCATTTATTAAATAGGCTATCTTTCCTCCAATGAGGGTGGTTGGCTCCTTTGTCAAAGATGAGATGGCTGAATATGTCTAAAGTTGGTTTTGCATCTTCTAATCTATTCCACTGATCCTCGGGTCTGTTTCTGGATGTAGTTGTTCTCACAGTAGTCGGCCACATGCTCCCCATTTGTGTAGCTGTCGAAGAGGGCCTGGCGGCCCCCCGGGATTTCCTCCTCCAGCAGCATCTGCAGTTCCGCCATCTTCACATCCTCCTCCTCCTCCGCCCATCCATTATTTCTTATGGGAAAAATACGTTTAGTTCTTAAACTTCTAACAAATTGAGTTTGACAACCAAGGTATTACTCTGTTTCTTACAATGTGTGTGTGTGTGTATTAGTAGCTTCCTATCACTTACAGTGAAAAGAAAAAGATTATTTTGGCTCACAATTTTGGAGGTTCTGGTTTAAGACTGAGCCAGCCCCATTGTTCTAGGCCCCTCAGGAGGGCAGCACGTCGTGGGAAAAAATTATGGCAAAGCAACCCATTAACACAAGAGCCAAGAAGCAGAGCAAGAAACTGGCAGTGGTGGTGCACATCTGTAATCCCAGCACTTGGGAGGCTAAGGCCGGAGGATTGCCCTGAGTTTGAGGCCAGCTGGGCTAGTCCTCCTGAACTACAAAGTGAGACACTCCCACAAACAAACAGCAACAAAAAAATAAAACAGAAAACAATAAGAGAGGACAAGTGGGATCCCATAGTCCCTTTCAAGGGGATGCTCCTATTACATGAGGATCTTGCACTAGGTCCCATCTCAACAACTATTAGTAGTGCCATCCAAGGGACCAACTTTTTTCTTTTTTTTTAGTACCAGGGATCAAACTCGGGTCCTTGCGCTTGCGCAGCAGACGGCGAAACTACTGAGCTAAATCCCCGGCCCAAAGGGACCACCTTTTTAACGTACAGATCCTTGGGAGACACTACCTTTGTTCAAACCATAGTGCTATTTTAGCATGGAGACACTTCTTTTTTTTGATGGAAAAAGTGCTGGCTTTATTTAAAGCAGGCAGTTTTGGAAGCATTTGACATATGTGTGTCATCAAGAGTACTCACATAAGAACTGACGTTTATATATAGTTTGAAACTTACAGAGATTTAAATCTGATTTTGCCTTTTGCAGTTGCTGGATCCATTCAGCAAATTTCTTCACTTGTGAGACAGGATACTCACTTATGAAACAAGGAAATAAAACTCACTTTGTGGTATGTCCTCAAATGATAAATGATATTCTCTGAATCTTTCCTTGCTGTGGAATAAGCTTTGCTATTCCACTGTGTAGCTGTGAGCTCCTACAAGGCAAGATGTGTGATGACTGTCACACGCAGTGGGCAATCAGTGGGTGTTATTATTCTTTTCTTGGTCACGGATCCCAACCAGCACCCTGCATTCCCATGTCTGTTAATCTGGGCCATCAGTTACCCTTTGCTTTGCGATACATGATCCCAGTGTCTGATGGCATTTGTTTCTCTCCAATATGTGTTGGCGGCAGACTTCAGGTCAGTCAGCTCTGCTTATCTTTGCTGGGAGACACTTCTTTTTATTGTGGTAGGTCAATGGGCAGAGGGAGACTATGGTATGCTCAACATTGTTTTGTAGCGACTTATCATACGCTGACTACTATATGCAACAGTACTCATCTAGGTATTATTGCTATTTTTGTTACTTAGGGAGTGTGGATTATTAGGATTACCTATATGAACCTCATAATAATATTAAGTTCCAGAATGGTTGTACTAGTTTACACTCCCACCAATGTAAAAGGATTATTTTTTTCACTGCAGCCATGCCAGCATTAGTTATTATTTCATTTCTTGACTGCCATTCTTGTGTTAGACAAAAATGTAGTGTTGTTTTAATTTACATTTCTCTAGTGGCCAAAAATGTTGAACGTTTTGATTTCTCAAAGAATTAAAATTAGAAATTCCATTTGGTCCAGCTATTCTCTCTCTAGGTATCTTCCCAAAAGAGCTAAAGACATCTTGTTACAGTGGTACATGCATACCAATGTTTATAGCAGCACAATTCATGATAGCTGAATCCTGGAACCAGCCTGTATGTCTGTCAGACAAATAGATTTTTAAAAAGTGGTATCTATACACAATGGAACATTACTCAGCTATAAAGGATAAATTTGTATGAAAATTGATATTCCTGAAAACTATAATGTTAACTGAACTAAATCAGACACACAAACTTAAATACTGTATGGTATCTCTGATTTGAATAAGGCAAAGTATAAATAAAGGATTGATAGAAGGAAACAGGGAGACAGATCTTTTGCAAATGGGAAGGGGTCCTAGAGAGGGGGAGGAGGAGAGGGAAAGGGGAAGTAAAAAGAATTAGGGTGTGTTGTGTACATATATCAAATATCCACAGTGAGTGTAAACATGTGCTGTAAATATGAACTAAAATAATAATAATGAAAATAGAGACATTGGAAGGGAGGTGGGTCATTGGGGTGGGGAAGGGGAATTTAAAAAATTAAGATGCGTTATGTACATGTACTTTCTCCCTAAGATGACTGTAAACTTTGTGTTACAAATGTGTACAAACAGAATTAAAAAGCTTTAAAAAGATGTTATGTACATGTATCAACTCCACACAAGGAATGTAAATATTGTGTACTGCAAACATGTATCTGGAAAAAAAAAGGAAAGGGCATGAAGAAATGGATGGGGGTGGGGTGGGAAAAAGGAATTAAGATGTATTATGTACTTGTACCAGTTCCCTGTATGGAATATAAACATTATCTACCTCAAAAGTACTAATTAAAAAGTTTCCACAAGCATGCTGGATGTAGACTGGGGCTAATTTTAGAATAAGAGAGTAAGGGTCAAAAGAGTAAATGAGGATAGCAGGGGTGGAAAACCCCTTTCCCCCTAGAACTTTAGTTTTTATGTCTATGCTTTTAACTACAGAAATTCCCACTTTACCTAAGTT
The DNA here is from genome assembly GCF_000247695.1 of Heterocephalus glaber. The sequence continues at coordinate 8,360,281 of NW_004624737.1, forward strand.
TAGGGAAATCATTCTGCTTCTAGTTTCTAGTTTTGTTTTACTTAGCTCTGTGACTCCCAAAGAGTATGAAGTCTCCTTTAACTTCTTCCTAAAACGAGGTGGCAGAAAAGGCATTGCTTATTGACCACATTGTAATTTGTGGGTTTCAGAATTTTGAGAAAATATGTAAGGGCAAGAGACTCTTGAGAATTTGTGAATACTTTTTTTTTTTTTTTTTTAATTTGGCAGTGCTGCAGACCAAACCCAGTTCCTTGTGTGTTAGGCAAGCCTTCTATCACTGAGCTCTACAACCCCAGACAATGCTTTTTGAATAAATATATACTTTTTATTGTTTGCATCAAGATCTATTCAAAAGAGTGGCTGTGTATGCAAGCATATTTTTTATTTAATTTAAACAGAGCTCATACAGATTTGCTGACCTTGTAATGACTGGTCCTCTAAGGGATTGTGGCCTACAGATTGTGAACTCTTGATATAATTGACTCATTCCTAATCAACTTCAGATTTGCATTTAAATGGGTTCTTTCTAAGCATAATTATTGTATCCAGTACATTTTGATAAAACAAAAAATGAACTAAAATTGGCTTTTGATTTCCAAAGACCTAAATTCATCTGACTTAGCTATTTACTACCTTTGTGATTTTGGTTTACTTAACCTCTTGGAATGTCATTTATGCCATTGTGTGTGTGAACATTATATGAAATTATTTTGGGAATTTTCCTGCTAAATGTGTATCCTTTTTTTCTCTTTATTAATATCTCAGATTTTTATGACTTTATCTTTCTCAGTTTATTTCTATGTGATATAATTACTGCTTTATACCAAAAAAAGTTTATTATTCTCTCTGTTCTTTGGGCCAGATCTTAATTATGTTCTAGTTTTAGCCCAGAAATACAACACACTTATTTGGGGTGGAGCAGAAAGCCATCATTTTTCCATAAAATTTCAGTCATCTTGTTTTATTTATTTATGCCTTCAATATGCCAGTCATCCTAAATGGAGTCATAAAATCTTTAACCACTGAAGTAAATACAGCGATATAGGAATTAGAAAGATTGCATTTATTCATTTAACATTTCTTGAGCACTTATTTGAGGACTGTAGTTTAAAGAACAGGTTCATATTAAAATAAAAATAAGCTTCAGTTCTCTCCTGTAAATCTAGTGAATTAAAATGTCAAATAAATAAATGAAATAAAATGTTGTTTGTAAATAGTACAACTTCAGCACTAATGAGATGTTTCTAACTTTGCCCTGGGGCTTGTGAGGTGAGATAAAGGATGCATTGGAATGAACTAGATTGAGGGTTGCAGGAATAGCGTTGTAGGAGAGGACATGCTGTGCTCAAAAAGCTTGGAAGCATTGACATGATTATAATGATTTACAAATCACTGTAGCCAGTGCATGGTTTATGTAGAGAGAAAATGATGTCAGGGGAGACTGGAAAGGTAGCAGGGGACCAGACCTTGATCTTGCCTGTCATCTGGGAATTTGAAGTCTTCAATATTTGTCAGTGGAAAGTCATCAAATATTTTTTAAAACTGAGAAAGAATAAAGTTTAGTAGCTATGTAAAGGATGGATTGTGGTAGCGATAGTGGTTATAGGGGAATGTTAAAATAGTAAAGTGAATTAAAAGCTTAAAGATAGCATTATTAGGACCAGGGATTTAGTTCAGTGGTTCTGCCACATTCCTCGAAACCACGAGGTCCTGAGTTTGATTCCCAGTACCAAAAACAAAAACAAAGATAACATTATTAGGTAGTATGATAAAGTGAAAAGATAATTTTAGAATTGCTGGCTTGGCTTTAATCTCTTTGTGGTTGGGAACGGTGTAGCTGCTTTCAGTTTAGCTGATTTTCAGTTTTCTCATCTGTACTAGGTAGTAGCACCACTTGTTTTTATAATGTTCCTCTAATGATTTTGTTACAATGGGTGTGAAATTCCTGATATGCAGTGCTTGCATGATACCAAGCAAAAGCTCAGTTAATAACTGCTATTGTCATCATTACTGACATTTATTGTAATTGTTAAGGTAAGAAATGGTAAAAGCCTAAATTTAGGGATAGAAAAAGAGATTTGGCAGGATCTTTCTGAAGTAGAATGAAGAGGATTCATACTCACTGGAAAAGACTCCGTAACTTAGGGAAAGAACAGAATCATGGCTATCTCTGACTTGAATGACTTGTGGGGAGTTGGTTAGTGATGCCATTTTCCTAGTAAGGAATACAGAAGGAATCAGTGGTTGAATGGAGGAAAAGGAGCAGAATTAGTTTGATTTGAACTTTTTGAAGTATTTTGAGATATCTTGGCAGTAATATGAGGTGGACAATTAGAAATATAGTCTGGGGCGAGAGAAGATTGGAGACCTGTCAGTGTCTGCCTGATTGTGGAAATAATGTGTTAATTTTTACTCCTGGTTTAGAATTACAGGTTTCTAAATGGTGGGGCATGTATTTTAAGTATACCTCATATCTCACACTCTGAGAACATTTGATTGGTTCTTATTAAATGTGAGGTTTTACAAGTAATAGCCTTTATAGGATGGCTTTTAGAGAAGATAATGTGTACCTACTTTGGTTTTTAACTTAATGTTCATGTTAAATTTATAAATTTAAAACCTGGTCCTTAATGCACATCTTACTCTGTATCTGATTTTAACAAACTTGATACTTTGGTGTCTTAAAATATTTAAACAAAGTTTTTATATTTTTCTTGAAGTGATTTTAAGAATGTATACACATGTAAATGCCTTGTAAATACATACAGTAATTTAAATTTGCAAACAATTATTCTTTTATAAGTGTTCTAATACAGTATATACACTTAGTAATATTTCAGTGTAAAATTACAAGTCTAAATCAGCTGTTCAGGCTGAGAATGTAGCTCAGTGAGAGTGCTCTCCTAGCATGTGCAGTGCCCTGGCTTCAATCCCCAGCACCGTGAAAGAAATAATAAATGAAATAAAAATAAAATCAGCTATTCAGTTAATCCTTTTAAATTAGAATCACAAGACCAGCTCTCCTAGGCCAGATTTTCTTAAAACATGACAGATGTTTACCAAAACTGCAAGAGTGCTTATTTTGTTAACAGCTTTATTTTTTTTTATAAAGACTTAGTTTCCTTTTTTTCCATTTCTCATAATTTTTCCTTTCCCTTCTTTCCTTTCCCCTACTCCTCCCACTTCCCCTACCCATTTGGACCTTATCTTCCTATTTTGCATTATCAGTTATTCATTTTAATCATTGGTACATTTTAGGTATACAATATAATGACATTCATCATTGGAAATTTATACCTTTACATAATCTCTCGTGGTTCTTATTTTTCCCCCTTCCCCTGCCCTCCAATCAACCCCTCCACCCCTCCCTATTTACAAAGACTTTGCTTCATTTTTCCATTTTCTCATATGAATTCCATTCCCTTCTTTCCTTTCCCCTACCCCTCCCACTTACCCTTCCTCTTTGCTCCTTTTCTTCCTATTTCACATTATCTATTACACCTTTTAGTCCTTATTTACACTTTCAGTTTCTCACACTAGAGAAACTATTCGGTATTTACACATGTGTGTCCTATTTATTTCACGTAAGAGTATCGCCTCAATGTGCATCCATTTAGCTATAAATGTCTCTAATTTCTCATTTTTTAAGGCTGAGTAGTACTCCACTTAATTTAAAAAACCACATTTTCTTTATCCAGTCTCCAGTTGATGGGCATTTGGGCTGCTTCCAAGTTTTAGCTATTACAAATTGTGCTGCTATGAACATGGGTACACATATATCACTGTGGTATGATTCTTTTAATTCCTTGGGGAAGATCCCCAGCAGGGGAAGAGCTGGGTCAAATGGGACTTCCAGTCCTAGTTCTTTGAGGTATCTCCATACTGATTTCCACAGTGGTTGCACCAGTCTATACTCCCACCAGCAGTGGAGCAGTGTTGCTCTTTCCCCACAGCCCCTCCAGCATTTGTTGTTGGTTGATTTCATGATAGCAGCCATTCTTTCTGGAGTGAGATGGAATCTCAGTGTTGTTTTCATTTGGATCTGTTGAATGACCAGTGATGTTGAACATTTCCTCATATGTTTATTTGCCATTTCTACTTCTTTGTCTGAGAAATGTCTGTTCATTTCAGATGCCCATTTTCCCCATTTTAGCAGCTTTATTGAGAAATAATTTACATACCTTATACTCACCCATTTTAAGTGTACATATAATTCACCAACTTTTATATTCAGAGTTGTGTAACCATCCCTTCCCTTACTTTTGACTTTTTAAATCTTTTTTATCTTTGTTTTGTAATTCATTAATTTTTGCTCTAATGTTCATTTTCTATTTAGGTTTAAAATTTTAAGAGTCAAAAGTGAGACACAGGTTAGATATTGCATAGTTTCTTTAATAGGAGAAACTCAAGATCTAAATAAAGAACAAAATGAAAGGAAGGTGGTAGGAAACAAGGAGGTAGACCATAGAGATGGGAAGGAGTGAGGAAGAAGGGAGGGAGGGGATGTAAAAATTATCAAGATGTGATCTGTATATTAATTCCCCAAGATGAATGTAATTATGAATCACAAACATATACTAATAAAAGCAATTTTAAAGTCAGTTTTTAGAAGGGAAAAAAAACCTTGTAAATTGATCAAGGAATAAAAGACAAAAGTACTATGTAAACAAAGACTATAGATTAGTTTTGATTTAAAAGGAAAGGACTTATAGTAGCCTAACCACTACATACTACTTTGTTTAAATTAGCACATATTATTACAGACCTAGTGGGTTTTATTTTGGCATATATGTAGTATATAACATTTTAATCATTCTCCTTCCCCTTTCCTTTCCCCCCCATTCCTTTTTTCTCATATCTTCCTTTCTGATTGTGTGTCATCTCTTTTTAAAAAATGTTTTCTATTGAAATTTGAAAACATGCAGTATTTGACTTTTGAGCAAATGCCAGTGCCATGCCTTTCAATGTGCCTTTTTGCAGAACCATGAGCCTCTTCTTTATAAATATGAGCCTTTTTAGATATAAATTACCTGTTTTCGGGTATGCTATTATATAGCAACAGAAAGCAAAAATGTACTTTCCTTCAGCACCTCTCTCATATTTTTAGTCTCTTTATTAGTTATCTCAGAAGAGATATTTCCAGGACCCATGAACTATTTTTTTATCTTGTCCATATTATATATATTTCAAAAGTAATAGGCTCTAAATTGCTGACCTTAGTTGACTATGTATTTGATACTTTCCATAACTTGCTTTTGGTTGGAAGTAGAAATAGTAGAGATTTGATTTAGGTAAAAGGGAGGCATTTGTGGGAAATTTTAAATTTCTGTCTTTGGTTTTCCAGAGCTCTGTAATTATGTCAGAAGCAAAACCTCAAGATTGAAAGGCCCTAATATAAGAGAAACATTGTAGGAAATGGAAAGACCTAGCTTTGCTTAAGTTTCTTAAGGAGGAAGACATAAATGCATGAAAAGAAAGACAGGGTTTAGATAGCCTATGTATGACAAGTTTTAGTTTACAAAATACTTACATAGGCAGTGCTTTGCAGATGGTAGAAAGCAGAAGAGACCTTAGACAATTGGCTTTTATTTAAAAGGAGGCAAGAGCAGGATCTATGAATTCTGAAGATGAGAGAATTGTAAACCAAAGCTCTCTAAAAGGTAGGTATCAGGTCTGTTCACCACTGCTTATTTAGTGTCATCTTCAGTCCCTGGTAGTGTGTCAGGTGATAATATGCTAAATAAGTGAATATGTTTGTTTGTTGAACAAATTGAAGAATACCTTGAAGGAGATACATTATTAGGGCAAAGACGAGATATAAAATGTTGAGAAAATACTCAGAGGTAGAAGTGACTGCCAAACACAGTAGAAAACCAATCTGACTGGAACTGTGGGGAATGAGCAGGAACGTTCTGGAAAGTAAGTCTGCTAAACAGAGATTGGGGTCATATTATAAGCAGCTTTGAATGCTGGACTTAGGAATTTTAGAATTTGTTCTCTAAGCAGTGTAGACTTTGAAGAGGTAGAGGTATTTTGAAAGCAGTATTTTAGGAATACTCTGAAGACATGGCAGGTTTTATTAAGGAAGTGATTGGAGAGACCAGCTTTGAGACAGATTGTGACGTTAGATAAAAATTCTCTGGAAAGTAGTCATGACCAATAAAAAAATTTTTTTTTTTTTGGTACCAGAGATCTAACTCAGGACCTTGCGCTTGTGAGGCAGGCACGGTGCCAATGAGCTAAATCCTGGGCATAAAGTAATTTTTATATGCAATATATTATGTAAAGATACATTTTAAATCCTAGTGATTGAATATAATGACATGGCCATCTTTTTCAGTAGTTTTCCATGGTATTCTGTTATTGATCTTCATGGCTTTTCTGTGAGATCATGGTATAAATTTTGAATGTGTTTGTTCTTCCCTTGTTTGCCTTTCATTAATGTCAAGCACAGCACATGAGATATTCCCTGTTGCTGTGCAACTGCTAAATTCAATATTTATTATTAATAAAACTGAGTGGCATTAACATCCAGTGAACAGAGTAGCAAAAAATATTGGCTTTATAGTACCTAATCAATAGTAATTAGAAGGTTTTAATGTATTGTTGTAAGTGTAAGCAGAAGGAGTTTATAGTTGCAATTTTGAGCAAAATTAGTTGTGGTTAAATCTTTTGAGTTTGTGATTAAATTTTTTGTTTTTGCTTGCTTCCTTTTGGTCTTTCTTTTCCACTGCTTTGATCTGTGAGTTGATTTTGTAAGTGTCTGTGTGTTACTGATAAAGCTCTTGCTCAGTTTTCTTATTTCAAGTTCTATAGTTTGTAATTAATTTTTTTACTCTCCCAAATTCTATATTTGGTTTTTTCTTTCCTAGTATTATTTCTTGTTATATTTACATTTTTCCTTTTCAATCATTTATTTATGCTTAGCATGAAAGTTTGGAATTTGTTATAATTTCCCATAAATGCAAGTGGAAAAAATACTAGATTTGTTCTTCAGAATAAGAGCTACATATAATCTCAGCTATATTTGCAGTGTGTGTTGATACTTTCAATATATGGAAATACTTGTAGTTTATATTTGTGAATTCCTCTTTAGGGGGTAGGAGGCTTGTGTTAGATACTGTTGAATGGGGGGGTGAATGAATGAATGAGAGAATATTAAGTATTCAGGGCCATATAGATAGTACCTAGTATTTCCTTCTCATTATTTTACCACCACCTCCCTACCCCCACAACCCCTAGTCCCAACCCTTTCTCCTCCCTAGTGTAAGGAAGACCAAAGGGCTATAGTAATTCCATAGAAATTAATTATAGTGGGTAAATAACAAGCAGGCATAGGCACCTCGCTAAGTTCTTAGAATAATTTTGGTGGCAAGTAAAGAGAGTTGATAATAGATTCCTAATAATACATGGAAAATCTACAATCTCAAAATAGTGTTTAACAAATTAGTGTAGCGTATATGTGTGTGTATATATATATATATTTGTAAGTTTTACTCTTTGACTTTACAGTAAAGAATCTTGGATATAAGGAATCTTGGAAATTGTGATTTGAAAAACTAGGTCATTTTTATATTCATATTTACAAAGAGCCATTTAGAATATAATTTGTACAACCTTAATTAAAATAAATTTCACGTTTCCTATAAAAATAGTTCTAATCACAATTAAATAGTTCTAATTACAATTAAAATGTGTAATTACAATATAGCTAATGGACTCTAAAGATTATTGAAAGTGATGACTTCATAGTAGGACAAAGAAATCTCTTAAATTACGTTATTCTTAATAGCCAGATACTTTCTAGGGACCATCTTTCCTACCCCGTTACCTTCCATATCCTTTATTATTTTATATATGACTGTAGTTATGGTAAAGAAATGGCTGTGTGAGTAGTCCCAATTGTCCAGCAGGCAATAGTATTTTAAATTAGTAGTTCCCTTCCTTTTTAGTGCAAGAGTGCTTTTTAACAAAAAAAATTACAGGGTAGGCTAGGTTGTTTCTGGTGAATACACCTGTAATCCCAGCCCTCAGGAGGCTGAGGTAGGAGGATCACTGTGAGTTTGAGGCCAGCCAAGGCTGTGTAGTGAGTTCAAGGTCAGCCTGAACAACATAGTGACACCCTATAGCACCCAATACTTATAAACCCTCAGGTGATAGTAGATTATGTGGCAAAATATACAATTTCCCAAACTACTAGGATTTCATTTAAGTTTTTTTGTATTTTCTTAATTATAGTAGCATTTCTATGTATTCGAAAAGAGATATAGGCCCAGGGATTTATAGCGCAAGGTCCTGAGTTTGATCCCCGGTACGAAAAAAAAAAAGAAAAAGAAAAGAGATATATAGATAGAATATATAAGACATTAATTCGTTCTGCAGGTCATGCTTAAAGTTCGTAAGTATTCACAGAGCCCTCCTAATAAGTGTCTGAGCTTGCAGTGAGGTCCATGACAGAGTTTGGGAACCATGTTATAATCCATTATTCCTGGTGTGTTGTATAAACATACAATCTGTTTCTCCTCCCTCCCTTCTGCCCCTTCCCTGCCCATAAATAACTGTATGTGTAATTAATGGGTTTTCTCTTTATAAAGGGACCTAGCAAGTCCCATTGTGACAATGCGAAATAATTACAAAGGGCATTTCCTAAAATATGCTGTGGGGTGTGTGTTTGAAAGAAAAGTTGTTTTCATGAAGATTTTTCTTCAAGAAATTGTTAATTTGAAAAGTTTTTATTCTCAATTCCTATTTAGAAAAATATAGTTTAGATTACTGTAGAAAGTTGTGGAAGGGGCTGGGGATTTAGCTCAGTGGTGCCGCTGCCTGCCTTGCAAGCACAAGGTCCTGAGTTCAGTCCCTGGTACCACAAAAAAAAAAGCTGTGGAAGTTTCGAAGCAATTTGGTTCTTCATTGAAAAAGGTACCTTTTAAGATGGATCTTGAGAATTTATGTAAATTTTGTAGAATAGTAAAGGAACTTGTGAATTTCCATTCCTTTGGTTGTATCTGGTGTGGGTTTTGTTCTTAAATGTGCTATGAATTTGTGTTGTGTTCATCACTGACAAAAAAGCAAATGCTCCTTCTAAATTTGTCAGTGAAACACTCCTTATCCCTTCAGTAGTAACCTGAGATCCTTGAGAATTGGAAGAAAATAGCATCATATTTCATACAATTGATTATTACTATTACTGTACTGAATATTATTGTGATAATGATTTTTTTTTTTTCTTTTACCCTTTCAGGGTTTGAAACTATTCTTGAAGGGCTGTTTGGACCTGCGTTATTAAAAGATCTCAGTTTACTTAAAGGTATTAAAAATATTTTGGTATTTCAGGTTCTTGGTACATATCTGATACCTTCATGATTTAAGCCTCTCTTTTTTATTTGTTTTCATGTGATTTAAAGCTATTGTTTTCAGTTTATAATTGATACATAGTAACTAGGAAACAGGAATTAAGAAATTTCCCCTTGGTTTGGTTGGGTTTGTTTTTTCCCCCTCGGTACTGGGGGTTGAAACCAGGACCTTTGTACTGAGCTCCCAATCTATCCCTTTTTATTTTTTGAGACAGAGTCTCACTGTCATTGAATTGCCTGGGCTGGGCTCGAATTTTTTACTCTTCTGCCTCAGCCTCCCAAGTGCTGGGATTATTGGCAGTGACACCATGCCTCACAAGTGAAAGTTTTTGAGTTAAGAATTTTAAGACATGTCTGGGGTTATAGCTCACTGATGGAGCATGTGCCTCACATTCATGAGATCTTAGTGAAGTTTAGGTTGAATAGCAGTTTTGAAATTAGTTCTGATTTATTTTCTGAAAAATTCTATTTTGTGATTATTAATTTAGTATATTTATTTTTATAGAGTGTGAACCTGAAAACGTTTCTGATTGGACTTTTGATGAAAATTGTCTATTCTGTTGCTTAAGAAGAGATAAAATAAAGGTAACCAAGAAGCTCATGAAACTTCTCTAGTATGGTATTTTTTAGTTTCCTTTTTAAAAAATGATGCCATTTTGTTAAAGGAATTGTAGGAAAAGGAAGGTAAATTTATAAAGGATTTGATAACAACTCTGAGTTTTGTTTTGTTTTGTTAACTTTCCCAGGCTGTTGATTAGCCTGTAGAGAAATCTATATCCCAACATGCATTGTATTATTTATATAGTTCAGTAGACAGAATAATTAAGTCTCAAATTGTCATGTTTCCTTATATATGAAGTGTATAGTAATTGAGCAAATCATCACTTGTAGTACAAAAAGAATAGTAACATTTGAATTGAACAAGTCAAGTACTAATTCATGTAGATTTATGATGTACTGTGGTACTAATCTTATGTTTCTTTTTACAACACCTCTATTCCCTGTTTTAAAGCCATGGGAACATTCTAATTCTTCTTTCTCCTCTGTATACTCTAGCTTCAGATCATTGACCAAGTTGTATCAGTTCCTCCTGCTAATGAATTTTACTTTTTTATTTCCACAGTCATTACTGTAGTTCAGACCTCCACTATTATTTCTGGACTACTGAAATACTATGATTGGTCTTTCTCAGGTTTTTTCAGGCTGTTAAATAATGCTACCAGATTAAATGCCTTCCCTCCACTGTCACCCTTGAAATAGTGTGGAAATGTTATGCTACACTCAGTGTTAAGTAAGTTTCTTGTTTTCTGGCTCCTCAGCCTAACTCTCAGAGCTCTGTACTTTCTACAATTAGCCCATTTTTTTTCCCTAATGATGCCTCATTAGTCTTTTGTACAGTTTCCTTCCAACTAATATACGCATCTGAATGGTATAGTCTGAGCACTTGTTCTCTATAACTTGAAATTTTCTTGCTTTTACTTTTAAGTCCCACCCTTCCTGTGAATGTTACACCAGTGCAGCTATTGCTATTTCACCTTTCACACTGCTGTAATAAATACTATCTACCCCAATTGTTTGTCAATTAATATTCTGCGTTACTTTGTTCATTCTTTTTCTATGTTTGAATTTTGTCTTCCTGATTGAATTGTCAGCCCCTGAAGACTGGACCAGGCTATATGCTTCTTTTTATCTCTACATGTAAAATATGAAAGTCATCATGTAGCCAATTTCAGCTTTTTACTCTTCTTTTGTGGCATCTTTTTATTTTCTCCATCAAAAAGTTATTAATGGGGTCCGGGGATTTAGCTCAGTGGTTCCAGTGCCTGCCTTGCAAGTGCAAGGTCACGAATTCGATCCGTAGCACAAAGAAAAAAGTTATTATGACTATCCAGGATGGTCTGTTTTCATTAAATTGATGAGGAAGTTAAATTGGTGAAGAAATTTAATGTGATTTGAAAAAGAGAGACTAAAAAATACAGCAATGTTAATGAGTTTAAACTATCAGTGAAATTGAAGTTCATCATTTTAAACTTGATGTATGTTTATATATGTATATGTGTATGTTGGCGTATTGTAACTATTAAGTCATTTACTAGGAATTTTGATAGGAAGAAAGAACAGTTGAGTTTTTCTTAAGTCATATTGGGAAGAGAGCCATTCTGTGTTTGGTAATTGAGTGCAGTATGTTCATGTAATATGATTGAGAATTTTTTGTTGTCATATGAGTAAAATATTTTATGATTATTTTAAGGAGAAAATGCAGAAATAGGAAGTTGCAAAACAATACCACATTTAGAAGCTGTTTCTACTGATTGGAGTTCTATAGTTTTTAGTTGGTTTTCTAATTAGAAAAAATATTTCCATTTGACAGCTCAGCTCTGGGAAGCTCCTTTCCTTTATTAGACACTGTACTGTCTTTGACATTATTACTTTCAGAAAGAGCCATACTGTACATCTGTAATGAAAAATAGGAAAAGAGCTAGATTATGTGTCAGGCATATATATATCTGTCATTGTGTTTGATTTGAAGAGTTATATTAGAACTCTTTGAAAATACTTGGAGCATCTCATCTGAGAAGCATTAGAACCTGGAAATTAAATCTGTCCACTGGATTGAAGCTTGCAAAACAAAACAAAACAAAAAAAGGGAATATGTGGAAAATATGGTAATAGCCATAAGTGGCAGTATTGAGAATACTGAAATTCTTAGTTTGAAGTTGGCATGATGAGATTATTTAGGTAATGTTTGGAAAAGTAGTTGAAAATAATGGCCTGATATTTGAAAGAGAAATGAAAGTTTTTTTAATTTTGTTTTTGTTTTGGTTTTTTTGTGACAGGGTCTTACTCTGTTGTTCAGACTAGCCTTGAACTCACTATGTAGCCCATACTGGCCTCAACTCTAGGCAGTCCTCCTGGCTCAGCCTCCTGTTTCCCAAGCGCTGGGATTACAGGTGTGCGCCACCATGCCTGACTCATTTTTTTAGTTAATTGAATTTTTAGTGAATACTGATGCTATTAGAATGGATAAACCAAAAACATCATCTATATTTACATTTAAAAATGTACAGGTGAGAAATGCAGACTAGCCTATTTCTTTAGGAAATAGAACAGAAATTCACCTAGAGATTATAGTAGTAATCTACAGGGAATATTCCCAGTGGATGCATGAAGCCACTCATAGTATTGAAGCCCATATGTACACTTTTTTCTGTATGTACTTATCAGTGATAAAGTTGAATTTACAAATTAGACGAGATTAGTAATAGTAATAAAACAATTAAAATAACACATTTTCTCTTCATACCTTTCATTCACAAATTCCGTGCCTTTTATTAAGCATTTATCATGCATTGTAATATTGCATTCTGAAGCACAACAAACAGTAAAACTGGCACCAATTTCTTGTTCATCCTTCACAAATTCATGGATAGAAGATTTGTTCTATGTTGGTCTTAGCAACTACAGCATATGATTTTTTTTCTTCCCTTATTAAGTCAAGAACGTTTATCTTTTCATTTAAAAAATCACTATATGGATACTCTTTGACATTGGAATTGCCAACAATATTACTTTTGCACTTTGGGGCTGCTATTGAATAAAATAAGGATTAAAGGAACACAAGTACTGTGATACTGCAATAGTCAAATCTGATAACTGAAAGAGCTACAAAGTAATGGGCAGGTAGTATATACAGCATGAATATTATGTACAAAGGGACAATTCATGTACTAGGTGAGACAGTGTGAGATTGCATGATACTCAGAATGGCACATGCTTTCAAACTTAAGAATTACTTCTGGAAATTTCTACTTTGGACCATGATTGACCATACGCAACTGAAACTGGAAAGCAAATTGATAGATAAAGGGGACTGCTGTAGTGAAACAGTTGTTGATCTGTAGATTAGAGAATATAATTTTTTTTAGGCAAAACATTTATTGGTACATTTTAGATATACATAATAATAACATTAATCATAGGGAATTTGTACCTGTACATGATATATCTTGCTTGTTGTTTTTTCCCATTCCCCTCTCCTTCGACCCCTCTCCCTCTCATTTACAAAAGCTTTTGTTTCCATTTTTTCCTTCTAGAGACTATAATTTGTAAGGGAAAGGCAGCTAACATTTTTTGAGTGTCTACTCTGAGCCAGTTCCTTTTATGGGTTAGCACTTAATCTTCAAAACAATCTTTCAGTGTTAGTTAAAGGTGTCCTAGTTGTATAAATTAAGTATGAAAGGCCAGAGAAATTTAACTTATAGGTAAAGTCATGTGGCTGGTATTATATGGTTCAATAGCAACAGTAGTGGGAGAAACAGTGGAATTGAGAAGCAAGGTGAAACAGGACTCAGGATTTCATAGTTTGAAATAGAAAAACAGTGTGAGGAAAAGTGAGTTTCACTGTAGTAGAAAGGACCAGTCTTAGCTGTATTAAAATTAATCTCTGAGTCACTGCCTAACTAACTGCCTGGTTTGCTTCCCTGCATCTTTCTTACTTACTTTTCTATTAGGCAAAAAGTGACAGTCCATAAAGTATTTATTAAATGAGTGACTAAGAAGTCAGAAGGTATATAAATTTGGAAAATTTTACCATTAATTTCTGTTTTGAGTACTTAACATGTGCCAACTATATATTCCCAATCTTCTATTACCTATTCTCATCAGGCTTTTGAAACTTTTTATTTTGTACCAGGGGATCAAACTTGGGACCTTTTCACCTATGAGGCAGGTGGTGGAACCACTGAGCTAAATCCCTGGCCCTTTTTGAAATTTTTTTAAAGCTTCTTTTAAAGATAATTTTAGGCTTAAAAGTTACAAAAATCCTCCTATACATTCATAGATACCCTTTAGCCAACATTCTCAAATGTTAAAATTTTGTGTAATCATAGAACAAATATAAAAATCACAGAATTACCATTGATGTCATCATATATATTCTTTTCTTTCCTTTTTGCAAAACTTTCAAAATTCACCATCTATCCCAGTAATCTTCCTTTTCTGGTCCAGAAGCTAATCTATAATCATACCTTGTATTTTCTTTTCATGTATCCTATTTTAATCCCAGTACTGGGGAATAAACTCAGAGCCTTTGCACTACACTACATCTCCAGTTTTTTTTACTTTTTTAGACAGGGTCTCCCTAAGTGGTTCAGGTTGGACTTGGACTTGTGATCCTCTTTCTTCAGCTTTCAAAGTGCTGAGATGATGTGTGTGTGCCGCTGCTTACAGCTTCATGTTTGCTTTAGTCTGGTGTAGTTTTAAGTTTTTCTTTGTCTTTCATAATGTTGACTTGTGAAGAACATTGGCAAGTTAACGTGTATTTGTTGTTGTTGTTTTTTTTGGCACATTAATTTTTATAGTCTCCCTTTATTTGGCTTTGACAGTTCTTCATGATTGAATTTAAACTGTGCATTTTTTAGTAGGAATTCCATAGAGTTGATGTTGTGTCATCCTTAGAACACTATATCAGGAAGCATATTGTGTTTATTTTGATTACTTAGTTAAGGTGGTATTTGCCAGTTTCTCAACATTAAGGTTTATGGGGGCCCCCCCTTCACATCATATGGAGAAATACTGTGAAATTTCTAAATTGTCTACTTTCCTCATCATATTTCTTTTTTACTGTTTACAAATTTCAGCATCCATTGAGAAATATTTCCTGAAAAAATTACTGATATTGATGAAATTACTGATATTGATGAAATCATATTGATGAAATGAAATGTTTTTTTACTATTATTTCTTCTACTTTTATTAGTTGGAATTCTATAAGAATGAATTTTCTTCTCTCATTGATTTTTTTATCTTATTGTGTATTATAGATTATAATTCAATACAATCTTTGTGTATTTTATAGTTCAAATTAATCATATTTCATTGAGAGCCCTTTCAAGTGTGTCCTTTTTTGTTTTTATTGTTTTTTTAGAGCACACAATTACTTTTTGGCACCAAAATATATTCCAGAGTGACGGACATAGAGGAAATGTCTATAATTGAGAAACTTACAGGACTTGAGGATCACAAGTTTGAAATGAACCTGGATAACTTAGCAAGACCCTATCTCAAAATAAAAATAATTAAAAAGGTCTGGTAATACAGCTTATTGTTAGAGTACTCTGGGTTCAGTCCCAGTTTAAAAAAAAGGAAAGAAAAAGAAATGGGTTACCTTATGTTTAACCTGTGCCAGCCCTGGATTTCTCCAAGGAATCCTAAATGCTGAGTTTCAGTACCAGGTATACTCAGTATCACAGGTGTCATTGTTCGTAGGCCCTCTTAGTTGTCTGATCTAGGAAACGTGTTTCCTAAAATATATATACATCTGTATTATTTTCTGTGTCTTAAGTTTTAACCATCTCATGAGACTTTTCAATTAATTGTTGATTGCGTGGATAGTATAAAGAATGGGTACAAAAGTAACAAAGTTATTGGCCTTGATCATGGTAGGCAAGTGCTCTACCTTTGAGCTATATCCCCAACCCAAGGGAGAGTGGGATGTTATAGCAAAATATAAAATTAGTTTTTGCTCTTATTATAAAATTTTATCAAGTTTAATATTTGCCATATAAAAAATGTTTTAAGAAGTTAGTGTCTTACTTTTCTTGTTGCTGAGACAAAGTACTCGACACCCAAAGTTAAAGGAGATAAAGGTTTATTTAGCCCACAGCTTATAGAGGTTTCAGTCATAGATGGCTGGCTCCAAGGCAAGTGGCATGGCAGGGGGTATCACAGAGGAGAAACAGAAGGCAGCAAAATAATGAAGAAGTAAAGCAGGGAGCCGCAGCCCTCTTTCTGTCTTCCCCCCCCCCATTAAGTTTATTAGTACATTTTAGGTATAAAATACAATTATATTTGTCATTGGAATCTTGTACCTTTACATGAGTATCTTGGTTCTTATTTTTTTCCCCTTCCCCTGCCCTCCCTTCACCCCCTCCAACTGTCTCTTATATTTTATGGAGGGTATCCACCCTTAGGGTGGGTAGACTGACACCCTTAATCCTGAATTGATTCCAGCATCACACACCCTAGATCTAGCCATCTCCAAAAATTTCCATGTAGTACTGGATGAGGCCTTGGGGGATATTCAGATATAAGCCATAACAGTATTTGATCTATATTTTTGAAGAATGTATAGCTCTGAGTAGGCAGAGGTAAGAGGGACTCATTCTAAGTGGAACAGAACATTTAGTTTTGGAATTAAGCAGTGATACGGTTGGAGCCAGATTATAAGTACTCTTCGATGTCCAGCTAGCTCAAGAGTCATGTAATTAGATCTTTTTCATATTTATCATTTCTCTATTATGTTGTACTTATACAGAACATTTTATGATTTTTTTCCTGATTCCTGAGTATGCAGTAATAAAAAGTTTAGGTATATTCTTTTAATGTCTAAATTTTTATTGCTCTGCTAGCACATTGAAAGTTTATACCAAGAATGATGCTGAATCTAATTATTTTGTCATTGTATTCATTGTGTTTTTATTAAAAATAATAGTATGAGCATATTCGACCCTATTTGATATGTCTTGTTCCAAGTCATCTTGTCCCACAGTATCACAAATCAGTAAGTATTTATAGTAACTATTATAGCAAGGAACTGTGGAAGTTTATCAATATAGTTCTTGTCTGTTAGGAAAGAGAAAGAAGAAATAAATGATACATTTAAATGATAATTACATATGAGATTTAAATTGATATAAGGCAGAGTAAACAGTTAATATTGGGCTTAATGTAGCTCAGTGATAGAGTGCTGGTGTAGCACCTTTGAAGCCCTTAGTTCAGTACCCAGCACCACCAAAAAACAAGATAACAATTGTACAAATCTAAATTGTGGGACTGAACCTTATATTTGCAGAGACCTTACATATAGATTATTTAGAAAGATGAAGAAAAACCACTTGACAGAGTGAATCATTGTCCAGTTAAAGAAAATATATCAAAGAGAGTTTTCCTCCCTTCCTCATTAGTGGATTCATCCAGAGAACGAACAGGGTCAAAGAAACCATTAAGTGGTAATTTACTCTGCTCTGTCCAATTTTATGTGATCAGAGGTAATTGACTAATTATTCAGAAAAGTTTGTTAAATGTTTGGTTCTGTGGTTGGCCAGAGCGGATAACAGAAAAGACCTGATCCCTCCTTGCTCATAGAATGTTGGGGAGACTATGGATGGTTAAAGCAATTAAACCCATAATCTATAGGAGATCTATATAGGTAGGAAACATTCAAAATAAAACCTCTCCTTCATTCTCAGTATTTTAAAAGAGAGTGAGTAATACAAGAAAATATAAGTACAGTATTATAGCAGTTGAGAGGTGCAGTAGATGATACTGGAGTTGCTTAATCAAGGAGATGAGACTTACCTTGCATCTTAAAAGGAGATCAATGGTTTGGAGTAATTGATGTGGCAGTTTTTAGATTACAGTAGAGATGGGATTTATAGTAAGAAAATTACAGGAGACTCTTAATAATAATCCAAGAAATGAGCCTGAACTAGGGTTATGATAGTGAAGATCCATAGGGAAGAGATCTCTGTAGAGACTTTTGAATAAAATATTGATAATACTTGATTATGTAAATATGTAAAAAAGGGGGAAGGAAGTGATACTTGATAACTGATTTTAGGCCATTGATGGCAAAACTGTAACCACCAAACCCATTTATTTATCACAAAGTCCCAACGTGCAATTAAACCTGAGTACTGTGGTTTTAGTTTAGAACAAACAACTCACACATTAACATCTTTTGTCTTGAAGAACAAATAACAGATGTGCCATAGGTTTACCACCACTGGTTTAAGATTCCAAGCCGAGATGGCTTGTAACAGAAAAGGTGCAGTACCCACTTTATGTAGAGAACAGTGAGTTTACCTCGAGGCAATTTGTGATGAAAATGAACCTTTCGTTGGAAATATCCAGCAGACAGTTAGGGTTGTGTTAATTGAATGAAATATAAGGTCTGGGATAAATAGTTATTTGGATGATTTCAGAGTTCATGTGATAAATGGAGTGTCTAAGCAGATGAAGTATCTGAGAAGTAAAGCATGGAATACTGTGACTCATAGAAGACCTTTATTTAGGAAGAAGGAAGAATCATAAAACTGGAAAGAAAATAAAATTACAGATTAAATGAGTTGCCCATTTTGCATCAGATATCTTGAAGGCCCTATCTTGTATAGTAAGTAGGGGGATGAGTTGCTATGTTTGCTGCACTAACAGGAACTCCTGTACCCCATCCCAGAGTAGACTTTAACTGAGTTGAGCAAGTACCTTCAAAACATACTTTGAGAGAATAGCTTCTCAAGAATACTGACTGTGGGAGCCAGACAAAGTCTGACAGTATTAATGAGTAACCAGAAGTTAAGAACTGGGTGTACATTACTAGTTTGAAAAGTTATTAGCAAAAGGAATGATGAAGAAAACAGGATTATTGAAAGAATAGGCAAAGCAGTTTTAAATCATGATTTTTGGAGGCGGAAGGAGAAGCTTAAATAGTATTTGTACTCTTACAAGAAGCTGGAGGAGAGGAAGAAATTAAAACTAATAAGGGAAAGGCGTGATTGAGGGAGGTAAGATTGTTAGAACCAACAAGAAATTAGTTACTGAACAGTAATGGAAGATTACTTTTGGAATTAGAAAACAGTCTGTATAACTTGTAGGAGTTACATTGGAAAGGAATTTGCAAGGCAAGAATGTCATAAAGAGCCTACCAACTTGTTCACATTGAGAGCAAAGAACAGTGAGAAACTCTGAAATATGAAGGTGGTATTTAAAAAAATAGGAGAGACTACACTACAGTAATTGTACTCTTCTTACTGGGATTGCTGCTCAGTTTTTTCTTCTTCTTTTTTTCTAGTTATGCCAACAACAGAAAAGTAAGGTTTCTTTGGTTTTTTGAGACAGGGTCTCACTGTGTATCCCTGGCTGGCCTCAAACTTGGCAGCGATCCTCCTGCCTCAGCTTCCTGAGTGCTGGAATTATAGGTATGCACTACCACACCTGGCTGAGTTGGAAGAAAATTAATAAGATGGCCTTGTTTAGCAAAGTTTTTAAGCAGGGAAAACTACTAAAGTCTAGATAACTAAATAAAATCTTGTTTTTGTCAGTGTAAACAAAAAATGAGAGTTGCATAGATATTAAGGTTCCTTCCAATTCTAAAACTCTGATGAGTCTGAAAATCTCTTCTTGGTGTTTTGCTTAAAGGGATTCTTGAAATTAGTCAGTGTGTTAAATAAGTTTAGAATACACTTAGTTATACAGAAATTTGGGTTAGAGTTCTTACATTGTGTCTCAGTATTTAGTTTTAGTGTCTTATACTGAATCTTTTCTTTTTGCACACAAGTGTAAGTCTAGCTCAGTGGTGGTGAACCTATGGCATGCGTGTTGTTTTTCTTTTAAAACAAAGGATGTTAATGTATGAGTTGTTTTTTCTAAACTAAAACTTCAGAATTCAGGTTTAATTGCAGTGTTGGCACTTGGCAGTAGATAAATAAGTGGGTTTTGGGTTGCACTTTGGGCACTTGACTCTTGAAAGGTTTGCCATCACTGGTTTAGGCTGTCTTTTAGTGTTCTATCCTCTATTATGAGAGCTTGTATTTGTTCTGCTCCTCTTCCCTTATCCCCTATTCTTGTATTGGATTTTCCATTCTTTTCTAAATTGTTTGTATTTTCATCATAGATTGTGGCTTGTTATTTCCTTTTTTAAATCATAGTAAAATATACATATGTATCATAAAGTTGACTATCTTGATTGTATAGTAACAGCAGAACACTTTTCATCTTGCAGAATTAAAACACTGTATCCATTAGGGGCTGGAGCTGTAGCTCAATGGTAGAATACTTGCCTTGCATGGACAAGCCCCTGGTTTTGATCTTCAGAGCTGCAAAACAAAACTATATATTCATTGAACTGCTCCTCCATTTACTTCTCCTTTCAGACTCTGATAACTGCCATTGTACTTTTTGTCTCTCCAGTTGGACTGCTTTAGGGTATCTCATATAATAGAATCATATAGCAGTATTTGTCATTTTGTGGCTGGCTTGTTTCACTTATCATAATGTGCCCATGGTTTTTCCATGTTGTACTATGTGTCACAAATTTCTTCCTTTTAAAGGCAAGATAATATTCCACTGTATATACATTATATGTTGTTTTTCCATTTATCCATAAATGGACACTTTGGTTGCTTCCTCTGTTGGCTACTGTATATTAATCTCCTACAAACGTGTTCAGATATCTCTTTGAGACACTTCTTTTGTGTATATATCTAGCAGTGGAGTTACTGGATTATATGGTAACTTTTTTAAATTTATTTTTTATTTTTTATTTTTTAATTTTATCTATTTTTTTGGTACTGGGGATCGAACTCAGGTCCTTGCGCTTGCACCGCAGGCGGTGAAACCACTGAGCTAAATCCCTGGCTCCAACTTTTATTTTTTTTGAAGAACTAAAAGGCCTTTTCATAGCAGCTATACCATTCTACTTTCCTAACAATATACAGAAGTTACAGTTTTTCTACATTCTTGCCAATATTTGTTATTTTCCTTGTTTTGTGTTGTTTTTTGATGGTAGCCATCCTGATCAGTGTAAGATGGTATTTTATGGTTTTGATTTTTATTTCCCTAATAATTAGTAATACTGAATATCTTTTCGTTTGCTTATTGGCCATTTGTCCATGTCTTTGGAGAAATATTTGTTTAAGGCTTTTGCCCATTTTTAAATCTTGTTGTTGAGTTGTAGGACTTCTTTTATATTCTATATATTAATCCCTTATCAGATAAATGATTTGCAGATAATTTTGTGGTTTGCCTTTTATTTTGTTTAGTGCCTTTTTCTGTAGTTCCCTATGCTTTCAATGTCATATCCAAGAAATCATTGCCAAATATATCATGAAGCACCTTGCCTATTTTCTTGTAATAATTTAATAATTATTAATTTTAAGTCTTTGATCTGTTTTAACTTCAGTGTGGAGGGTTCATTTTCTTTCTTTTACTTTGGATATTCATTTTTCCCAGCACCAGTAAATGAAAAGATGTATTTTTCACCTATGCTGAAAATCATCTGACCATACACTGTATATGAAAGCTCATTTCTGGACTGTTTCTATTCCATTGGTACATTTGTCTTTATGCCAGCACCATATTTTGAGGGGTGGGGCCAGGGATTTAGCTCAGTGGTTTCGCCGCCTGCTGCACAAGCTCAAGGACCTGAGTTCGATCCCTGGTACCCCCCCCCCAAAAAACTGTACACACACATATTTTGAGGGGTGTTACTGTAGCTTTGTAGTGTGTTTTGTAATTAGAAAAGGTGAAACCTGTAACTTTCTTCTTCTTTTTTTGGTACTAGGGATTGAACTCATCACGTTGCCACTGAGCTAAATCCCCGGCCCAACTTCATTCTTTTTCAAGATTATTTTGGCTATTTAGGGTCCCTTGCGAGTCCATACGAATTTTAGGATGGATTTTTCTGTTTCTGCAAAAAGGATTTTGATAAGAATTGCTTTGAAACTATGATCCTTCTGGGTAACATAATTTTAAATTTTCACTTTTTAAATAAAGTTTCTTCAGTTTCGTTTTTGTTTTTTCAATTTCTTATTTCTAAAAAATTAAAATCAAGTAAATATTTCACTCTACATCAAAAGCACCAACAGCATGGAGGAAATAAAGGTTCTGAGTGATAAATTTTAGCTACTGATGTTATTTTTGAAGGGATATATACTCTAGTGGAGGAAATAAGAAATAGATAATACAAGTTAGAAAACTAGTGCTGTTTAAGTATTTAAATATTACAGGAATTTTTTAAAAAGCAAGATTACCCTTAGCCAGACTTTATAATGCGTTTTTACCTCAAATATGCAGTTTGATATCCTTGCCTTTATATAATAATCTTTAGTATCAGGGAATACCCATATCCACAGAATTTATGAAGAAGAGATAGACATTCAGGAAGCCTTCTGATGGAGAGGGGGCTGTGGATGAAAATTGGGGATAAACTTTCAGTTTCCAAGAAGTAGAAACATTTAAGAAACTCTTGGTATTTATTGACTGTGGGGATGGTTTGCATTTGTTTTTTAATGTTTTAAATACCATATGTATATATATATATTATATAAATATATAAGACATATATAATGGAAGAAAACTCTTAGAGAAACTGATGAACAAGTTTAATGATAATACTCATTTTACTCATTTGCTGCTTGCCCTTTAGGCTTAATTTCCCTGAACAGTAGTAATAATTAGATACACTAATAAAGTCATTCTTAGTTAAGTTGGTTGTACATTTTGTAAACCACGTTTACCTCTTTTGGTGCGTGTTCAGTCTTCAGACTGCTTTCTTTGGTAGTTGCTTAGCATAAATTGAAGATATCATTGACACATAGCAAAAATTGCATTAAGCACAATTCATACTTCATGTAAAGAGCAATAGTTTAAGCAAAGTAAGGTTTTCTGTTAGATAATTAACCTTAAAGTATATGAGCATTTAAAATGGTGGAACCATTTTCTCTAAGGTTTGCTGACATTTAAAATAATAAGATGTAGGAAAATGGCATTTAAATCAGTGAGTTGCATCTTTTTAGCTCATTGCTTGAAATGTCAGTAAGCCATGGGTAGCAGACATGGGTATATGTATAGACATGGGTATATATATAGACACAAGGCTTTTCAAACATTATATAAAGTTTGGATGTGTAGATAAATTTTTAATTCCTAGATTTTCTATACTCTGCTGTATGAATTCAAAACAATATTGTCTAAATTTGAAGACTCTAGGCACAGAGTGAGCATTTAGACAGGTGTGGCTTTAAATTGTCATTCTTTCAGTTTGTATTACACTTCAGAAATTTAGGTCATGTTACCCTCACTAAGTGAAACTTGTCATTCAATCCATTTCCTTTCTCTACATCCCTCAGAGAGGAAAAAAAGGGGCAAGTACATAAGTGTCCTTCTCCAGTTTTACACCCCAAACACCTAAATTTGTAGAGTGACAGAGTTATAAAAGAAACTTTAAGAAGTGTTCGATATTTTAAGTTTTAACTTATATTAACTGTTTATTGCCCTGATGACTAACTTCTCTGCTAACACAGTTTTGTTAGCTTTATTTATTCAATGGTGTTTTTGCTATTTCAGGGGAAAATGGAGCTGTATTTGTTACAGATCTTGAAGAAATTGAACCTTTCTATCAGGGGTCAGCAAACTGTGGCCTGTTGCTAAATCCAGTCCACAGCCTATATTTTAATACCCTCAAGTTAAAGAGGTCTTTAAAAATAAAAAAGTATGCAATTGAGACTGTACTTGACCTGCAAGACCTAAGTAAAACATTTACTGTCTAGAGCTTTACATTAAATTCCTCCTCTTTTTCCTCCTTCTTCTTCCCTTTTTTTTTAAACTTTTTATTTTGAAATAATTTCACATTTACTGGAGAGTTGTAAGAATACTACAAAAAATTCTATGTACCCTTCACCTAAATTTACTAGTTAACAGTTTGCCACATTTGCCTTATTATTCACTCTTGTTCTTTCTCTTTCAGTTAGTATAAACACATATTTTCTTGAGCTGCTTGAGGATAAATTGCAGGCATCAGATCTTTCATACCTCATATTGCTTAATATTTCAGGATGTTTTCCTCCTTTCTAAAAATGAGAGCATCCATTTATTTAACCATCCAACAGCAGAATTAGGAACATTAATCTCAATGTTATATGATACCTAGTCTGTAAATCTTACACAATATTATGATTTATATATGGGTGTCCCCCCAAAGCATCCTATGCTCATAGGTGGGGCTTATGGGAGGTGAATGGATCATGGGTGTGTAATACTCATCAGTGGATTAGTTTATAGTTAAATGTGATTTAGGAGGTGAAGACTAGTTGGAAGAGGTAGATCATTGGCCATGTGGCCAGGAAGAGTTTATCTCCCTCTCTGTTTCCTTGATCTCCCACTCTCCTTCCTATCTGCCATGCTATAATCTCCCCTCTGCCATGCCTCCCTGCCTTAGAGCCAGCCAACTATGGACTAAAACCTCTACAAGCTGTGATCCAAAATAAGCCTTTCTTCCTTTACGTTGTAGATGTTGTGGGTATTGTGTCTCAGCAGCAAGACTGTAACTAAGACAGATTTTGGTACCAAAAATGGGGTCGTTGCTGTGACACTACCTGACCATGTGGTTCAGAAGCCTTTGGAACTGCCTTGTAGGAGGAGTTCGGTGATACTGGCTGGAGAAGCAGGGCTAGAATGCTGTGAGCCAAGCTTGATGGGAGAATCTAGTCAGAGCTGAGAAGACCATAAAACTGATGTAAACTCAGTTGGTAGAGACCAGGCTCAGGAGGTTTCAGTTAGGAACAAGGACTACAGTGCCAGTTGGACAGTAGGCTGTGTGTGTATGGTGTAGCAGAAAATTTGCCTGCATTTTGCAGTCTCATGTCCAGAGACTTAGCAAGAGATTGAGATTAAGAGAAGCAGACTGATTTACTTGGCTGGGGAAATTTCACAGCCGCCTACTACTCAGGTAGTGGCTTGGGTACAGTTGAATGTTTCCAGTCCCCTTGTCTTGAGAAATAAGAGCAAAAGGCAAAGCTGAATGATTTCAAAAGTTTTGAATTTGTGCAGAAAGGTAAGCTCCAGTAAAGTTGGGCCCTGCAAAGATGGAACAAGGGAGAGCTTAGTTGCTGAAAAGATTAGCATTAAAAAGAAGCCAAGTACTTTGGAACAGAATAGGAAGAAAAATGGCTTAAGCCAAGGGAATTTGAGGCTCCAACCTTCTAAGGCTCAAAATTGCAAAAGTGACTGGTTTGAGAAGAGAACCCAGGGCACTCTCTTGGAAAAGGGCTGCCTGGGAAATTGATTCCCTAGGATTCAATTTATGGTGCTCAGCCAGCCAGGCACTCAGATGCTTCTGGAACCACAAGCAAGATACAAAAAGGGCTTGACTACTGTTCCAACTGGTGGCAGGCCTTGGCATCATCCACGTGGTGCTGGTTTTACACATGTGCAGAATGCAGGAGTTGTGGGGTCAGGGAGGCTTCCACCCAGATTTCAGAAGGCCTGAGAAGCCAGGAAGTGTGCCCAGGAGAGGGTAGTGTGTGAAGCTGTGAGGGTTAAGCCAAAAGTGCAGTAGAGATCCCATGATGTTGGAAAAGTCTAGAATGTGTAACATCTGGGGAAAGCTGTAAGGTGTGAGCAAACCTGGCCCAAGAGAGAAGCCATGATGGCTGTCCCAGCTGCTGTACATGGAACTGTGACACTTAAAATTTGCCCTGCTGGGTTTCAGTCTTGCTTTGGTGTACCATTCCTTTCTATTATCCTATTTCTCCCTTTTGGAATGGGAATGTTTACCTTTTGCCTTTGTATGTCAGCAGTGTACTGCTTTTTTTTTTTTTTTTTTTTGAGACAGGGTCTTGCTTTGTAGTTCAGGCTGGCCCTGAACTCACTATGTAGCCCAGGGTGTCCTTGAACTTGCAGAAGTCCTCCTGCCTCTGCCTCCTGCCTCTGCCGAGTGCTGGGATTATAGGTGTGCACCACCACACCTGGCAACTTTCTTTTGAAAACTAAGAGTTTGCCTTAAATCTCAGAAGAGATTTTAGCCTTGAGACTTATTAGCAGTGCTGAAACTATTAAGACTTTGGCAACTCTTTGGCAACTAAATATATTTTATGTAAAGGGATATAATGAGTCTTTTGGGGGCCAGGGGTGCAATGTTATGGTTTATATCTAGATATCACCTCAAAATCTCATGTACTCATTGGTGAGGTTTTCTGGAGGTGATTGGATTGTGGAGGTGTGATACTTATCAGTGGATTAGTTCACTGATAGAATTTATAGCTAAATGTTATGTTGGGAGGTGGAGCCTGGTCAGATGAGTAAGTTCCTGGGGGTATAGCCTGGAAGAGTATATTTCCTTCCCTTCTCCCTTGATTGATCTCTGCTTCTTTTCTGCCGTATCATGAGCATCCCTCCTCTGCTTTATCCCTGTGCCATGCCCCTCTGCCTTGGAGTCAGCCAACTATGGACTAAAACCTCTACAAACTGGGAGTCAACGTAAATCTCCTTTAAGTTGTGGATATTAAGTATTCTATCTCAGTGTTAAAGTAACTAAGATTCAGATTTTACAATTGTCTTGTTTCTTTTTTTTTTTTTTGTACTGGGGATTGAACTCGGGTCCTTGCGCTTGCGTAGCAGGCGGCAAAACCACTGAGCTAAATTCCCGGCCCTACAGTTGTCTTAATAATCTTTATATTTCTCCCCCTTATTTCAAACCCTTAAATTTAGAATAACTCAATGAATTTGTCACTACTCTTTATTCTCCTTTAATATGGAATGGTTCATCAGCCATTTATTTATTTTTAATGACAGTGACTTTTTTTTTTTTTTTTGGTACTGGGGATCAAACTCGGGTCCTTGCATTTGTGAAGCAGGCGGCAGAACCACTGAGCTAAATCCCCGGCCCAACAGTGACTTTTTGAAGAGTCCAGTGATGGCATACCTTTTAGATATTTCAATAACAACAAACAGCCAGCTGCAGCACACATGCCATAGGTTCGCCACCACTGGTATAGACCATGAGTGTCCAAACCCTTGGCTTGCCTGAAATACACTGAGTGGAGAGGAATTGTGGGCCACACATAAAATACATAAGCTAGGAGTGGTGATACATGCCTGTAATTGTAGCACTCAAAAAGTCGAGACAGGAGAGTCCTGACTTCAAGGCTACATAGTGAGACCCTGTCTCAAAACAATCTGTCTGTATAACAAAACTTCCTTTTTAACCAGCGTCGGCCTCAGACCCACGAGTAAGGCTGGGAGTTTGGAAATTGACAGAAGCCCGGCAAGGAGAGCAAAGCTACGACCTCTCTTCCGATCACCTGGCCTGGAGTGTTGAGTTAGACTGAAGTAGCTTCACTCTGAGGTCCAGACCTGAGCTAGTTTTGGCCCATCTGCCCATGCTGTGTTTGACAGACACACCCACTCTGCATAGGTTGCTAATGATGGAAGTCAAAGGGAAAAAAAAGTTTACTGGAAGGAGGACTAAGGCATCAAAAGAAAAAAACAAATTTCAGAAAAACAGAGATTCTAGTTCTTCAAAGATGTTCCCCAAGTAAGTTGTTAAGGAGGGGAGACCTAAAATTACATCTAAGAAGTTTGAGAAAAATGCCATGAAACCTGGGGAAAAGGGTGTGAAACAGTTCAAGAATAAGCAACAAGGGGACAAAGGACCAAAGAACAAATTCCAGGAGGCACATAAATTCAATAAGAAGAGAAAATTCCACCCAGACAGTAAAAGTGATGAATCAGCATCCAAGAAAACTAAATGGGATGACTTCAAAAAGAAGAAAGAACTAAAGCAGAGCAGACAGCTCAGTGACAAAACCAACCATGACGTTGTTTGAGCAGAACAGATTTGGAAGATTTTAAGAAAAGATTGTGACAAAGAGAAAAGTAGATGAATGACTTGCAGAAGTTGATTCAAGGGAAAATTAAAACTTGCATTTGCACATGATTCAACTCGTGTGATCCAGTGTTATATTCAGTATGGTAATGAAGACTAGAGAAAACAGGCTTTTGAAGAATTGCGAGATGATCTGGTTGAATTAAGTAAAGCCAAATATTCCAGAAATATTGTTAAGAGGGCCAGGGATTTAGCTCAGTGGTTCCGCCACCTGCCTCAAAAGCAGCAAGGACCAGAGTTAGATCCCCGGTACCAAAAAAAAAAATACTGTTAAGAAATTTCTCATGTATGGAAGTAAACCACAGATTACAGAGATAATCAAAAGTTTATTTTGGAAGGAGGAAGATGCTGCAGCATGCAGAGGCCTCGGCCATTGTGGAGTATGTGTACAATAACAAAGCCATTTTGGAGCAGAGGAACATGCTGATCGAGGAGCTCTATGGGAACATGTTTCAGCTTTACAAGTCTGCAGAACATCCAACTCTGGACAAGGTATTAGAGGTACAGCCAGAAAAATTAGAGCTTATTATGGATGAAATGAAACAGATTCTAACCCCAATGGCTCAAAAGGAAGCTGTGATTAAACACTCATTAGTCCATAAAGTATTCTTGGATTTTTTTTACCTATGCAACACTAAAACTCAGAACTGATCAAACCCATCTGTGAGGTGTTGGTGTACCTGGCACACACACACGATGGAGCCAGAGTGGCCATGCACTGCTTGTGGCATGGCACTCCCAAGGACAGAAAAGTAATTGTGAAAACAGTGAAGACTTACGTTGAAAAAGTGGCTAATGGCCAATACTCTTATTTGGTTTTACTGGTGGCATTTGATTGTATTGATGATGCTAAGCTTGTGAAGCAGATAATCATATCAGAAATTATCAGTTCCTTATGTAACATATTAAAGACAAATACAAAAGGAAAGTCTTGTACGTACTGAGTCCAAGAGATCCTCCTCATACAGTTCGAGAAATCATTGAAGTTCTTCAAAAAGGAGATGGAAATGCACACTGTAAGAAGGATATGGAGATCTGCCGTTGTGATTTCTTAGAATCTATTTCTCCAGCCTTGTTAAACTTCCTACAAAGACAAGCTCAACAGATGGTGCTAGATAAGTCTGCGTGCATGGTGGTGTCAGACATCTTGGGATCCGCCACTGGAGATGTTCAGCCTGCCATGGATGCCATAGCCAGGTGGCAGCAGAACTACACCCCAGTAACAAGGATGGAAAGCTTCATGTTGCAAAGCATCCCGCAGGATGTCTAGTTCTGAAGTGGTTAATAGAACAAGATGAAAAGATAAAAGAAAATGGAAGAGAAGGTTGTTTTGCAAAAACACTTGTAGAGCATGTTGTTGTGAAGAACCTGAAGTCCTGGGCCAGTATGAATCAGAGTGCTATTATTCTTTCCAGTCTTCTGCAGAGTACTGACCAACAAGTTGCAAATAAAGTCAAAGCTGGACGGAAAAGCTCGATTCCCACATTGGAAAAAAACAAAAACACCAGCAAAGGAATAGAAACTCTGCTTGAAAAACTGGCAGCATAGGTGGAAACAGTTAAGAATGGAATGGAGGGCCAGGGATTTAGCTCAGTGGTTTCGCCGCCTGCTGCGCAAGCTCAAGGACCCAAGTTCGATCCCCAGTACCAAAAAAAAAGAGTAAAATGGAATCATTTTTCCCATTCTCTGTACTGTTTTCCCACTGCAGAAAAGAAGGGTGAGGGTCCACTTCATTGGTAGTTTGGGAGCTCTGTACATGTGTTTCTTCTTTTCATAAGAATCTATATAAAATTGTTTCTAAAAAAACTTCCTTTTAAAAATATTTTAATTTACTAAATTATTGTACAAAACAAAGTAAGCTCAAATTTAATAATTAAGAAAACTTAAATACTGGTTTCTGCTTGATAACAGTAATCATCTGTCTTCACAAACTCACATGTAGTTAAATTGAAATACTGTTCCTGGCATTTTACTTGCTAAGTAACACAGCAAGCACATCTGATACGTGAGGTTTCACCTGTGTGTAGTGGGTACTGGAGGCAGAGTTAGCACTGTGACCTCCCCAACACTACATTTTGTTGTCACATATGCAGTCTGTGCTCAAGCACTGTTCAGTTGAATCATGAAGAACATGGCCAAGAAGTCACATAATGTTAAGAGTTTACAATCTTGGGGAGCCACATTAATAGCTGACCAGGGCTGTAAGCAGTCTGTGGGTTGGACATGTCTAGTATAGATCATTTGTTTTGTGGAATGTCCCTCAGTTTTTTTAATGTTTCTTAATGATTACTTCTAAGTAATCCTCAAGGCAGGAATACTAAGTGATTTTATATCTATAATGCATCATAGTATGATACGTAGGTGATGTTAACTGTGATCATTGGTTGAGGTTGATGTCTGCTAGATTTCCTCACTGAAATATTACTGTTTTCTTCCTTGTAATAAGGAATTTGTGGGGAGATACTTTTGAGACTGTGTAAATATCTTGTCCTCATCACAGTTTTCATCTATGGTATTTATGGTAGTTTCCTGCCTAAATCAATTATTTTTTCAATAACTAATAATTCCATTATTTCTCCTACATATTTTAGTTGCTTTAAACTGTAAGGAAGAGTTTCTCCTTTCAGTTTAGAATGAGATTCTCCTTTCTGTTTCCCTTTCTCTTTTCCTTTTCCTTTCTTTCCTTTCCTTTCTTCCCCCCTTTCTTTCTCTTTATTTTGTGATGCTGGGAATCCAACCCAGGGCCTTGCCTGCACTAGGTAGGCACTCTGCCACTGAGGTATACACCAGCCCTAGAGTCCGTAATCTTCTGTTCAGTGGATTTTCAGCTAGTGTCTCAAATTTGGTCAGGGGGAGCCCCTTCAAGCCACTTCCTTATGTCATTTTGACATATCCCCATCTTTTTATGAGCACTTTGTTTTCTGGTACAAAATGTGCTAGGTTCCTCTTGTCCTCTTCCTGCTCCAACACTGGAATCCATTTTTCTAAGATCTGGTTCCTTTGGTAAGGAATTTTTTGCAAATCTCCATATGAATTCACTCACAAAGATCAGTGAGCAACAATAGAAATGTTTTCTGTTGCTATAACTGAATACTACAGATTAGGCTTATAGTTCTGGAGGCTGGGAGGTTGAGGGTCCACATGTAGTGAGGACTCTCTACTGGGGTATACTACAGAGTTCTGAAGTACTACAGGGTATCACATGGCTGAAGGGCATATCTAAGAGACAGAGCCTAACTGGCTCTTTAAACAGACTCACTTCACATCCAAGATAAACAGCTAGCCCATGAGTGGATTAATTGATTCATGAGGACTGTGCCAGTGACAGTATATCCTTCGAGTACAGTACAGAGAAGTAGATAACAAGTAAAACATAACTGGTTTTTTACTAAAAGTATGCTTGCTATTTAGGGGAAAAAGTAACTATATGAAGTTTTGAAGATAAACATCACATTTCTTTTGACATGAAAATGCAAGTTAAAATCGTATTTTTTTTTAAAGTGTAACAAATTCTATGACATTTTCCTCATTGAAGATATTTTAAAATAGATTAAAATACATCAATATTTCATGAAAAATAAATACTTAAAATTTAGATAGTACAGTATCTGTAATATACATGATTTAACCCTGAACATCCATTTTTATTTCAAACATAATTTTCTAAAAAGTAACATAAAAACGGTAAAGGTTACTGTATTCTTCACATATTCTGAGTCTCATGAATTGTAATTCAGCTACCAGTTTGCTTCTCAACTAAAATCGTTTTGTTTTGGTTTTTTGGTACCGGGGATCCAACTCGGGTCCTTGTTTTTGCGCAGCAGGCTAAAATTGTATTTTTGATTTTAAACTTTTAGTTCAAGAGTTGAAAGTCAGTGAAACATTTGGTGTCTAGTAGCTTTAATACTCTGAGACTATTTTTTTTTTTGGTACCGGGGATCGAACTCATGTCCTTGTGCTTGGAAAGCAGGCAGGGAAACCACTGAGCTAAATCCCAGGCCTCTGAGCCTATTTTTAATGGTTGTTAAAAATTGATGTAATATTTACATATAAAGAAAACGTTTAGTGAATTTTAGTAGAAGTAGATAGTAACACCAACCAGGTGAAAGATAGTTTCCTTACTCACTCTGAACAGTTGTCTTTATGCCCCTTTGTAGTCACTATCCTTTGCAGACCCCAAGGTCCATGCCACCACAATAGTTTTACCTGTTCTCTGATTTTATATAATCCTATAATATGTACTTTTTAATGTTTGACTTTCAGATTTTTTTGAGATTTATACTTGGGTTTTGTGTATAGTCTTTGTTTCTCTTTGTTGCTGAGTAGTTCTGTTTAGCTTGATTGTGCTGCAAGTTATTTATCCATTCACTTTTTTTTTTTTTTTTTTTGGTACCTGGGCTACAACTCGGGACCTTGCGCTTGTGAAGCAGGTGGTGGCCACTGAGCTAAATCCTGGGCCTTCCATTCGTTTTTTAAAAAATGGACTTCACAACTGTTTATGATGTTGACTATTATTACTTATTTATGAGGTTTTTGTTTCGTTTTGTTTTTTTGTTTGTAACTCTGGGTGTCAAACCCAGGGCCTCGCACGTACTAGGAAGTTAGTTGAGCTATATCCCCAGCCTGCCAGAGTCTTTTTAAAGGCTTATATTTATTTTTCTGGGATCTGTACCTAGAATTGGAATTGTAGGGTCATATTATACATACATGTGTTTAACTTCATATTACTTTACTATATGGTTTACAAAAGTGACTGAGCCATTTTGTTTCCATCATCACCATATGATTGCTATTCCACATTTTGCCAATATTTAATATAATCAGTCTTAACATTAGCCATTCTAGTGGGTATGAAGTAGTATCTCATTATAGATTTAATTTATTTCCCTGATAATTGATGAAGTTGATATATATTTTGAAGTACAGTATTTGAATCTTTTGCCTATTTTAAACAAATTAAGTCATAATAATTGTTTATATTTTTTACAAATTCTTTGATTAGATATATTATTTAGATATTTTCTCCTAGGCTATAGCTTCCCCTTTAACCGTCTTTTAAAAAGGAAAAAAATTTAATTGTGAATTTCATTTTATCAGGTTTTTGTCTCTCAAAGTTTTGAGCCTGAGATATAGCTCAGAGCACTCGGTTAGCTTATGCAAGGCTTTAGGTTCAATCCCTAACACTGAAAAAAGTTTTATTTTTTTAATATCCTCTTCAGAAAATCTTTGTCTAAGCTGGGTGTGATGGCACATGCCTGTAATCCTAGCACTTGGGAGGCTGAGGCTAGAGGATCGCCACAAGTTTGAGGACAGCCTAGGCTACATAGTTAGTTCAAGGCCAGCCTGAACTGTATAGCAAGACCCTGTCTCAAGAGAAAAAAAACAAGAAGAAATCTTTGTCTAATCCATGTCAAATATATAAGATCTCATGGCTTTTTTTTTTTTTTAGAAGTTTACTGGTACATTTCCCATTAATTTTTCTTTATGATGTGAGTTGAGGTTTCATGTTCCGTAAGAAAATGTTGTTCTAGCACCATTTATTGAAAAGGATGTCTTTTCCTGCACTGAATTACCCTTGTAAAGGGATATAAATGTAATATGTTTCTGGACTCCTGTTCTGTGCCCTTGATCTGCGTATCTGTGTTTGGAAAGTGTTTTATTTTATCTTTATACCTGGAAATCCACTAGCATCAGTTTTCCAACTTTTTCCTAGAACAAACTTATTTTGCTCATCTAGATCCTTGATCTCTGTATAAATTTTAAAATTAACTAGTTTTTCAAAAAGTTCTTTAGAATTTTGATTGAGTGTACTGGGAGAGAATTGCCACCTTAACAGTACCTTTCCAGTTTATTATCTTGGTTTATCTCACTTTTATTCCTGTCCTCTTTAATTTCTTTCATTAGTGTTTTACAGTGTCATTTTCCTTAAACCTGAAGAACTTATGGTAGCATTTCTAGTACCTCAGAGAGAAAGGGAGCTACTTAAGTTGTAGAGAAGCCCATAGAGCAATGGTGGTGAACCTATGGCACATGTGTTATTCTCAGGCTTTTCTTTTAAGAAGAAATATGTTCATGTTTAAGGTTTTTTTCTAAGGTAAAACCTCATTCTTCAGGTTTAATTGCAGTGTTGGCACTTTGTGATAAATAAATGGGTTTTGGGTTTCAGTTTGGCACTTGGTCTCTAAAAGGTTCACCATCATCACCATACAGTAAATACTCTGGTATAATTTGAAAAATTATCCCCTTCAAAATTCAGGTGTTGCCAGCATCATAGTATGAGCAGGTAGAGTCTTTAAGAAGTGATTTGGACCAGGGATTTAGCTCCGTGGTTTCGCTGCCTGCCTCACAAGCGCAAGGACCCGAGTTTGATCCCCGGTACCAAAAAAAAAAAAGAAGTGATTGAAGGCTCCTTTCTTGATAGTGGCTTTTAGGCCCTTATAAAAGAGATTTCAGTCAGTGTTGGGCTTGTTTGCTTTCTTATTCTTCTGCTTTCTGCCATGTGAGGATGTAATAAAAAGATCCTGATCTGACATCAAATGCCAGTGCCTTGACCATGGGCTTCCAGTCTCTAGTAGAACTATAAGACAAAAAAATTTTTGTTCTTTATAAATTATCTATGCTGAGGTATTTTGTTAGAGCAACATAAAATAGACTTAAGACATTCTATTTGAAAATATCTTTTGGATATTTTATTGCCCATTCCTTCCAGAAAACAGTAGTAAAGGGCAATATTAGATATAAAAGGGCATATTGTAAAAGCTTTTAATAAACAACTTGAGGCCTTTAATAATAAAATGCTTCTAATCCACTCATTATTATATCTCATCCTCTGCTTGGGATGATGATGGGTCCTCAGCTTTGGAAGATGGGTAGTCATACCACAAAACATTAGCAGCTTTCTGTAGGTCTTTTCCCCTGTACCTCTCCCTACTGCCTTCACAGTTCCCTAAAAGAAATTATTTTTCAAAAGGATCTTGAAAAATTGGCAGAAACTAGTGAGACTACCAAAAACATAGCAACTGAAAAGAGGTAGTCTGCACTTTACCCTGAATGTTGTATATACAGAATTCCTCCCTGTTCCTTTCCCCCACCTTGTCTCCCCCCACCTCACCTTCCCTTCCCTCTCTTTTCCAAAATATAAAATAGCAAGTACCTGGGAACTACATGAGTAATTTACAGAATTTAAATTGAAGCTCATTAAATTCTACTTGGATAAATATAAAGCAATTACAGAAGGAAAAGACTGAATATTTCAAGGCTGTTACTTGTATCTAAGGTACTTTTTAGGCATAATGATGCTGTTCTAATAAAAAATATATCTTCTTGCTAGTGATGGTGGTACATGCCTATAATCCCAGCTAGTCATGAAGTGCTACCAGGGCATCACGTGGCTGATGGGTACATTCACAAGATAGAGCTAAAGTGGCCTTTAAATCTCAATGAGAGCAGTAAGAGTCTGGCATTTGAGCCATGTTACCCACTTTCACTCAGTTCTGGTTGAATGAAGGAAGATCTACTCTGAACAGGAAGAGCTCATTGAACAGCAGTGAGCATCTTGCATTACGTGTCATGTTGGAGATGCTTTCTTCCAGGCATGTGAAATCAAGAAGACTGAGCACTCTTCCCCAACACAGCCTTTAATTCAGAATTGAATTCTTCTCAAGGCACAACAGGCTGAGAATTCTGGGCCTGGATTGCTCCAGCTCCAACTCGTTCATTGGGCAGCAATTCCATGCCATGAAGAACAAGTCAATATGAACATGGGCTACTATCCTAACTTAGCACCCTGCTCATAGAGCACAGGTGTCATTCTAAGATATGTGTAACACTATTGCAGCCCCCATTTCCAGTGAATTAAGGTGGGACCTAAATCTAGTGATGGGTGCCCTTGTAAGGATAGAGAGACTTGGAAACACTGATACACTGAGGGAAAAATGCCATATAAAATGGGGACAAAGATTAGAGTTACGGTATTGCCATCTTAAAACAAGGAATGCCAAAAATTGTCGGCAACCAACAGAAGCTAAAAGAGGCATAGAAGAGCTCCTACAGCTTTTAGAATGGGAATGGCCCTGGTAACATCTGATTTTGGATTCTGAACTTCTATAGTAGAAGTCTGAGAATAAATCTCTCCTGTTTTAAGCTGCTCAAGTTGTGGTAATGTGTTACAGCAGCTCAAGGAAATTAATATTCCTAGAACAAGTAAAGAGATTGAATTAGTTATTTTTAAACTTCCATCAAAGAAAAACCCATGACCAGATATCTTCACAGATGATTTCTACCAGATATTTAAAGAATACATACCAATTCTTCACAAATTTTCCAAATTATAAGAGGAAAGAAGCACAAATGGCCAATAAACATATGAAAAAAATGTTCAAAATCACTGGCCACTAGAAAGATGCAAATTAAACCAACACTCAGATTTCATCTTACATTAGGAAGAATGGCAATCATCAAGGAATCAAATAATAAATGCTGTTGTGGCTGTGGTGAAAAAGGAATCTTTTGATGGGAATGTAAACTAATACAGTACAACACTTACAGAAATCAGTATGAAGATTTCTCAAAAAACCTAAAACTAGAAATTCCATTTGACCCAGCTATTCCCTTTCTGGGTATCTTCCCAAAGGAGTTAAAGACATTATATTATAGCATGCATACCAATGTTTATAGCAGCACAATTCATAATAGCTAAGTCTTGGAAGCAGCCAATATCAACAATAGCCAACAGATCAAAGGATAAAGAAATTACATCTATTACTATTTGGCTATAAAGAACAAATTTGAGAAGTTTGTAGGAAAATGGATTCCACTGGATAACATTGTTAAATGAAATAAATCAGACACAAGCTTAAATACTATATGGTTTCTTTCATATGAATAATGCAAAATACAAATAAAGAGCAAAATAAAAGATTGAATAAAGGAATCAGGGAGATCTTTTGCAAATAGGAAGTGGTCCAAGAGACCAAGGGTTAGAAGAGTGAGGGAGGAGAAGGGGACATAAAAAGATTTAAGAAGCTTCATGTATATGTACAAAATACTCACAATGAATGTAATCGTTGTTGCAAATATGAAATAAAAAATAATATGAAAATGAAAGGGGATGTAGAGATGAAAGAAGAGTGGGAAGGGGAATAAAAATAATCAAGATTTGTTAAGTACATGTATGTACTCACTAAGATGAATGTAAACTTTATGTACTGCAGAACATGCACTAAAAAAATAAAACACAAAGACATCATATTAATAGCAAACTCAGGCCAGGGTTTAGCTTATTGGTTCCACCGCTTGCCTTGCAAGCACAAGGTCCCAAGTTTGATCCCTGGTGCCAAAAAAAAAAAAAAGCAAACTGAACAGCTTTCACCTAAGAACAGAAACAAGACTGCATACTCACCACTTCCATTTAACATTGTTTAGGAGGTTCTAACCAAGGCACTTAGGCAATAAAAAGAAATCAAAGTCATCCAGACATCAAAAAAAGAAAATTATCTCTGTTTATAGATGGTCTACAGAACACTATTAAAGTTAATAAATGAATTCAAAGTCTAGAATACACATTGCAGTGTAATTCTAGAAACTAAGCAGTAGAAAATACAAACGTGATTAAGAAAGTTCCATTTATAGTAGCATCACAAAGAAGAAAATACTTAAATTTAAGAAATGTAAAAATTGCACACTATAAACTACAGAACATTGTTGACAGAAAGCAAATACATAAGACATCCCATGTTTGTGGATCAGAAAAATTTAATATTAAGATGACATTACCCCCCAACTTGATAAACTGATTTGGTGCATTCTCCCATCAGAATCCCAGTTGATGACTTTGTAGAGATGGACCAGCTGATCCTAAAACTTACATGAAAATTCAGGAGACCCCCTAGTAGCCAAATTAACCTTGCAAAAGAATAAACTGAACAATTCACACCCAATTTAAAAACTTTATACCAAACTACAATGGTAAAAAATAGGGTGGTGCTGGCATGAAAACATAACAAGGAATAGAACTGAGTTCCAGATTTAAAAGTTATGGTCAAGGATTTTTGACAAGGATCCCAGAATAATCCTATAGGGAAAAGAATCTAAACATACAAAAAGTGCTAGAATAAATGATTACTTGAAAGAGAATGGAGTTAGACATTGCCTGTATAGCATATACAAAAATTGACATGGACCATACACCTAAAAGTTAGCCATACAAGTATAAAACTCTTAAAACATAGGAATAAATCTTCATGACCTTGAGTTAGCCACATCTTTTAGATATAACACCAAAAACATAAGTGATCCAAGAAAACAAATTTGAATTCATTAAAATTATAAACTTGTACTACTAACAGTGCCATAAATTAAGTAATGAGAAAGCTCACAGGATGGGAGAAGATATTTGCAAATCATATACTTAATAGGGTACTTTTATCAGAATATATCAGGAATTCTTGCAGTGCAGGCCCGGCATGATGGTGCATGCCTGCAATCCCAGCACTTGAGAGTCTGAGGCAGGAGTATCACTGAGTTTGAGGCCAACCTGAACTATATAGCAAGCCCCTGTCTCAAAAAAAAATTACAACTCAACAACAGATAACCCAGTTTTAAAATGAGCAAAGAATTTAAACAGATACTTCTCCAAAGAATGTATTCATGTGATCACTAAGCATCCTCAGTCATCAGGAAAATACAAATTTAAACCATGAGATACCACTTCTCATCTACTAAGATGACTATAATCAGAAAAATAAGTTCATCAATAGGTGGAGAAATTGGAACCCTCATACATTGCTGTTGGGAATATAAAGTGGCACAGCTGCTCTAGAAGATGGTTTGATACCACCTCAGAATGTTAAACATAGATAACATGATCCAGAAGTTCTGTTCCCAATATATATCCAAGAAAAATGAAAATACATATCCACACAAAAATTTGTACAATTAATAGTGTTACTTACTCATGTAATAGCCAGAATGTGGAAACAGCCCAAATGTTGAACAGATGAATGGATAAATAAAACGTGGCATATTCATACAAAGGAATGTTCATCTGCCAATAAAAGCAAGTAAGTACTGATAAATGCTATAATACATAAATACCTTGAAAACAGGAGGAAAAAAAAGTTGCATTAAAACACATATTCTGTTTACGTGAAATGTACAGAATAGACATCGTTTCTCGGCCTTTTGGCTAAGATCAAGTGCAGAATAGACATCCCATACAAAGGTAGTATAAGTGGTATATTGGCTGCCAAGAGTTGGGTGCAGGTTGGGGTATGGGGGTTGAGTATCATTGGCTACAGCGTTTCTTTTGGGTGTAAGAAAATGTTCTCAAATTAGATTCCGGTGATAGTGATTTACAAATTAAATAAAAACCATTGAATTTTATATTAGGTGGGTAAACTGTAAGGTGGGTCAATTATGTCTCAGGCAAAGTGTCTAAAAGCAAAACAAGTATTTGTGACTATAATTGATGCAAATCAACTAAAGTGATCTGTATATTTCAGAATCCAGGTTGATAGGATTGGTAATTACTTGATTCAAGAAAGAATATGTGAATACCTGCTTAGAAAGTGCTCTGCAGGTTGCTTAGTTGTGTTGCTTCAGATTAGAAGGTGGCCCCAAAACCACATTAAACTAAGTTTTAAATACTGTATAGATAAGTTCAGTATCTTACTTGAACTGATTGTTGAACAAAGAAATTAAGTACAAGTACATTTTATGTCACATAATGTCTAACTTTAAAAATCAGTAAACAAGGGCTGGGGATTTAGCTCAGTGACACCGCGCCTGCTTCACAAGTGCAAGGTCCTGAGTTTGATCCCTGGTACCAAAAAAAAAAATAAATAAGTAAACAATAAAATGGTACTAAAGTATAGTACAATTAAGGGTTTTATTAGACTCAAATTAATGCCTGTTTCTCATAACTTGTTTCAATCTATATCAAAATTACATTGTTTTATTTATGATTCTTTCTTTAAAAATTACTTTGTTTAGCCTGTTCTTTAGAGACTGTTGGCAAGTAACATTCACAAAGGTTCTCTTGGTTTAAAAGACTTAAAATACTTAGAAAAATCATAAACTTCCTGTGTCTTATACGGAAGTATCAGTAGGTGTGTTTAAAGTTTTTGAAGAAATAACTTGTAGATTATAACATGCTTTCACTTCCTGCTTAATTCCTTTTTACTGTGGCAAAGTATGTCCTATTTCCTTTTCTAGAGCACGTTTATATTTTCATAAAAGTAAGTGTGTGAATTTATACATTGCAGAGATTTAAAGTAAATTATATGCACTGGGGCTTCAAGAACACTTGAGGTGTACTTTGCTTTATGCTCTTATTTTCTATTATAGTTACCTGTTTACTTAATAGAGGAGTGGAAATAAATGGAAAGTATTGTCCACTTAATAAAGTTTATCTGCAGTCTGGGAGTAGATGCTAGCAGCCTCTTGGATAATTTTTTACTGCAGCATTTTGGAACTTTTCAAGCAGAGAAACATTTTGGTGCATAGTTTATATTATAAACATGTTCCAGTATAGGAATATTACAATGAAAGACATTGAAAGGTTGACACTTAGAACATACAAAACATTCTATTTGTTAATGCCTTTTTTAATGGGCTAGTTTTGACCTGTTAATTTCACAATCCACTAAAGGTTTTAGATCCACCGTTTGTAAAACAGTAACCTAGGAACAGAATTATGAAATCTGATGCAGTAATTCTTTTTAGGTTTTCCTTCATGGTAGTCCTTTCAAAATGTTTGTGATTTGTGTCTAGAAAAAAATAGGTCTTACACTAGAAGGACAAACATGATCCACAAGTTATATTTGAGATTTAAAAAATTTTTTAAATTTAAAACATTCTGTCTGAATTGATTTGCCTGTGAACAAGTATATTTGCTCAAGGAAATATTTCCTCAAGTAGTTTAGTTTACCTGTAAATTTTGAACAGAGCTCTTAATTGAAAAACGTGGATAAAATCCATCTAAATTATAAGTTTATACTCATTTTGCTTTTATACTTTGTGCAGAAAAGTTTTATTCTTGTTTAAAATAATTTAATTATATTAAACTCATGTTTTATTTGCTGTTATTTGTCTTTAATTGTGTATCTGTGATTTGGTTTTGAAAGGGGAAAATTTTTTTGTACGAATATTTCACCAAATATTTTTACAGGGACACTTAGTCTGCCTGGATGAACCAGCTTTGGGAGCTGGGCAAGAAGCTCTGCTTAAACAAGAGCAAGCAAAAATCATTCGATTCCAGAGACAAGCAGAAGAGTTCCTCAATGCAGTCTTTTATAGAAAAGGTTGGTTTCAGTGAAGAATGACATTTAGCATCTTCTAGTCTGATATTTATCTCCTTAAATTCTATGTCATTTAAAAAATTGTTCTTAAAAATATTTTTTTTATTAATGATACACTTTATATTTTTCTACTGTATTTCTTGATAATGTTAAATTTGGAATAGAGTTAAGACAACTGTCCGTTCACCTTTAGTTTTGAGGTGGTGATGAACTTTACATAGTTCAGAAAAATTATCATGAAACTGAAAATGTTAAGTTCTTAGGAATTCTGTGTTTTAAATATAAAGTGACTTTAAATCAATAATAACTATAAAATTTCAGGAATTTCAACGTGATATTTTATTTGGAGAAAAAATATAGTTCTATCTTACAGTTAATATTTGTAAGCATTTTCTCCTTCATATAATCATATTTCACTAAATTTTTTTAAATCGGTAAAATTAGGGTAATAAACTCATAGTAAAACTTGTCACCATACATTTCAGGTGGCATTTAATAGCTCTACCTCTGGGGTTTTTCCATTTTATCTTTTTCTTTTAAAGTTGTGTGGGCTTAACATTTCTGATTTTGGTTTTGTTTTGTTTTTTGTCTGTTTTATTTATTAACTGTTACTATTGCTGTTGTTGGTGCTGCTATTATTACTTGCATAATAGGGATTGAACCCAGGGCCTTGCACATGCTAGACAAGCACTTTACCACAGAGCGACATCCCAAGTTGCCCCATTCCTCCTTTTTCCTCCTTTTTGCTACTGGGTCTTGCAAAGTTACTCAGGCTGGTCTTCAACTTGCAATCCTCCTGCAGCCACCACACCTGGCTACATTTCTTTTAAAAAGTAAAGAGGCCTCTCTAGTCAGTGTTTTAGGACTTAGAAATTCTTCATGGAGACATTCATTTCTTTCCTCTATACATAAGGCATGATTACTGTTAGCCATTAGTAAAGTTCCCTTCACTATCCATTCCAGTGAAGAGTTTTTTACTTTTCAAAAAATTATTTCTTAGTGGATTTGTATTCCTAAGTTAGACTTTTCTTCTAGTTCCAAGATAGAGATTATTAATAAGATTCTTTAAAAGTTTTGTACAAACCCCTGATAATCTTGAATGTTCAAGTGATCTCATTTTCTTTAATATGTCTTCCTATATTCTAGTTACACTTTCCATTCTCCTGGGTATTTCCTTTCTGAAAGGTATATTTTGATAGTACCCTGTTTAAGTCAGATTCTGATTAGTTGGTTACATTCAGATAACAGCTGCACTTCTGCTTCATGTGATGAGTATTCTCGAAAAATGGTGTGAGGTGAAATATCACACCAAATTAAGAAATGCACAGATTATTGTTTTGGGGACATATTGCTGTTTGTCTTTTCTTCCATTAGATCTCTAGGCAAAATCTCATGTTTTAGTATATCCTTACTTAACTACTGGTATCCTCTGGCTTAAGTCTCCCACCTGAGTCTCCCAGGCTCACCTTATCATTTAAAGGGCCCTGGATTCCAAAATTATGTTCGAAGTAGTCATTTCCTTATTTTTATGAACATATGATTGTTTTATTAAAATAATTCATGTTTAAGGTGCAAATGACTGGTAGGTTAGGTCTGTCAGTTTAACTAAATATCTTTATAGCTCCACTCCTTTGGAAAATATACAGTCATTAATCTGGCATGTTATTATAAAAAGCTTTGTTACTTGAGGGCCTGGGAATTTAGCTCAGTGGTTTCGCTGCCTGCTGTACAGGCGCAAGGACCTGAGTTCGATCTCCGGAAACCCCCCCCCCCCAAAAAGCTTTGTTACTTGAAAAGCACTATTCTCCCTAATTTACAAAGTGTGATCGAACCATACAGTGAGTGTTTAAATTTTTTGAAGTATTACAATAAAAGGCATTGCCATTAAACCCCTCAGAATACTCTCCCTTGCTTCAAACACATGTATTCCATCGCTCTTGCCACTTTCTGAAGCAGTTCTGGAAGTCCTCTTTTGCCAATGTCTTCAATTGCTCTCTTGTGGCTATCTCAATGTCTTAAACTGATTCAGAGCATTTACCTTTAACTTTAGCGAAGAGCCAAGGTTGCATGGTGCCAGATCCATGAATAAGGCAGATAAGGACATACTATAATTCTTTTACAAGCCTGCTTTTCCATTGGGTGGCATTTGGCAGCACTGTGTTTTATAATCATACCATATAAAGATAGCCACAGAAGAGGACTTCTAGAACTGATTTAGAAAGTAGCAAGAATGATGGGATAAGTGTGTTCAAATCAAGGGGAACTAATGTCTTTTCCTGCAATAAATTTTTTTAAAAATTAAAAACCATATATTCTGATCATATCATGTACATGGAAAAACCACTTTCATTCTTTCTCTCCCCCAGCCCCACTTCTTTTTGTTTTGTTTTTTTTAATGTAGCTCAGGCTGGCCTCCGACTTGTGGCAATCCTCCTGCCTTAGCCTTCTGAGTGCTGGGATTACAGGCAGGTGTTGCCCAGCCTATTCTTTCTTTAGGAGTTGTTATATAAGGACACTCAGAAATTCTATCTTACTTCTCTCTTAGTCCCATCCCTTTGTGATAGAGAAATGTACTACATTAAAGTTCTTATAAGCTTTATTATTTAGAAGTTAAAACTTTCAGGCATATAACCATTGGTGAGGAATTCTTACCTTGAAATTGGTCTCAAGGTAGATTTTTTTCTCTTTTTTGGGGGGGTTGGTACTGAGGATTGAACTCAGGACCTTGCAGGCAAGCGGCAGAACCACTGAGCTAAATCCCCAACCCTAGATTTGTTTTTTTAAAGTGGGGTTTTACATTTATTAAAGAAAAAGAAATATGCTCTGGAGAGTAAGTGCAGACCAACTAAAGTAGGAAAAGAAATACACTCTGTAGAGTGCAGAACAGGCCACTGAAAGAACTTACAGTGGCCACGAGGTTAATGGCTGCCGTTTTGTATCCTCCACTCTGACGTCAAATCTAGGCTATCATATCAAAAACCTGTTTGATTTCATGCTAGAAGAATCAAAGATGGCTTTCTCTGATTGAACCCAGGTGCAGGGCATAGACACATGTGTCCTGGATATCTACCCCTGATAGGTCATACCCACTTCTTGCCCAGCTGGCTGGCCATGTGCTAATCTCTTACCTCATTTTCCCCTGAGAGACACATTCCCATAATTCTTTATGGG
The DNA here is from genome assembly GCF_000247695.1 of Heterocephalus glaber. The sequence continues at coordinate 8,404,545 of NW_004624737.1, forward strand.
TTGCTGAGGGTGTGGTGGTCTCTCTTCATATAGCTACTTCCAGCTGAAAGAGCTATTGGCCCTACCTACTGGGGATTGTGTTCTCTCCAGCCACCTTGGGATGTTTCCCAGCTGAGCTGGAAAAAAAGTCAGAAGACAGTGAGAAAAGAGTGTCCATATTTAAAGAATTGTTGAACTGCTTGTTCAATGAGAGAAAACTTGGTGAATTTGTCCAGAGAGTCATAGGCTGTAGTCTGGATCACCATCTCAAGCCTTAAATGAATAAACTTTTCTATTAGTTGGGGGTGTAGAGCCCAAATATGAGAAGGAGCAGGTCAGAATATTTCCTGATCTATCTAAAATGGTGGACTATAACAGATGTAGCTAATGAGGATTTCTGTGCTTTCTGTGGAGGAGAAAGTATAGCAAAGAAGGATATTAGATAGACTACAAAGAGACAAACTTGTCACCCTACCTAGCAAGGTTACCCACCTTATGGATCTAAGTAAAAACAGTCATGATACAGGTGCTCATTTAAGCTGTGGTTTAAGGGTCATTAATGACTCTGCCTAGCTGCACTCAGAGCAGTACTGGGGTCTTGCTTTTTGAAGAGGAGCCCCAGGTCTTCTGGAGGTTCACAGGAGGGTGGTCTTTTTTCTTCATACAGTTCATTCAGGTGGGCCTGGATTTATCCTCCTGGTTCACTTTGTCAAAACTATGTTATCAGGGGTTGGGAGTGCCAAGGGATCCTTCTAGAAATTTTGAGATTCTTATCCTAAACAGAGAATTAGTGAAGACAAGCACAAAAGGTAGCAAGGTTTTACATTTATTAAAGGTAGGAATAAAAGGCATGCTTGGCAGAGTGAGTGCAGGACAGTTAAAGGTAGGTAAAGAAGTACATGCTGCAGAGTACAGAGCAGGCCACTGAAAGAGCTTACAGAGTGGTCTTAGGGCAGTTTTTTGGGGGGAAGAAAAGAGTCTCACTATGTAGTTCAGACTGTCCTTGAACTCACTATGGAGCCCAGTCTGGCCTGGAACTCCCAGTGATCCTCTTGCTTCAGCCTCCTAAGTGTGGGGATTACAGGCATGCACCACCACACCCAGCCTCAGGGTAGATTTTTAAGAGATGAGAATCCTTTGAAATTTTAAGTAACTTACCTGTTGATATACTAGCATGGTATTTCCTCAGAATAGGAAAATTCCCCTTCTCTTGCCTTATATATAAATACTGTTTTTAGTTGCTTTATCAGTCCTTTTGGAAGTATCACAAAGATGGATACTTACATTCTTCAAATGAATACTAAAAATGATCTATGTCCAGGGATGATAATAGTCTGAAGAGAATATTTACCATAGGTTGAGTAACCCTTGTCTAAAATGCTTGAGACTAGAAGAGTTTTTTATTTCAGAGTTTTTCAGATTTTGGAATATTTGCACAGACTTCTTCAGTTGAACAAGCATAATTTTAAAATCTAAACCTTTTTGAGTGTCATGTCAACACTGAAACAGATTGGATTTCAGAGCATTTTGGATTTCACATTTTCAGATTAGGGATGTTCAACCTTTAATTCAGATGTTTGGATTTAGCCCTTTGTATCCCAGTATTATATATTGTATATTTTAAGTAATAGTGTGCAGAGCTTTTGGATAGCCAAGTAGAAATGTTGATGCAGTAGAAGTAGGCTTTTAGTAATAGGGACTCTATAACAAATTCTAACTTATAAATAGTACTGTATACCATCTTAATCCAAGTTTTCAGCTTGTTTGGTCACTTGTGTTAAAAAAAATTATATACTTTTCTAAAAGTTAAATTTTCATTTTAAAATATACCAATGGCTGTGATATATTTTTCTGTAGTTTTATTCTGATCTCATTTGTTGATTTCATTTGATTTAATTATACATGTTTCCCCGGGTATGGATATATTTATAAAATTTGTTTCTTAAGACAATGCATTCAAGAAACTTTCAGAAGATACAGAAATTTAAATAGTAGACATGTCATTCATAAAAACTGTGTATTTTTTCTCATGATTATGTTGCTCATTTGGCAAGGAGGCAAGATAATACTGTGGTCATGTAAAGGTAGCAGTTTATGGTCTTCATCCTAAAATCTTTCACTTACCACAAAGTTCTTTAATGGTATGTATTAATACCAAACACAGATATCTCATAAATTATTTCAATTTTTTTCCTGTTCAGAAATTTTCCTCTTTACACTGGACCGTTTACTTATGAACTCAATTTGTTACCAAGGGCTGCTTGTAACTCAAGTTGGTCAGTTGCCTTCAGAGTCTCTCTCCAGTATAACTTTAGGTCACTCTTTCTTCCAGGCAGATCACAGTGTCCTTAGACATTGGCCCAGGATTTCTCAGTTAACCCCGCACAGAAAGGGATATTGTAATGTTCCTTCCAGAACTCTTTAAGGGTTATATCTGTGTCTGAGACCATCTGGAAGCACAAGTGGCCAGCATTCGGATCATAACTCAAGACTTTGGTCATAAGTTAAAACTAAAATTCCGGTTGTAACCCCAGCTTTTCATATGTCAGGCCAGTTGTAACTCAAGAGTCCACTGTATTACATAGTCTCCAGGGAGAAAGGTACCACTAATACATAAAAATGTTATATAATATTTCATATGGGGATTGCATGATATATAGGGAAAAAATGGATCTTAACTAGCAAGTTAAATAACTATTAATGAGAAAATTCATTGGATAGAGATATTTAAAAAGCAATATATGGCTAAAATGTTTACTAAAACATTTGAGCAATTATTGTCAGTGATTGTTGGAACTTCTGAATCTCACCTAGTTATACCTTTTTTCATAAACCTTCCAGACTTAATATAAGGACTTCTTTAGTAAAGAGGAAATTTAGGATTATAAATACTTATTAATAATACAGAAACATTATTATTGATAGAGTAAGCCTTATTAAACTTCAGAGAATTAAATACATACTGTAACTATATCTTCTGATACTTAATATTGACTTTTTTGGGGGAAAGGGGGGAAAATTACTAAGAGTCCTGTGAAGTTTTGTTTAATTTACTTATTACAGACATCTTAGACTTTAATAAAAATAAAAGCCAAATGTGTAACTTTATAAATAGACTGCTTAAGTTCCTCACAGCTCCAAAATACTGTGGATATTTGCCTTTTATAGCTAATCTTTAAAAAAAAAAAAAAGGCCCAAGAAAGCGATGTTTTCTGACAGCTGTATTAATAAAGGACTGAGAGTAGGAGGGCACAGGTCCAGTATTAAAATAAGAGTTTTAGGCCAGGGATTTAGCTCAGTGGTTCCGCTGCTTACCTCTCAAGCACAAGGTCCTGAGTTCAAAAAATAAATACCTAAAATAAGAGTTTTATTTGAGTTTTATCGATAACCATCTACAAATTTATAGAGGCCATTTACACTTTAGATCACAATTTTTGGTCTTTTTTAAAAGGACTATATTTGACTGTTGGATTTATTACTCACATAAATCAAATGCAGATTTTATACCAGGCAAGACTAGGCATACAGAACTAAATAGATAATAGTCTGTGCCCCCAGGAAGCTTCATCTCTGGTGGACTAATGTAATTATAGAGATGTATGAATAATATATTTACACAAGTCATTTTTCTTTTTATCTTACCTCATTTGAATTTTAAGGTCTCTTCCACTTCTATACATTTATGAGTTCATATGGTCTTTATTTTAAGTTTAGCATTGAAACTTAGGTATTTATTTCATTACTTTCTTGGCTGCTCAATTACTAGTTAGCAGAGTATACTGAAAAACTCATGGAGCTGGGCACAGTGGCACATGCCTGCAATCCCACCTACTTGGAAAGCTAAAGCAGGAAGGATCACAAGCTTAAGCCTATTCTCAAAATGAAAAGGGCTGGGGGTGTGATAGAGTGCTCCTGGGTTCGATCTCTAGTACGATTTAAAAAAATAAAGCAAGTATGTGGGTTTTCTCCATCTTTTGAGATTTGGCATTTAAACTCTAGCCCAGGGATTAAAAAATTATGGTTCCCAAACAAGCAGCATCTGATAGCTTCTTAGAAATGCCAGCTCTTGAGCCTCCTCTAGAACTACTGAATTTGGAAACTCTGGGTGTAGGACCCAACAGTATGTTTTTTAAAGGTCCCAAAATGATTCTAATGAACAATTGAAATGTGATGACTACTGTCCTAGCCTGTCATGGATCTTAAAATTATCTCTTTTTACAACCTTGTTATACCATGTGTCTAACAGGCAGAAAATTAAGTACTCATGAACACAGTAACCCATTCTTCAAAGATTTAGGAGGAAATGGTCAAGGAAAAATCTAGGGAAACCCTGATGTGACTGTAGGTGGTAAAAGGGGGGAGTACCTACTTTGTATGAGAAAGGCTTAGGGGTTTCTATATCAGGTAAGTAATTCTTGTCATAAGCTACATACTATGTATTATCCCTTTATTTAATTTCATAATCATAGGGGAGAGATGTTTAGAAATATTTTTATGAAAAATTTCAGAAATCTAGAACTTAAAAGCGTAGAGATTGAAAATATAAATCAAATGGGGATAATTTTAGGATATTGCATAAATAATGAAATCTTATGTTTTCTTGAAAGGTGTTTTCTTTTTTTAAGTACATTGTCCCACTTTAAAAGTAAATAAATCTTTGTTTACAGACAGTCCCTGGGTCTCCGACCCCAATATTCCCCTAGTGGCCCGTGAGATCATGCAGCGAATGATCCAACAATTTGCTGCTGAATATACCTCAAAAAATAGCTCTACTCAGGACCCCAGCCAGCCCAATAGCACAAAGAACCAAAGCCTGCCGAAAGCATCTCCAGTCACCACCTCTCCCACGGCTGCAACTGCTAAGAACCCTGTGCTCAGCAAACTTCTCATGGCTGACCAAGACTCACCTCTGGATCTTACTGTCAGAAAGTCTCAGTCAGAACCTAGTGAACAAGGTATGGTTTAATGTTATGCTCCTGTATCCAATCAGAAAACTTTAATCTGCAGAGAAAAAAATATTGGCTAGTAGGGCACCAGCAGCAATAATAAGATTAAAAACTAACATGATTCTAGTCAGGTGTGGTCAGTGCACACCAATCCTCACAGCTACTTGGGAGGCTAAGGAGGATCACATGCACCCAAGAGTTCGAGGCCAGCCTCGGCAACACAGCAAGACCATGTGTCTTAAAAAGAAAAGAAAAGAAAAAAAAAAACCTAATGTAATTCTTAAATTATTTCTGTCCATGCGTGGTGGAAAAGTACTGATGAAGTCATTAAACCTTATCCATCAGTAGTTAATAGCCATGACTAATGTGTTTCACTCAGGGAAATCAGGTAGTTGGTTGTTACTAAACTTTTAAGTTCCATATTTTTGTGAGCATTTTCCACTTTCTAAATTATATCCATTTTTTAAAAGCACCTATGAAAAAGTAAGTTTATGTCTTTATCCTCAGTGTTCTAAAATTAGTACCTACCCAAGAAATATGCTTTTACTTAAGTTGAAGTTATACTTGGAAATGAGATCAAAAGGAAGAGTATATTTTGTATGTTTTATTTGCAGTTTAAGAAAAAAAAATACCAGGGTAAGAAAAGAAAGTAGAAGCCAGGCATGGTAGCACATACCTGTAATCCCAGCACCCATGAGGCTGAGGCAGGAGGATTGCCATGAGTTTGAAGCCAGCCTGGACTATGTAGTGAGCTCAAGACAGAAAGTAGAACACATTATAGCTTATTAAATGTTTTATAAATATAGAAACAAATACATATACACATGTATTGTTTTATGAACTAACCTTGAAGTATTTTCAAGTTGGAATTTGTTAGTGAGAATCCAAATTAGTGAAAAGTTTGAGGTTATCAGTTCCTTTTAGCAAAAATTTGAGTCTCTGAAGTTTAGTTTAAGTAAATTAAGTATTCCTGTTGCTTTGTGATCTCCTTTCACTTTCATTTCACAAAAATGAAGTATTTCACCCCACCCACTGTTGAACCTCTATAAATAATTATAAGTTGGTGATATCTGCAGTAATGAGATTTTATTGTCATAGAAATCTCAAGATTATGAAATATATGAATTTATTGGTGTTAAATATATTTTTATTTTGAAAAGAAAATGTAATTCTTAACCTCTTTGAAAGGACTTTTTCTAAAAGTACTGTATAAAGGTTTTACATTCAATGACTGGCTTTAGTTTCTTATTGAAGAATATACAGTAATCTTAGAGTAGCGCCCCCTCCCCCCAGTCCCTGTTTGGGTGTGGTGAACAGCAAACACATTACATAAATTCCAAGAGATTTCCCAGTAGGTGGTCTCCTAGATCCCTGATCACATTGATCTTGGTACTTTTGGTTCATTCATATTTGCAGAGTTGTGTCTTTATAGAGTTTTATTGAGGATTGTTTTCCTTGGCACAAATTGGTAGTTTTGGGCCAGGGATTTAGCTCAGTGGTTTTGCCGCCTGCTGCATAAGCGCAAGGACCCAAGTTCGATCCCTGGTACCAAAAAAAAAAAAAAAAACAAACCAAACCAACAAACATTGGTAGTTTTCATTAAAAATCTCTTTGTTCTAAATACTGCAGTAAGCTGGGTGTGGTGGTGCACTCCTGTAATCCTATTACTCAGGAGGCTGCAGCAGGAGGATCACTGCCAGTGAGGCCAGCCAGTTTGAGTTCGGGAATAATTTAAGAACTACATTAGGTGTTTTGTTTTTTTCTTTTAAAGAGACGTGATCTTGCTGTGCTGTCTAGCCTCGGCTAGTTAGTGGGTTCAAGGCCAGCCTGAAATACGTAGGGAGTCTCTTGTCTCAATAAATAAATAAATACATGCATACATACAGAGTAAGTGTTGCATCAAAAGCTTCTGGTTTATACTAGGAAAAAGCAGCAGAAAGGTGTTTTTAATAGTAATGGAGTTCAACATAGTGATTCCACTTAGTCGAGTTTAACTTCTTATAGCCAGTGTTACACTTAAACAGGTATGTTGTGTTGACAACATTCTCTTAACAAGAGAAAGTTGAACCATGTGACGGCATTATAACGTATAGACTTCAAATGAAACAAAAACATTTGAAATAGTTCCTTAGTGAATTTTAGGGTTTTTAGCTTGTCACAGTATTTTAGTAATAAGTTTCCTATTTGATAAGACAAATTGCCCTTCTGATAAAAGTCTGTAGACATTACTACTGGTTTTGGTTGGAGATGCCTTAAGCAGTACATTTATTCTTCAGGTGTCTAATTGGGCTAGATGTCTAGTAGAATGCTTGGTTGTATAAGATTACAATTCTGTTTGTAGAAGTATTTAATGACTCTAAAAAAGGCAAAACTTTTCTATATGAGAGTGAACTTTTTTTATTTATAAATTCCTTACATATTTATTTCTAACCACCTGAAATCAAGTTACAATGTTCTCAGGCACAAGTTAGTAGGTTCTTTCCTGGGTTGATAAATTGACATAACTAGACAGCAAGACCTTTCTGCTAGCCATCTGAAAATGAGAGTTATTGCATTTATTTTGCTTTGTTAATTTTGGGCACAGCTTTAAAACGTCCAGACCAATGGGCATGATGATACATGCCTATAATCCCAGCACTCTAGGAGAAGTGCTGGGTTTCTCCTGAAATATGAGAATGGCAAATTCATGTGCAGCCTAGGCAGCCTAGTGACTTATTGAGAACCCTGTCTCAAAATGAAGAAAGAGCCAGGGATGTAGCTCAGTGAGACTGAGACACAGGGGATTGCAAGTTTGTGCCGGTCCTGGGAATTTAGTTATGTATCGAGACCCTGTCTTAAAAGAGAATTCAGGCTACAGCTCAGTGCCAAGACTCTGTGTTCAGTTCTAAGTACCACAAAAAATCTCTAGACAATGAGATTTCTTTCTAGATATGTTTATAAGGGGGAAAAATATCTTTGAGGGGATAAAGTCTTCTAATTTTATGTGTTAATAAAATGAATTTGTGATTAGTGTGACTCTTAGGTTACATTTTCAAGCTCTTACCTGTTTCAAGACTATTTCATTCTTCTTTCCTTTAATGTTGCCCATCAATTTTGATACCTTCTTAAATTAAAAACATGCCATTATAAATTTCAGCATTTGAATTTTAAATCTCTGTAAATTTTTTTTTGAAAGATTGACTCCACATAACACTTTTGCAGCTATGTCCAAGAAATAATTTGGATGCACACAAATTATAAACCATTAACAACTGATTCATCTTACTATATACATGTAATTTAATCATATAAACTCATAATTTTAAAATTTTTGTCTTAAATTATTCTACATTCAAATTTATGTACTTTTGGGTTTCAGGTAGATTTAAGTCTTGAGGAATTTGGCTTATAGTTTGTATGACATTGTGGGGCTGTAAAAACTCATATTTGAATCATATTAAATTAGAAAATGAAATCTAATAAGTTCTAGAGCAGAATCTCATTCAGTGTAAATTGCAACTTTCAGTATCTCACTTGCTTTATCTTATCATCTTCTATAACATCTCTTAGCTTTTCTTTTGACCTATTAATAAATTTTTTTTTTTTTTGTACCGGGGATCGAACTCAGGTCCTTCCGCTTGCGAGGCAGGCAGCAGAACCACTGAGCTAAATCCCCAGCCCTATAAAATATTTAATCCTTGGAGAAATGGATGTATGATGCTTTGCTAAAGTTTGTATTGCTTCAGGAAGAAAAATATCTTGATTTTATATTGAACTTAATACCTGAAATATATGATGAGAATATTTGCTTAGTTGAGTAGGCTATGGCTTTTTCATTTTTAGCCTATTGAGTTCACGTTTGCTCCAGTTTTTAATATCATCAGATGTTTCTTTGTGTCTCTACAGACGGTGTACTTGACCTTTCCACTAAGAAAAGTCCATGTGCTGGCAGCACTTCCCTGAGCCATTCTCCAGGCTGCTCAAGTACTCAAGGGAACGGGTAAGGGAAAATATTTGTAGCCTTCCACAGTTTTATTCAGATAATTCATCATAGATTGATGCTAGTCTCCCCTGTATTGTACAAAAGACCTGCCTACAGGCTTTTGTAAAATAACTTCTAGTCCATCAGTCAACTAAAAATATATTAGTGAAAGCTAGAATTGGCTAGAACAGACCAGTTTTGCTCGTTTAATACTAATCATGAATGTGGTAAGAATATGTCATTGGGCTTTTTGTTGTTGAGTGTTCTGGATTGTGAAACTCAAGCTAAATGATTCTGAAGTTTAGATGTAAAGGCAGTAGTATTATGTGTGCTGAAGTTGTTGACTGAAAATTGAACTCCATGTTTTACTTGGTATCTATAGTAGGGTTTGTCTTCGTGTTTATTTTTGTTTTCATTTGGTTTTGGCTGTTATTTTGAACTGCAGTTGTAATTCTGGCAGTTCAGAAAAATATAGGTAGGGGTGGGTGTGTGTGTGTGTGTGTGTGTGTGTTTAAATATAAGATTGGTTGTGGATGTTGGCAAGACATCTTATGCTGCCAAGATACGATTGCATACTCAGTTTGATAACTTAGCAAATTAAAGTGAATTCTCTGACCACCTAATTTTATAGTGTAAGAATTGTCTTCATTCTCCCTGTGTGTATTTAGTAACCATTTAGAAAAATCAAGAATTAATGAAGATATTTAGACATATATTTAGACAATGAAGATAATAGAATACTGTTCTAACCAAAGAATAATTTTATGTAGATATGAAAATAACTGGTAAGCTTAAGTTAATATTTAACTTATTAGAATACCAAATGGGGAAGTTATTTAGATATTAAAGGAACAAGTGGACAGTAAATGGATTAACCTTTTCCAACTTACTCTTAAGTTACCTTCAAACTGGAGCATTCCCTTACTGGCTTCTAAAATGCCCCTTTTATTTTCTCTTAAAATTGCATCATTTTCTTCTTCCTCCCCTTTTCTGTTTAACCTAGAAGTATTAATTTAATCTATTTTGCACAATTTACTAATTTTTGTTTTTAACCCTTCTTCTCATTGTGGTTTATATTAAATACAAGTTGCCGTGGTTCCAAGTCACTGGATTCCACTTCTAAATCAGAAACACTTGAGTTGTGTAATGAAGGATACATGTAGTAGAAGCCCAAGTATAGTTTGCATAAATGAATCCCTTGCTTAAAATTCGCCTTAATTTTGACTAGCAGGCCCTTGTATTACATGGTTGAGGTTGCTGTGTTATTCCTCTGATTGGGAAGTGTTGTTTTCTACTTGGTTTTGCTTTATGGACGACAGATGTACCAGCAGTATTGTACCCATCTTTGAGTTGAGTATTCAGTGTTATCCTTATTGTATTAATGATAACAGTAGTCCCTGTAGAGTTTTGGAGAACATAGCTGGTTTGACATTGTTTCTGCAGAGTTCTACTTGGAGGCCCCATTAATGTAACCATTCCCCTTGGGCATTGCTTTGCCAGTTGCCAGTCCTAAAATTGATAACTTTTCTCTTATGAAAATGAAAACTATATGAATTCATTTTATGTGAGTAGTTGAGTTTTTGAAACTATTTCAAAGCTATCCATGTGAAATTTCAAAATAGACTTTTAGTATTTTGAGAAGTTTTTCTTAGACAAAACCGCCACAAAATTGTTTATCTCTAACAATACTCTAGTAGAACCTAAGGAACAAAGTTTTGGTGAAAATAGAAGAGTAATTACTTTTAAGCTTGAGTCACTCAAGTTAACAAATGGAAAATCATGATACTCAGTGTGTTTTAAAAGGAAGGAGTATGGTAAGTTAAAATGCTGTGGCTCTTTTGATTTCTTTCGGTTTGGTGTTTTTTCCCCCATTGGGGCTGATTTTTTCCCAAATAAAATAAATGTTATCTGGAATTGATTTTTACGGTCAGTATCAACTTGTTTGTGGGATAAGTGAACATTATCAGTGGGTTCCAACAGTGTAAGTGGTTCAGTTTAGTAGCTAGTTGTCATGAATGTTGAATACATTGCATTAAAATAATTTGGCTTACTCTTTTATTATTGTACTTGTTTAGTGGTAACGTCACGTTGGTAACACAATTCTGTATAGATCTTTGGAGACTGATGATTACTTTGTAATTAATAATTAAGGTGCTATTTTCAGACAGTTGCGCGAAACTTTTTCTCCGAAAATTTGTGAACCCAACCAGAGACCAGCCAACAGGTTTAATTTTTCTTTGCCCAAATGCTCCTGGTTTTTGTTTTTGTTTTTTTCTTTTTCTTTTTGTGAACAAGTTTTAAAACTAACTGCTGAGACTATTTTTTTTAATTTTTAGAGAAAAATAAATAAATAACACAAAGTGATGTTACCCAAGCAAGGCCTTCTAATAAAGGAGTGGTCCCCTCACCCATCCCTCCCTACCTGTGCAAGTCCTGCTCACATCAGTTTCCTTCCATTCAATTAGGCGACCTGGGAGACCCAGCCAGTACCGCCCAGACGGACTTCGGAGTGGTGATGGGGTACCTCCAAGAAGCTTACAGGATGGAACCAGGGAAGGTTTTGGACACTCTACATCACTCAAAGTTCCACTGGCTCGATCCCTGCAAATTAGTGAAGAACTACTGAGCAGAAACCAATTGTCCTCAGCTGCCAGCCTTGGGCCATCTGGATTACAGAATCATGGACAACACTTAATATTATCCAGGGAAGCCTCTTGGGCAAAGCCACATTATGAATTCAACCTCAACCGTATGAAGTTCAGGGGAAATGGTGCACTCAGCAACATCAGTGACCTTCCTTTTCTTGCAGAAAACTCTGCCTTTTCAAAAATGGCACTTCAAGCAAAACAAGATGGAAAAAAGGATGTGAGCCATTCATCTCCTGTAGATTTAAAGATACCACAAGTTCGAGGAATGGATCTTTCTTGGGAATCTCGCACTGGTGATCAGTACAGCTATAGCTCTTTGGTAATGGGTTCACAAACGGAGAGCGCGCTTAGTAAAAAATTAAGGGCTATTCTTCCAAAACAAAATAGAAAAAGCATGTTAGATGCTGGACCTGATTCTTGGGGCTCAGATGCTGAGCAGTCTACCTCTGGACAGCCATATCCCACATCGGATCAAGAAGGAGACCCTGGCTCCAAGCAGCCTCGGAAGAAAAGAGGGCGTTACAGACAGTACAACAGTGAGATACTGGAGGAAGCAATCTCAGTGGTTATGAGTGGAAAAATGAGTGTTTCCAAAGCTCAGAGTATTTATGGGATTCCCCACAGTACACTGGAGTACAAAGTAAAGGAGAGGCTGGGCACTTTGAAAAACCCTCCAAAGAAAAAGATGAAATTAATGAGGTCGGAGGGGCCAGATGTTTCTGTAAAGATTGAATTAGATCCCCAGGGAGAGGCAGCACAAAGTGCAAATGAATCAAAAAACGAGTAGAAATTCTGTAGAGTGCCAATTACTGTACAAACTGGGTGAGCACTACTGCATCATTGTTCAGCTGTCATTGCTTGCACCTAATTTCATTACTGTGACACTTGTTTCTTTGCAGATTTTGCATTGACTTGTGTGTACAGAGGTGAAAGGTGCATTCTGAATGTTGCATATTTTTAAATTTTCATGTGCAGTATGGCTCGGAATATTGTTTAGCCTTTTGCATGTTTCTCTACAAAAGAGAATTGACTTACCTCACAGAACAGATTCATGGAAGTGGACTCCTTGCCTGTAGAGCCTGCATGCTTTCTCCCCCACCCCCTTAAGTTATGTTTGCCTTTACTTTAAAAAAAAAAAAAAAAAAGAAGAAGAAGAAGAGGAGAAGCCAAGCCCCCATTTTTAAAAAAAACTTCACCTCTGTCCTACTGGGAGCTTTATCAATACAAATTGGAAAGCCATTTTAAAAAATTGTTCACATTTTTTTCTTCTGTAATTCAACTGATTGAAGGATTTAAAAAATTAACAATGAACCTTTGAATTTAAAATTTTTGGTCATTGAATGATAAATACTTATTTGGGTCATTTATAATTAGACCTTATAATTTTATTCTCACTATTAAATTTAATTAATAGTTTAGCATTTTATTTAGTGCTCACCCAGAGGGGAAGGAGGTAGGAAATGTGCACACACTACCTTCAGAAATGCTTCAGTTAATTACTTTGAACACTACCTTCGCTGAAATTTTGTTTAAGATTAAGGATAGAATTTGGTCTCACCAACAAGTGAGGATATAGCCTTATCTCATGGAGGACGAGCTCCCTTCTTACTCAGGAGCAGTCAGGGTACAGTACATAAAACAATGGAGGATGCCTCATTTTAATAAACTAGTTTTCTTTGTAATTTCCAGTCTCTTTACAAAATTGATTATATGCTAACAATTGAATATTGTTAACAGCAACTAGTTTAAGTTATTTAAGATTTGTTTGGGGGTGGCAAGAATAGGGAAAGAAATGCTTATAGAGAATTATGTTTCAGAAATGATACTTAGGTTTTACATCCTCAATAGTCTACCCATTATCCACATTGAAGAAGGATCTAAGTTTGTAGTAAGAGAAAAAATACAGTCCCAAGGTAACCTGATATGATTTAGGTTGCTTATCTGTTCTAAAAATAGTTTAGTCAGGAGTTAAGCTCATTGGAATGTCTTCTCTAATCCAAATGTTAGTACAAGGATGGGAGAGCTGGTTTTTGGTTTTTAGTTTTGTTGATTTGAATTTTTGTTTTCTTGGCATCCTGCATAATATTCCCTTCTTAACTTTTTCTGATAGCTGTTATTCATGGTTGATTAGCACACATTTCAGGACTTTTGAGATCATGTTTGTATAAGCACTCCTTGAAGAGCATCTAGGCTTTTTTTGAGATGGGCTTGAAAATTATAGTGATTAAGTTTCAATAGCTTGTTTTCCACAGTTTTTGTATGAGTTACTGATAAAGCCCATGAAGTTTTTTTATTGTGATCAAATTAAAATTATTTGTACAGAGCAAAGTGCACACACCATATCCACCCTGTACTCTCATCTGCTGAGAAAAGTGGTCAGGTCTTTCTAAATATTTCCAAACCAAAATGGAGTTTTGAATAAAATGAAATGTGGAGAGTTGATTAGACTAAGGTTGGTGATTTCAGGTGGTTGCTAACAGTTTAAGGAGGAGTAGTAGGCCCAGGTATTCTCAAGGTATAAATTCTTACCTGAAACTTGGAAGCAGTTAATTAAATTAGGTTAAGAATAGTTTTCCCTCAGCAATCTATGTGTCAAAGGTTAGGCACACCATTGCTGTTATTAAAATACAAGCACTCCTCATTCTTGATATAACTTGGGCGTGAGTTCCTCTTTTGAATTGGTTATTTTGTGTAGCAGTTTAATCAGTGGGCAACTCAACCCATTTCTTCTTGGCTTTCTAGTCTCAACAGAAAAAAACAGTTCGGATTAGTAAGAAGTAGTATATGACTCTGCAATATTTTCTAGCCTAGCTGGAAGTTGCAATAAAAATACATTATGAAATGTATGGTTTTCATCTACAGTTAAAGGAAGTTGTGGAAAGTTTGCTGTAAGCAAAGGGTTAAGCTTATAAAGGAACACTTCCTTTGTTCCACACTCAGTTTGTCAGCACAATTAATTGCAGCTGTGGTGCCTTTTTGCACAATGTTTGGGGTATTCTGTAGCCCAGATTACTGCAGAAAGGTCCTTTGAGAAATTAATTTGTGCTTGTTTTTATTCCCTCTCAGAAAGACATCAATAAGGCCCATTTTAAAATCTGGCCCTAAAAGTTGAAATTTTGTAAAGTTCTACTGTTCAGAGAGGTTTAATCCTATGTGGTAGTCTATATAAGTGATGTATGAGTTGAGTTATGTAAATTTTGTCATTGTAGTGTACATGGAGTGATCATTTTACTAACATAAATATTTTCTATGTGTGTTTCAGTGGATGACAATCGAGCAGCAGAAGAATGGTGTGCCTACCCTTTAATGCTGCAGTTTAAATAAGAGAACTTGTATTGTGTCATTTCAGATTGTAGGCTGAGAGTTGTAAATAGTGAAAACTTGAGTACTTCTATTATTTGTTTTGGTTAGAAAGTGAATTTTAAAAACAAACCAAACTCTAAACTTTCTCAGATTAAAAGTCCTGAGACCTGAAGATTGTAATATTCATGTCTGTGAAGCTTTTAAACATTACACTTGAGATCAGTCATGACTTGATATTCAGGTAAATTTTCTTTTCCAAGAAGCTTTTGAATAAGCATATTTTCTCCAAAGTCTCTTTCTGTCTCTTTTTGTTTGTGGGTTTTTGTTGTGGGTTTTTTTTGGGTTGTTTTTTTTGTTTTTGAGTGTAGATTATTTTAAAGCACTAATTGCATTACATTGGTAACTGCAATATAAAATAGCCATTATTGTTTTGTGAAGCATGGTTGAAATTAGATAGTGGTCCCTTTTAAATTTCATGAGCCTCTCAAAAAACCCTTAAAAAAAAAAACAAAAAAGCTGCTGAATATTTGAAAAGATATATATTTTACCTTATTGTAGGTTTTGTAAAGTTAGTTTGTAATATTCAGGTGCACTTTTAATGTTAAATTTTGTGTTCAGATTTCCACTAAACCACATATTTCTTGGAGGTGGCTCATCACATGGCTGGCTGTCAGTCTTTGTGCTGCAGTGATCCCTTGATATTTGATTTCTTTCTTAATTTGCCACTATGCTGTATTGGCACTTTCAGTGTGGATATTGTAGTTTGGGGACATCCTCACAAATGTGTAAGAGAGATGGATCTCTTCGTATGCTTAATTTCTGCTAGTCAGAGTTTTGCATGTCCCAAAAACAGTTGACCATTTTTATGATATGAGAAAGTGTAGTTCATGACTGTCTTTGTCACAACAGCCTTTTTTCCTCTCATATTTCCATAGATGGATGAGGACATTGCTCAGATTACATAACATTATTTGAAATAATGATAATAATGTATTTAAAATAAATTCTTGCATTTCTAATGAGAGAACATTGATGTTATAGAGTAGTTAACATATAGTGGGTGGCACTGTTAAATCAAAAACACTAATTCTGTGGAGGGATATCTAGTTGCTATTTTTATCATTTTTATCATGTCTCATTTCTGAAACAGGATAGTCGTCAAGCTTGACAGAAATGTGTTTAACTTTGCTCAGCAGGCTTACAAGTGACTCTGAATTATATTTGTGATGAACTATACACTTTTTTCTGTTCCCCAAATACCATGAAGGACAAGTTCTCTCTTTCAGGAAAAATAATTTATATTTGTGTATAATACTTTTAACATTAAGTTAGGTGTTATTCTGGAGTTTAGATGTTGCTTGATAAACCTTTGCAGCAGATCATGAATATGAGTAAGGCTTTGTGTGATAGTAGAGTCCTTATGTGAAGTTAATTATGTTCAGTTCTGGTGAGCAAGCTCAATCAAGTGTGAAGTGTGTATTAGCTTTATTTGGTACATTTTTCCTTTACAATATTGAAGTGCTTTAGAACTCTGGTTATCTTATATAAATCATTACCTCAACCAATTGGCATTTCTATTCCCCAGCATTTTACCTTAGCTATAATATGACCTAGTTAAACAACAAAAGGCACAATGAGATGTTTAGTTCCCAATTTTCTGGAGAGAACTCTAAATTAGACTAAAAATGACTACCTGTTAAGGCCCATATCATAGCTACCTTCTGTCATAAGGCAAGTACATAGCAACCTTTAAGCTACTAGTGAGCTATATTTTTTCCCCTACCCTAAGTAAGCACATGGTGCTAGGCCTGGTTCTAAGCCTTTGTGATTCTCTTATATTTCATTGACCCATAATAATGAAATTTGAATTTATTTGGTTATTTACATAAAATAGACGGATGAGTCAGCTTAGTGTCAAAACCTGAAATTAATTTGACTCATTGCAAAGTATATATGACAGTTTAGTATCATTTATTTAATAACTATTATTTTTGTAGCTCTGATTTTGAAACCGCTTATTTTTTACTTTCTAATTCTTTAAACAAATGTCATGGGTTGTTTTCATATGAGCTAGTTTTTCTATATGGTCAGGTTGCTGTCATTGGTGATAGAATATGGCAATAGATTGAATTGCCCTACTTAATGTTTTATAGGAGATATTGAAAGTTATAGGTTAAATTTTGACCTTCATGAAGATATCAAAGATTATTTTCCTTGTTACCTTTCCATTAGAATTAGATCTTCATTAATACTATAGTCAGGCCAGTATTATTAAAAACTTGATGACTTTAGCCAGACAGTCCATTTAGAAAACTAAGCTACATAGAGATTTTTTTTTAAAAGTTGCTTTCAAAATGTACTGCAAAGGAAAACTGTACAACTGTAGTACAAGGAGTACAGACCTCCAGACTCTTTATTTTTAGATTATTTTGGATTAATTCTGTCCTTGAGACTTAAATAGGATTTGTGCACATGCTGACTGAAAGAAAAATAGAGGTTATTTGCATATCTATTTTATTCCAAATAGTCCTGCAGTTATGTTTTAAAGAAGCAGACATTAGCCCTATACTATAACACTGTAGCTGTGTTACGAGGAGGTTAGGGGAGAGGGGTGGGAAAGTAGGATAAATGGGCAATTAATAGACTTTAGGGAAAAGGTTACAGATTCTGCCCTATTACAGTAAAAGTGAGTGACAGGATAGACATTGTGGTAAACTTGGGCCATCTTCATTTGATAGAAAGGTCTTTTACATTGTTTGAAAACAAGGCTAATATTGATTTGATCAACAGTAAAACATGAGCTAATTCTGCAACTGTTTGAGGGGTAATTTTAAGGTTTTCAGTTCATTTTGAGCTATATCCATAAAAGCTGAAAAGCAAGCACTTTTAGTTAATCATAGATTTATTGGATGTAGGAAATATTTTAATCATAATATTTAATCTTTATTGTTTGAATGTGGAAATGAACTCTTTACTCCATCTTGAACTGTCACTGAACAGGTTCAAGATAATCTTTTCAACACTGGAAATGACCCTACACACATACCAAAAAAAAATCTAAAGCAGTAAGACATATTTAAAGATCCATACCTCTTAAACTTTTTTAGATTTGTCTTGGGAAAAAAACTTATGAAACTATAACCAGTATTAGTGCAGTCTTGGGTTCCTTGTTCTGCATAATTGCACCCTTTCTCAGGTATGTCCTGAAAACATAAATTTTAAAATGATCTCTTTGGAGATTAGATTCTCAGTGGATAGTGTGTAAGGGCACTGGGGGTGGGGGGCCAGGGGTAGTTGGACACAGGACATGACACAGTAGAGCAGGGATTTTTAACAGTCAATAGCCAAATAGAATTTCAATCTAGAATATTTTTACCCCCTTCAGAATGAGTGAAACAACTCCTATTATTTGCTAAACACCAGGTGCTATACTCCTAAAAGTCTTTCATCCAGGTGACCCTTTTCTTCTTGGTAGAAGGGTATATAGTTAACTTTACTGTCAATAGGAAAGCACTTGTCCAAAAAGTTTAAATACTAGAAAAGGGATAATTCAGCACTTTTTCTGTTACAACACTAAAGTCTTAATTTATCTTCAGAGTCTTAGGTACTGTAAGTTTTAGGATGATTGTTTAAAAATATGAAACATGCTACATAATATGGGATTAGATCACATTTATATAAATCTTATTTTAACAAAAGACAGTAATATTTTATACCTTTCTAACAATTCTAAGTGTTTGCCTCATTTTCCCCATTTCATTAAGCATTTCGGGCTTAAGAATTTGGAATTTGAGAAAAGGTAACGGGAAAATTCCCAGAAATGAAAAATTATATCAGACCATTGTGGGAAAATAAATCATTAGGAAAATGGGTAGGGATTCTCTCCCCCTCTAAGTCTTCAGGGAATGAGCAGTATTTAGAATCTTTGGCTGAAATTCAAGCCTTTTTACTGTGTAAATTTTTCATACTAATTCACTGACATGCTTTTTACATCAGAGGACTGAAATGGATCTTAATGTTTTTAAGTTGTGGAAGGGTATATTTCTAAAATGAAGGGGGGATAATTAACTAGGTTAGTATTACCAGCATTAGTAAGTTTAAGGAATTTTAGTATGTAATAGCAAAAAGTGTTTGATTAAAAGTCTAATCCTATATTGCTAGTCGAAATTAGTTACATTCTGATCTAGAAAAACTAATAGTCATTGGATATTGATATGCTGTGCTGTCAGAAAACCAGACTAAGATAGAAACCTTTATCTGATTCCCACATGTTGCTTGTTCTGATGGGATGTGTACTTTTACAGCAGCTTGTTGCTGCTTTGAAAAAAAAATTCATAAACTGTACCTTTGGAGCGTTTCCGTATAATTCTTTTATAGCCTCCACTTTTAAACTGTCAGACATTGGTATTTTATCAGTCCACACTGTTAAATAAAACTAATGTTCTTAGAAATCCAACTTGTACACACTGTTTAAAAACCCTCAGGGACAGTTTACACATTCTTCTCACTCAATTCAGGTACTTTGATGCTATTCTTAAACTTAACAGTGACTTGTATTTTTCTGTTTTGCTTTTATTTCGACGTGCTGGTAGCACATCTTTGATGAATGTCAACTTAAAAACTCAGTTCAGGTATCCAGGTATAACTCAGCCAAACAGATTTTAAAGCTGCATATAACTCTCCAGCACACGGTGCCTCACGCTCTTATAGTGGCATTCTATATATTCAGTTATTACTACTGAACAGATAATACGGGGGTTCCTGTTAACAGTGTATTTTTTTTAATGTGCGTAAGTGTGTAGTACATGCACATATACACATGTGGTTAAACTATATTTTTAAATGCCACTAATAGCCAGCACAATTAAAAGACATTCCTGACTGCTTCTGTTAACTATAACAGGTGCAGTTCCTCCTTGATGTGGCTCTTGCTTCTTCACCATAACTACTACTAAATTCAAGCACTGACTGGTCCTTGGGTGTCTGACCTCTACATTCTAGTTTATGCAATGTCTTTAGAGAATTCTGTGCACTGGCCACTGTGATGGAACCATTGGGCCAGTAGTGCTTTGAGTTTACCAGTAGTGATTCTGCCAAAGTTGGTGTTTTAACATGAGTGTGTAAAATGTCAAAAAGTAAGCAGAGGACTGCCTATCAGCAGACAATTTTGTCAGTGTATTTTATAGCTTTGAAGGCTTTATGACAAGTTTTTTTCTGATGTGAAGTTCTAATTCTGGTCTTTTAGTCCTTTACATCTCTGATGGTAAGACTTGTCGCTTTAAAAACTCTTCTGTAGTATTGTCTGTGGTTAACAAAATAAGTTATTCCTCTGCTTTGATATTTGATATCTTACATTTAAAAGAAATTCTCTCCATATATAAACCCCATAGCCTTCGAAGATAAGGAAAATGGCATCTTTCAGATTTCTAGAAGTTCAAGTGTCATGCAACAAAACAGGAACCCCCTTAACTCTTATGGACCTCATTTCAATATACTGTTTACAGTTTGACGGAATTGTATAATTTAGTATTTCTCTTGTACTGTAGTTTATATTTATTTACAGATTTTTTGTACTGTGTGATTTAAACTTTTTGTTCCTTGCTATGATCAATGTTTATGTAGTAGAGCACTTATGATCACAAACTAAGTTTTTTGATTTGATTGCACTACATTAAATTTTTTAAATGCAGTTCTGATTTTTGACTGGACTAAAATAAGCTGTGTCTTAATGTATGTGATGAGTACTTAAAATTTTAATCCATGTGGTCCCCCCTTTTTTCTTTTTTTGCATTGTATGTCAAAAGCGCTAGTTCTTTGGTGCATGTGTAAATCTAATGGTTCCATTGTATTATTTGACCATGACATTTTGGAGAAACATTCCCAGCTGTAATGTTGTGTATGGTAGTTCTCACTGGATGCTAGACTTTCAAAACCACTATTCTTCTAATAAATTTTGTTGTGAAAACTGTTTTAAAAGCTTGGTTTCTACTTCTTAATACTTAATGATTTTTAAAAAGATTTTAAAAAGGTGTAAGAAAAGTATACAGTAAACTGCATGTAATCAGAGTTGATAATTTTTATAATAAATTCTTTCCAGACGAAATCTCTTAGACTGCTACAAGTTGCTACTACAAAACTGTAGTTAAGTATTCAAGTGCAGTACTGCTTTGGAACTTGGTTTCTTTTCACTAATTGGATAATTCCTCTTGGACTACCTGTGTCTTCTGGCTAGACTAAGCCTTTCATAGTTTTCTTAGGATAAAATTTTCTGCTGACATTACTGGGGCCAAAAAAAAGTATAGCCATTTGCTAATTTTGGTTTGTACTTTTTTTTTTTTGGAGGCATAAGTACAAAAGCAACATTGTCAGTTAAGGTTATGATAGTACTTCTGATTCTTGAAAGGATGTTTATCAGTATTTATTTTGCAGTGTTTGGAAACTAGGTATACAGAAGCTCGTATTGTAAAGTGGTTCTTGTAAAGGGAGTAGAAGAGTACTTAAATTACAGTTCCTAAAGATTGGAAAATGACCAAAATATTTCAGAAAGTTACCTTTTCAAGCTCATGTAAGCAGATATTTTATATTCAAAAGTGAGGCTGTTGTGGTTAGTTGTTTTAGCTTTTTATCTTGTGGTTAATAGTTTTTGTCTCAGATTGGCTGTTTTAGCCTTTGGTCTTATGTTTGTAAAATCAAACTTGGTATTATAGGTGTACTCATTGGCTTCATTTGTTCATTCAGTTACACCATCTATTTATAGAATATTTTTCTGGAAATGTTATTTCTTTGTAAATTTTAAAATGATAGCAGTTTGATTCTTGTCAGTTTTTGCCATTCTGAACTGGTGTCCATACAGTATAGTATATATTTTATAGGCAAGTATACTAGGATTATGGTCTAGCATCTCATAATTGAATTTGTTTTAGTAATCCTATCTTCAAGTTCTATTTCGCTCTTTAATTATGACTCTATTTAAAGAAAGGATTTTTTTAAAAAACTAGAGGTGGTGGTGGTGGTGGTGGTGGTTGTTGTTGTTTTTAATTAATCTGATTCTGCTGTTTTGAAATTAATTCTGAGGCCCTATGTCTTAACAGGTGTAGGACTCAGGAAAATTCCATAACAGAACTGGAGTTGCATAAAGGAAATGAAATGGAAAAAAACAGAAACAGTTGTTTATGCCACATCTGAGTTGTAGACTGTTTTTCCTAAGGACTGAATTTTTCTCACCATACATTTGTATTCAAATGTAAAAGCATGCCTGGATTAGATGATGTTACATTTGTAGTTAAATGAGTTAATTAAGTTGACAGTAAATTGTTATTTTATATTCATTGTCCACTTTGTCATTGTTTGCTTTCAAAAGATAAGCATTTAACACAATTCATCATATTCACCTTATACAAATTGTTGAACTTGCCGTTTGGGAGAATATGAGTATTAAAGTGCATCTACAACTGAAGCCTTGTTTTTAGTAGTTAGTGGAAAGAATATTATCAAAACAAAACATTGCTTTTTATTTTTGGTGCTGGGGATCGAACTCAGGGACCTTCCGCTTGCAAGGCCGGCGGCAGAACCACTGAGCCAAACCTCCGGGTCAACATTGATTTTTAAAAGGGTTAATGAGTATTTAACATTTTAAGCCATGGTTTGGTTAGAATTCACCTAGAATTTGGAAAGTAAGCAAAGCCATCAAAACTTGTAAGTATTAGGGGCAGGGATGTAATGATAAGAGTATTTGCAAAACATGTGCAAGGCCCAGGGTTTGATCCCCAGCACTAGGGGATATAAATAGGTGTACTAAATTCTAAATTTGCAGATTTTATAGGAACGTGAGAATACTGTTTTTTGGGGTTTTGGTGGGTTTTTTGGTACCAGGGATCAAACTCAGGACCTTGCGCTTGCGAGGCAGGCAGCGGAACCACTGAGCTAAATCCCTGGCCTGAGAATACTGTTTTTTGACTAGCAGTTTTAAAATATTAGTTATCCTTTTCTTTCAAGTTGGTATACTAGAAACATTGCTTGCTTATTTTGTCTGTAAAGAGTAATTCATAAAGACTCATAGATGTGAGACAAATGGGAACATTAGGAAGTATAGTTGCAGCCCTTGAATAATAAGGTCTTAGAAACTCAGGTCATACCTTTGCATTGCCTTATTTTCTAAATTGAGAAAAAAATAGATCAGGATGTCATTTTATTTTATTTTATTTTATTTTATTTTGGTACCAGGGATTGAACCTGGGACCTTGCGCTTGCAAGGCAGGCGCCAGAACCACTGAGCTAAATCCCCGGCCTTAGGATGTCATTTTAAATGTCTTTAAAACTAGTTTTTGTTAAGTTTTTATTATGAATTGAGTATGAATATGGTGATACTTTTGCAAAATGAGTTTGAGCAGGTATTTTTTATTCTAAGTTCTATTATTCACAGTTTATCTTTCTCTCGGATTCAGGCTAGTTTTACCTTGAGTATTAGATTGCAAAGGGATCGTCATATATAATCAGTCAATTAGAATCAGCCTTTTAAAAATACACATACATGGATCCTACACTAGAACCACTGAATTATTTTATGAAAGTGAGACTTAGATGTGTTATGTTTTTCTAAGTATTCCACAGAAAAGTTTTTGATTATTTTTTAAGTTGTGATTTAAGAAAAGTACATAACAAAATTCACTATCTTAACCACTTTCAAGTGTATGATTCTGTAGTGTTAAGGATATTCACATTGTTGTGCAAACTCAGGTTTTTATTAACCAGTTGACAGGACTCTTGATTCCTTTCTAATCATTCATTTTTGAGATGAAATACATGGAACTTGGGAAACTTAAAGGACTTGTCCCTCCCTCCTCAAACAGTGAGTTGCCCCTCATACTCATGATTACAAACCTTTATACTTAATCTGTACCACTCTGGCACTCTTGACTCAGCCTAGAATTAGTATGAGAGGATTTCACCTACGAATAATCTTTTAGTTTTTTTTAACTAATTAAACCTCAAACTAGTTTGACCCAGATAAACTGATATTTTACTATGAAAATGAAATCTGTATTAGCAGTAAAGAAATTACATTTGAAGCATATTAAAGTGTTAAAAATCAACATTAAGTGGTGACTTCAGGAAAACCTTCATAAAGGAAACATCTTGAAGAATAGGTAGAGAATAGAGGGGAGATGCCCCAAGTTTGAGAGGGATTTTATGAGCCAGGCTTGAAATCCCAGCCCTTGAACTCTCTTACTATGAATAAATTATTCAGTATTTCTGAGCCTGCCTTTTCTGTAAAGGGGCCCTATACAATAAAGCTCATTGCTTTACTGTAAGGCTTAAATGAAATCCTGTATGCACAATATTAGCACTAGCTCAGGCTCTTTGCAAGTATCCTAAGTGAAAGCTCCTAGCAGGTGTTCTAATTTAGTGCAAGGGGTTGCAAGAGTAAGAAACGATCAGACTGGCCAGGGATTTAGCTCAGTGGTTTCTCTTCCTGCTGCGCAAGCACAAGGACCCGAGTTCGATCTCTGGTACCAAAAAAAAAAAAAGAAACTATCAGACTGTATTGGTTAGAACTGTGAAAGTGAGACAGATGTGTTGGGAGCACCAATCTTGTTTTAACTCTAAAGAATGTAAAAATGTTGGAATTGTGATTAAAGCCTGAAATGCTGTCTTCATTTTGCAGTGCTCTTTTAGGAGAATGTTATCTTGTTTCTTTTCAAAGATTAAAATGAAACCAGGCATGGTAGTGCACACCTGTAATCCCAGCACTTGGGAGGTTGAGGCAGGAGGATGACTGTTATGTGGTCACTTCATCCAGTATTTCTTATTTTGGCAAGTTTGAGGCCAGCCTGGACTACATAGTGAGTTCAAGGCCAGCCAAAATTACAGTGAGACCTTATCTCAGAAACAAAATTAAAATGGACTAGAAGTTGTTCACAAGCAGGAGATGCTTAAGATTAAAAAAATTTAAAGTTACATAAAATTTACATTTCTATTGTATACAATAAATTTTTGTATATTTTTTCCAAGGCTAAAATTTCACGTTTTTTGAATGCTTTTTTAAAGCATGATTAGTGTGTGGATAATATAAGAGCTAAGTGTGTGCATTTAATTATCATAACTTTAGTTTTTCAATGAAAGAACTTTGGAATTCTGCCTATTTAATAGATATCATTTTTATCAGATAGAAATTATGTGCATTTGAAACCAACAGCTCAGATTATAACTAACATAGTTTAGAGATGTTTCTTCCAACATCTAATTGACTTAAGGTTTTGGAGGGGTTTTTTTGTTTTTTGGGTTTTTTTGGTTTTTGAGACAGAGTCTCACTATCTAGTTCAAGCTAGCCTTGAACTCACAGTGTAGCCCATGCTGCCCTGGAATTCTCAGCAGTCCTGCCTCAAACTCCCAAGTGTTGGGATTACATACATGCAACCACCCACCCAGCGTTTCAAGGTATTTTTACCAGGAATACTTTGCAGTGTAATTTTGGCTAGATAGAGATGAATTGAAAAGAAACTAATAAAAGCTGATTCTTAATGATAGATGAGTCTGTGTAGACCAGTCTTCCAAACTGGGTGCACAAATTGCAACCTATTAGTATGTTGCAAGTCCAATTTAATGAGTCCTAACCAGCATTTTTTTTTTAAAGAGAAAGTATGTAGCATATAGTAGGGATTATTTTATTTATTGAAATGTGTATGACATTATACACATCTATATGATTAGTGGGATATGTGTACAATATTTGTTATTCTAGGCTGCGTGCCAAACTCAGTAGTAGCTTTTGAAAGCCATTATCTACATGATACCTTTCCATCCTAGTGCTCCTAGTATCTTGGAGGGCACATGAGAAACCGTATGTGTTCTTACCTAGCACTTTACATTTCACCGTCTGACCTTCAGAATTCACCCTTTTTTCCTTTGGTAAATTGAAACAAAAATTACACATTGATGGGGTACCACGTGATATGCTAATAAATGTAATTTTCAAATTAGGGTAAACATCTGTCTCTTCAAACATTTATCATTTCTTTGATGAAAACATTCAAACTCCACCTAGGCATGGTGGCTCACACCTGTACTCAAAGGCTAAGAAAGGAGGATTGCTGTGAGTTCAAGGCCATCCTGGGCTACATAATAAGTTCAAGACCAGCCTAAACTATATAGCAAGATTCTGTCTCAAAAAAAAATTTTTTTAATCTTTTCTTGTAGGGCCGGGGATGTAGCTCAGTGGTGCTACGCGTGCTTGGCAAGCGCAAGGTCCTAAGTTCGATCCCCGGTACAAAACAAAAACAAAAAAAACTTTTTCTTGTAGCTTTTTAAAAAATAACACAGTATATTTTCTATAGTCAGTATGTAATGGAGCACCAGAACCTATTTCTTCTAACTGTAACTGAAGTTCCCCTTTTCCCCCTACTTTGATTTGAGCACTTTTTCCACTGAAAGCTTATTCTTATTCTTTTCCCCTCTGATTGTATTTCATAGATGTTTCCTTTGCCCTTTTTAATCTCCTTGAAAAATACATTAGGAAGATAGTATTAACTATGTGGTAACTTGGTTTACTCATTACTTATTTAATACCTATAATAAGCTGAGCTCCAAGCTGTAGGCACTGACCGAATCTACGAAGTTAAAAAAGGACAGAGTCTGACCTGAAGGAGATTCACAGTGCAGTGAGAAAAGTAGAAAAACTTAGCATGCAGCATAAGCACTGTTTAATAATAAAAGAAACAAACTAGGAGAGTAGAAACTGTGTAGTGTAGTCCCCATGGAAAAGGTATTAAGGAAGATGGAGTATAAGCAGTAAGAAGTTCACAGACATTTTATACAAAAAATTGACAAGATCAGATTTGGAGTTTAGGGTGATGGCAGTTCTGAATAATGTGAAAAGCTCTAAAATGAGAAACTAGTGGTAAGGAAGCTTTTAATATACTATTTTCCAAGGGAAGTCAACCCATGTAGTTACACTGGATGGTGTATTTGGAAGCAAGGGAAGTGATAGAATTAATGATAAGGATTGAAGTGAATAAAACTAAACAGGTACAATATTTAATATCAAATATCTAAATAATGGCCTTAATCTTATGTCCGTGTGTGTGTGTGTGTATGTATGCAGGCAGTGTTACATTTTTGTCTTCTAGTATTCATGAATAAAAATGTGAATATAGAGCTGAATCTACTTATTTCACCCCTAGTCCTGTACATCAGCAGTAATCTTAAGTGCTTCCAGAGAGAGGTGCAGTCAGGATGATTTTAAAGGACTAATTAATTCCTGGAGCACCCCAGAGAGAATGGTAGATAAGAAAAACACTTTGCAGATTGGTTGCGGTGATGCACGCCTTGTCCCAGCTACTCGGAGGTTGATTCAGGAGGATACCTTGAGCCCAGGAATTCAAGACCAATCTGAGCAACATAGTAAGACTTGTCTCTGAAAAACTAAAGTAACTTTGCTAACCTTTTTCTTTATATTTAAAAATAAATATATCTGTTTTTACCTCATCTAACTTTCACAACTTGAACAATTGAGAAAAAACACTATAAATCTTAGCCTAAGAGTCCTTTTTAAATGTTTTACATTCTGCCAAGTGGTCTGAATCCTTTGAATAATTATAATTATTGAGAAGTTCTGTCATTGTGTCAGTTTTAAGCAGTTTATTAATATGACAATTCATAAATTTTAGAACATCATAAACTAATATATTTTTGTAATTTTTAGTATGTGTTTTTAAGACCACAGATTCATGGTCCTAAAACATAAGGTTTCTTGAATGGAGACTAAGAATCTCAAGAGAACATGAGAAAAGTTAGGATACAGGAAATCCCATAAAAATCATGAAAAATTTAGGACATCAGCTGTCTGCTGATTAGATATATAATCTGCTATGCAAAAAAAACCTAAGAATATTTGTCAGAAGCATATCACTTTCTTTTCTTTTCTTTTCTTTCTCTTTTTTTTTGGTACTGGGGATTGAACTTGGGTCCTTGTGCTTGCACAGCAGGCTACAAAACCACTGAGCTAAATCCCCGGCCCTCAGTTTATTTCTTGAGAGGAAAAAAGCGTGCTGAGCTCTTATCATGGGAACTGTTTAATGTCCTTTTGTTTGTTACTGTTTTTGTAAGTTCCTCCATATGTCCTTTAGCTTTACATTCTTCTGCACATATACTGCCGTGCAAGGCAGTGGTACGAATTTTTTTTTGAGATTATTATTGCAAATGTAGCATATACCCATTGTAATGGAAATACTGTCTGGTTGCTGACTTCTTTCATTCACACCCTGGACTGTGCGCAGTATAGGAAGATACTTCTCCAGTGCTTGATCTCTACTGGGCCTTTCAACAAATTTGCTTTCCTTTTACCTGCCTTTAAAGGACCATCATGATATGATGCTTTTTTTTCTCACTTGGGCAGTTAGCCCCTCTGTCTGTATTCTACTTAAGCAGTGGTATTTTTCTAATCACATTGTTATCCTGGTCATTTAAAATGAGAACAGTTTCCCCCACAGAGCAACATAGATTTAATTCCCACCTGAGAAATACAAAAACAAAGAAATAGTCCATTCTCATTGGCTTGTCATGAGCTTGTATAAAATTGACATTCTAAAATGTCAGTTTAGGTATCTGTCTAACCTAGTTTCACTAACTTAAAAAGGTTCAAATCTCAGTTCACATCTGCCCTGGCCAGAGGTCTGTCTTCTGTCTGAAATTACTGTATTAGCTCCGAAAGTATATTTATTTCCAAGTGTCTCCTAGGAGTTCTTGAGTTATAATATATATTAGATTAATAATTTAGATTTGTGCTTTCACAAGATCAGTATTTAGTTATACATATAGTAGGGATAAAACTTAGAGATATAACTTCTAATGACTATGTTTTAAAAAAAATTTTGCCATCCAACCCAAGGTCCATGTCTTTTATAGCCTCTGTTTAAATCCTTTTGTTTAAATTATGCCAAATGTTATATATTTTTCTTCTTCTATAGTGTTACCTATGAGATGGTAGAGTTAGAAATAAAAATCAGTTTGGTGTGTGGGGGGGAAACTTTCAAAGTAGTCTATCACAAGTGTCTGTTTATGAGACTTACATTCCTGGAGAAAGTATCAGGCATTGGACTGTCATGCTTAATGACACCTTGCTTGACTTCCTGCTCTCCAGGTAGTCTTTTGATTATATTTTGGCTTCTAGGTACACCATAGCAGTAATGGCGAACCTTTTAGTGATGAGTGCCTACACTGCAACACAAAACCCACTTATTTATCACAAAGTACCAGCACTGCAATTAAACCCAAACACTGAGGGTTTAATTTAGAAAAAAACCAACATATGTGCCATAAGTTCACCACCACTGGCCTATAGGTTGAAAACATTAAAAAATGACCACAAAAGTGGGTGTGTTGGCACATGCCTGTAACCCCAGCACTGGGGAGCTTGAGACAGGAGGATGACTGAGACAGGACGATCACCTCAAGTTCAAGGCCAGCCTGAGCTACATACATACATACATACAGCCTGAGTGAGTTCAACACCAGCCTTGACTGCATACCAATAGCATGTCTGAAAAAACGAAAACAAAAAAGTGACAATGAGAATCTCCTTGGTAGTTTTTTTAATTGTAATTTAATAAATTTGACAAGTGATTACAATAAGGAAAAATAGATACAACACACAAGCTTTAAACTGAATTTAACTTATTTACTCTGAATAGTAAATAGCCTCTTAGGAATATTCAGCCTTGAGATAGAGAAAAGCTAGTAAAATACAGTTTCATGCCCAGTAAGTGCAGCCCGAGTACTTCTGTCCTCCAGTTAAGATTACTGATTTGTAGTTGATGAACTTTTTGTTCTGCCCTGCTTTGAGTAAACTTGGTTAAGAACACTATAAATTTAGAAAGCTGTTACAAAGGATTGCAGCATGCCTTTTGTTTCAGATCAGTAGTATCAACTGTTGTTCCACCCCACTACACCTAAAAGATACCAAATTGTCAGTAATGGTGGCTCCTTGAGATCCCACTTACATGGTGAAGAGGTAGACCCTAAAACACTCCATCCTCCATGATCCTCCATCCTCCAGGCCTCCATGGAAGGGCTCATTTTCTTAACTCCAGTTTTAAGTTGCTTCTTCTAACTAAATTTACCTAGATTCTATCTAAATTCAAATTTTGGTCATTTAGATTTCAGCTATCCAGAAAACATATTAAACTTCCTAGTTTTAAGAGATCACTTTCTTTTCTGTGATCTTATGAGCTTTATTTCTCACAACCTGTTATTTTTGCCTACCTTTTTACTGTTTCTCCTAGCCATTTCAGTAGTTTAGAACTAACAACAACTGTATATGGTTGAAGTACAACTTCATAGAGTGAAAAAATATTTTCACATCCATCCCCACCTTCTAGGTATACACAGTTCTGTCATAGCTTCTGGCTATCCCTATATCCAGGTACTGAAGATGCACAGATGTGAAATAGCCAAGGACAGATATATTTCCTAGTGTAGACCAAGAACTTGTCAGCAGACTCACCAAACCTTTAATACACTTAGTCTCTGTGCTTAAAGGGCCAAAAATGAGGAAGTAGGGTGAATCATTTCAGTTTATGTCTGGCAAAAAAAATACAATTTGTGCACTGTGTTTTTATGTTTTCTTTTAAAGAATCAAGCCAAATTAATTTACAACTCTTAACTATAACTTATACTATTTAAAACTTTCTTTCCCCTACTGTTTTCTGGAAGTACCTTTTTCTGCTATGAAGATTCACTCCCCTCCAAATATCCTTCACTATCACTGTTGGTGCTGTTCAGTCAGTAAGAATATATTTTGATCACTGATATTGCTGCTCAAGCAGTCTTAGCAATAGTTAGGTATTGGTGAGAGTATACAACACATCACTCCCAAATTTGAGGCTCTCAAACTTGTTTGTTCAGTTCTCTGCCATATCTCTTTATTTGATCTTTGACCCTAAAATAATGTAAGCATTGGCCATCCACCATTTATATTAACCACAAGAATGCTTTCCTTCAGGAATTTAAGTATTGCAGCATTGACTGAACAGGTGAGTTCAGTGGTGTCTAACCTCTGATCTAGAAAAACATCATTGAGTAAATCATTAAAGACAGGATTGTGAAACAACACATCCTTCTCAAACTGTGCCTTTAAAGTTTTTATGAATATTATCTTACTCTTTTACCACACCCTTCAGAATTAAGCATTGAGCTGAAGATAAAGTAGTCAAGGTCATACAGGCCATTTTTTACCAAGAAGATAAACTAATTCATGGTAGTTGAAAGTCAGTTTCTCCCTTTTCTTTTGTAGCTCTTCCTCCAGTTTATCAATCCCAATGACCTTACTGCACTTCAGTGGTGGTGTTCAAATATAATATTTCTGCTTGTAAATAATTCACTTAACAATTACAGCGAGTCCTTTCGTTGAGCATTGAATTCAAGTGATTTCAGTTGTCAGGGATGAATTTTTGTTCTAGTAAAGATCTTATTTAATCAGGTATGAAGGACATGATATGATACAGTCTATGATCACTAAATTAAAACAGTTCTTCTGCTTAGGTGGTATTGAGGAAATTGTCTACAGAACAAAAACAATTACCTCTCTCTGAATCCCCTACTAGCTGCCTGAGTAAATTATATCTGTATTTAGACTCTAAGGCTGTTGGCAAATGTGAATAAAAGCAAAGATAAGGACTTAGGCTAAACTGATTGTAACACCCATTTTTAAAAAACATGAAGAGTGTGGGGTATGGTAGTACAAACCTGTAATCCTAGCACTTGAGAGACTGAGGCAGGAAGGATCCCCATGAGTTCAAGGCCAGCCTGAACCATATAGCAAGATGCTGTCTCAAAAGAAGTTTTTGTAGTTAAAAACACAAGCAGTCATAGACTTAAATTTTAGGAAGTTGAAATTAAATTTAAAAATTAAATACTCAGAAAATTAAAATTTATCTAAACTTGGAACCTGTTGAGAAAATTTTTAGGAAAAAATCAAACTGGATAGGAACCTGGATAATTAAGAGATACTGCCAAAAGCGATTTTATTAGTGTAGTTGTAAAGGCCCTTTAATGATACTTAATCAAAGGTTACTATTAATGTGAAGGCTCTCAGTTATAAGTAAATCTTTTTTTTTTTTTGGTACCAGGGATCGAACTCAGGTCCTTGTGTTTGCGAGGCAGGTGGCAGAACCACTGAGCTAAATCCCCAGCCCTATAAGTAAGTCTTCTGATGAGCTCATGCCTGTGTATCCAAATTGCCTGCCAAACATCTCAGATTCCAAACCTTGAAATCAACTCGTTATGAACAGATTAGAACTCATCAGAAACATGCACACCCCAATAACCACCAGCTTTATTGCTTGTGTTTCTGGCTCAGTAAATGCTGCTGCCCAGGAAGAAAGGCCAGGAAGTATCCATGGTGTTTTCTTTCCCTCCCCTCTTTTTTGCTGAGGAAAACCTGTAATGTGGTCCTTACTTACATTCAGGCCTACATCTGCTTGGGAAGCTAAGACAATGACAAGACAAGTCAGTAAAAGATAAAAATTGTAGGATATTCAAGAATCCATATAATTGCCAATGAATTTTACAGACCACTGTCCCTAAGAATTTCAAGAAAGGATATAATCAATCCAGGCAGAGATAGTTTGGAGCTGGCCAGTGATGACCTGGTAAGAGTATCTTTCCTGGGCCGGGGATTTAGCTCAGTGGTTTTGCCGCCTGCTGCTCAAGCGCAAGGACCCGAGTTCGATCCCTAGTACCAAAAAAAAAAGAGTACCTTTTCACTTGCTCCAATGACTTGTGGTTCCCTAGTACATTGTCTCCAATCCTTTTTACACAAAGGAAAATATGGGAATTACCTTCTGTTGATAACATTTTCTGCAAAGCCAGGTTTGTAGTTTTTGTTTCCTAGGCTTCCCCAACCGTTACTCTTCAGTTCCTCTTACAGATGATGTAGCTAGCTTGTGTCAGCCTCTCCCATCATCTAAGTGCTGTCCTGCACTGCTCCAGGTTAGTGTGAGGGTTCTAATAATATTTCCTTATTCTTTAGCCAAGAATATACCTCCCCTTGCTAGATGCTATGAAATACATAATACTGACCTGTGATTGTATTATGAAACATGAGACAACAGCAGATCTACGTCTCACAGACATAAAGAAGTTGGACATCACATGTGAATTAGTCATTACCCTGTTTTGTTTTGGTACCGGGATTGAGCTCAGCACCTTGTGCTTGCAAGACAGGTGCGGTGCCACTGAGCTAAAACCCCGGCCCATTACTCAGTTTTTTATTCTATGCAAGCATAATGCTTCCTTAATTTCCTTCAAAGCATTCTGTCCTCTTATTGGGTTCATGCCTTGATTTCATTTACCTCCAGGCATATTGTTAACTCCAAGCACCAAAACCTGCTTCCAGAACATAGATATAGGCATGGGGTATAATCCAGACGATTTTTACAGACTTAGATAATGGCTGTGCTTCTTAAATTGAGAAGAGCAATTTATCTCTTTAGGTTTTTTCTTTAACAAGATAATATGATATTTGTTAATCTTTTTCAGTGAAATTTATCACCCTTTTTCCCCTTTTTTGTGTATTTCTAAAATATACTTGGAATATATTTTTTAATTCACTGAAAAGGCAGTAATACCCCTTTACTTTAGTCACCTTTCTCGGAAACATAAGGAACACATCCAAGAACCAGGAACTGAGGAATGAATGAAGGTTTCTGAGGAGGTGAAGTTGTTAGAAAATCATGTACTCATAAAACCATTCCTCAAGTCCTCATTTAGAGCTATTTTATTTCACTTAAAGTACCATTCTAATTCTTGGAAATATTTTCAAAGCTAGTAAATGAAAGTACACACTACTAAAGGGAAAAGTAGAGCTGCTAAGATTAGCTGCTATTTGGAAGTCAGTAAGAAAAATTTTAATAAAATACAGATGACTAAGTGTGGCTTTTTTAAATTTAGGGAGTCAGATTTCCTTGACTAGCTACCCAGACTATCAGTATATGAGTTCAGTACACTAAAAATAATTACCTAATGTTCACTCACATGGTAATGATCCTGATGAGAAAGAAAGAATAAATGTGTCCAGAGATAATGTAATTTTCTAGAGATTTCCATCTGAAATATTTTAAAATTTTGCTTGGAATGATGGCACATGCCTGTAATCCCAGCTACTTTGGAGGCTGAGGCAGGAGGGTCACAAACTTGAGGCCAGGCAGGCCAATTTAGCGAGACCCTGTCTCAAAATATTTTAAAAGGCTGAAGATGTAGCTCAGTGGTAGAGCACTTAAACAAGATCCTTGGCTCAGTTTCCAGTTTTTTTGTGTATTTTGAGATAAGGTCTCACTCTGTAGTTCAGGCTGACCTTGAACTTGTGGCTTTTTTTTTTTTTTGGTACTGGGGATCAAATTCCGGTCCTTGCGCTTGCGCAGCAGGTGGCGAAACCACTGAGCTAAATCCCTGGCCCGAACTTGCGGCTTTAAAATCTTGAAACTTGAACTTAGTCTTTAAAATCTGGCCTTGAACTTGGTCTTTAAAATTGGCCTTGAACTTTGGTCTTTAAGATCTCCTTGAGTTAGGAACAGAGAAACTAAAATTGTTGGAGCACCTACTCTTTTGTGGTTTATACTTTATATAGTATCTAATATCTCACAGCAGTCCCTTGAGATACCGAAATTCAGTCCAATTTACAGATGAGGAAGCCAAGGTTCAGAGAGGTTTAGTAACTTGCATTAGATCCTGTAAATAGTAAATGTCAGAGCTAGAACTGGAATCTAGGTGTCTCATATTCCACAGCCTGTAACTACACTGCCAGTGGAGGATGGGAAGGTAGAGACTAATGCAGGCTGTCTGGGGTAAGCCTTGCTATAAAGGCAGTTCATGACTGAGAGGTAAAAGTCAAAGATGGTAGAAGAGAATTAGAAGATATGATCAAATGTGTGTTCAACAAACACATTTATTAATCTGCCTTTTGCCATGTTTCACACTTAGGTAATAGTCTCATGTGGAATTAAATGCAGAGAGAGGGAAATTGAGAAGTTGTGTCAAACTTGAGGATAGTGAAGCACTCCAACTGCATGGGCTTAGTAGAACCCAGACATCCGAAAGCACAAAGCAGCTACTCAAAACTCTTGACTGTCTAAGCAGGCATTGCCTGTAGCATGTCTTGAGTCTAGTATCATCTCTTCCTACCCCCACCCCCAAACTGTCTCGGTCAAGCTGTAAGAGTTTATCCTAGCTATCTTAGGAAATTAGTTAAAAGAGATTCTTTAATGTAGGATGACTTCTTGTGGATGATTGTAAAGTATTTATTGAAAGTCTGGGGAATATGCTAGCCAGGGCTTGTATGATGTATTTCTGCTACTTTGCCTTGTAGCAGTATTGTACCTTGCATTGTCTCACTTGTAGTTTACATTGTGATTTCATATCTGTTACCTCATTTAAAAGCTAGTCGGGACTTGCTTGTCACTCATCTGTTTAATATCCCTGAAATGTGAAATTATTCATTTCTATTGGTACATGCTCTAGAAAAGGATAAAAAGATTCCCACATCACATTTACCAATTGTCCAGCCAATTGCTTTTACTGAGAAATCATCTTAACCACTTAGCAGCCCAATTATTTAAATACAAGATGACCAAAAATTGCATATTTTTCATTAATTTTTATAAGATAATGCAAGAAATATAAAAATGAGAATTTTATCAAATTTATTCAGTACAAGAATCAGCTGGTTGAGGACTGGGGATTTAGCTCAGTGGCACTGTGCCTGCCTCACAAGCACAAGGTCCTGAGTTCGATCCTTGGTACCCAAAAAAAGAGAATCAACTGGTTGAAATGACACCTGCTCAAGCACCACTTGGGATAGTACATAAACATGACACCCGAGTGACACCTGGGGTAAACTGTTAAGTGGTTAAAACTATTAAATTCTCTAAATACTTCTAAGTCAAGACTTGTATAGTGTGGCTGAATTTATGTCAGTGTTGTAGATTATTTAACAGGAACACCTAGGCCTGAAGCAGAAGTACAGGTTGTTTTCCTTTCTTTTTTTTTTTTTGGTACCAGGGATTAAACTTGGGACCTTGCGCTTGCGAGGCGGGCGTTGGAACCACTGCACTAAATCCCCGGCCCAGAAGTGCAGGTTGTATATTCCTTATCCTAAATGCTTAGGACCAGAGGTTTTTTTTTGTTTTCCTTTCTTTTTTTTTTTTGGTACCAGGGATTAAACTTGGGACCTTGCGCTTGCGAGGCGGGCGTTGGAACCACTGCACTAAATCCCCGGCCCAGAAGTGCAGGTTGTATATTCCTTATCCTAAATGCTTAGGACCAGAGGTTTTTTTTTTGTTTGGTACCAGGGATCGAACTCAGGTCCTTCTGCTTGCAAGGCAGGTGCTGGAACCACTGAGCTAAATCCCTGCCCCCCCCAGAAGTATTTTTGATTTGAGATTTTTTTCAGATTTGGGAATATTTACATGTAATAATAAGGAATCTTGAAAGTGGGAACCAAGGCTAAACACAGAATCATTTGTTTCATGTACACCTTATGCACATGGCCTAAATGTAAGCTTATATAGTATTTTAAATTTTTGTTTGTTTTTTGTTTCTTTTTCTTTTGTTTTTGAGACAGGATCTCATTGTGTAGTCCAGGCCAGCCTTGAATTGACTGTATGCCCAGGCTGGCCTTAAACTCATGATCCTCCTCCCTGAGACTTCTAAGTGCTGGGATTTCAGGTGTGCATCACCATGTCCAGCTGTATATTTTAAATAATTCTATACATAAAGTTTAATGGTATGGAAATTTCCACTTGTGCCATTATGTCGTCACTCAAAAAATTTCCTATTTTAAAGATTTTCAGTTTAAGGTTGTTCAGCCTGGCTATATTGACCAAGTAGAGTTAATAGTGTGGCCAAAATTGTATGTTGGGGGGAAAATTATTTTAATCTTCTCTATAAAATAAAAAGTTTTTTCTGAATGATCATTTAAGTATTAACAATATTACAGAAATTTAGGTCGGGGATTTAGCTCAGTGGTTCTACCACCTGCTTGGCAAGTGCAAGGTCCCAAGTTCGATCCCAGGTACCAAAAAATATTTAGATTATAATTTTCCCTTTAAATTAGGTATTCTTAGGCTGGTTATTTAGCTCAGTGGTTCTGCCGCCT
Source organism: Heterocephalus glaber (assembly GCF_000247695.1). The sequence continues at coordinate 8,441,529 of NW_004624737.1, forward strand.
GCCTCGCAAGTACAAGGTCCTGAGTTCGATCCCCAGTATCAAAAAATAAATAAATAAATAAGGTACTCTTTTATTGAATCAGAAGTTATTTGGTGAATTTATTTATTTTTTTAATGTGATGAATTTAGAATCAGTTTTGGCCATAGTTCCTACTCTCTTTACAATATAATTAACATCTGGTGAATTTTAAAGTGTAAAATTGGTGCTTTAGGAAATGACCATACTAATTTCTTCTTTCTTTTTGTCCTTCTAGTGAGAGCTCAGCAGAAACACTAGCAGTAGATTCTAACAATCAGTCGAAGTCCCCCCTGGAGAAGTTTATGGTCAGACTCTGCACTCATCATCAGAAGCAATTCATTCGTGTTCTGAGCGACCTGTACACTGAATCTCAGCCAGACACTGAGGATCTGCAGACTTTGGATTCTGGAACAATGGATGCATCATCTTGCAATGCTGGCTGTGCCCAGCTAAGCAGCAGACATAAGGAAAATGATGCTATGTGCCTCGATAGGAAGTCTCCTGCTTCTGTAGATTTGTTTGTAGACTCACTGGGCTCTCACAGCTCTCTGCATATGACAGAACAGACACCGAAGGAGTCTCCTCCTGAGACAAACTGTGTAGATGGAAGAGAGAATGCCTTGACTGTTGTCCAGAAAGATTCCTCTGAACTTCCAGCCATTCAACCTAATTCTGGCAGTTCAACAGATAGTTCCACTCTGGGATACCGCACTGCATCTAATTCTTCCTCTTTGAACTCCCACTACATCTCTAAAAGCTTGGAGGGGCAAACCACTGGACAAGAGCAAGACCCAAATGTGAAAACATGTGAGGATGGTAAAGACCATATGCAGAGTTCAGCTTTAATAGAAAGTCTAATTACAGTAAAAATGGCTGAGAATAGTGAGGAGGGCAATAGCTGTATTGTTTCTCAAAGAAATTCATTCAGAGCTTTATCAGAAGAGACATGGGACTCAGGGTTTATGGGGAACTCACCTAGAACTGCTGACAAAGAGAATGCTTTACAGTGTAGCTCAAAAACACCATTGCACCAAGATTTAGAGGCAGATGAACAAGATGCAAGGCCAAAGCAAGAGAACCATCTTCACTCACTAGGAAGAAATAAGGTGGGTTACCATTCACATCCCAGTGACAAGGGCCAGTTTGATCATTCCAAAGATGGTTGGTTAGCCCCCAGCCCCATGCCAGCTGTACACAAAACAGCTAATGGACACTCACGAACCAAGATGATACCATCTTCCATCAAGACAGCTCGGAAAAGTAAAAAGGCATCAGGGTTGAGGATAAATGATTATGATAACCAGTGTGATGTTGTTTATATCAGTCAGCCAATAACAGAATGCCACTTTGAGAATCAAAGATCCATGTTATCTTCTCGGAAAACAGCCAGGAAGAGTACTCGAGGATACTTTTTCAATGGCGATTGTTGTGAGCTACCAACTGTTCGCACATTGGCCAGAAATACACACTCCCAGGATAAAGCAAGCTGCTCCTTACTAGCATCAGAAGTTAGTAATGTGACTCCCAAGCAGACCCTAACAATTTCAGCCCCTAGGCATACAGTAGATATTCAGCTTCCCAGAGAAGATAACCTTGAAGAACCTTCCAAGGAAATAATTTCTTTCAAGGAGGGAGACAGAGACACTTCATCTGCAGAAAAGTCTCAAGAGCCTGAAGTTTGCCCCATAATAAATGAACCAAATCCCAGAAGCTCTCCTAGGTTGGGGGAGACAACAGCCCCTAGCCTGGCATGTTCTTTGCCTGCTTGCCTCCCTGAAGAGGATGTGCTGGAAAGCAGAACCATGATCTCGGCTCCCACAGCAAGTGTGGTGTCTCCCGAACAAGATCAACAACGAGTTGCCTTGCCAGATGTGGAGGACATGAGTATACTCCAGGACTGCCACTTGGTTCCCCCAACTGAAAGCATTTCTGGGGGAGGCAATGAAGAAGTCCCTTCTAGGCCTGAGTCTCCTCTTGAAACAGTCAGTAGAGAAGAAAATCCTCTGTTCTCAGAAAATCAAAGTCCTCCTGTGGGCTGGGAGCCTCCCCTGAGTCTGGGACAGGCTGAGCACAAGCAAAGCTTCAATACTGAGGTTGGGACTGAAGATACTCAAGAGCTACATACTGAACCATTCCTGAAAGCAAGCAGCACTTTTCATAATGAAAACCCCAGTGAGATTGAAGAAGGTGAAGCAATATGTGGTACAGAATACCTAGAGGGAGAGGAAAGTGCTATAAAATCCTCTTCAGAAAAAATTACCTGTGATCCAAACATTGACTCACGTGAAGAGAACTTGGACAAGAAGAAAAAAGGTAAGAAGTTCCCTGAGGCCTCTGATAGATGCTTAAGAAGTCAGCTTTCAGATTCTTCCTCTGCCGATAGGTACCTAAGAAATCAAAGTTCAGATTCTTCCTCTGCTTGTCCTGAGATCAAAGTTTCTAAAAATTGTGGAGCAGAGGATTCTGAAAAAGAAGAAGACCCTCCTGGGACAACACCTGAGGGCTTTCTGAATGATAGTTTTTGTACAGACATTCTGGAAGAAACTGAAAATACAAATGCCAGTGAATGCCCCTCTGAGAAAGAGGTTGAGCACGAGGGTGGAGGAGGAGGCATCATTACAAGGCAGACTTTTAAAAACATGCTGACAAAAGAAGTCAAGAGGGAACAAGGAGAGATCTCTCCTAGCAGGGATCCCATACCCACAGTTGGCCAGCCACTGCCTGGAGAGAGACTAGAAATCTATGTCCAGTCTAAGGTGAGTGAGGAAAATGCTCATGCGCCCTCAGAACATATTCTTTGTAAGAGGAACCTAGAGCAGCCAAATGAGAGGCCAGGACACATTCCCACACAGGATGTGGAGGCAGTTTTAAATAAAGTAGGCAGTGAGGATACCGGGCATAAAGATGATGTTAACCACGCCCCATCTAGCTCAGCTGAGATGTCAGGTAGTCAAAATGATGATTCTCCTGGGCCACCAAAATTGGTACCAAGACCTAAAAGATTGACCTCTTCAACCTACAACTTGAGACATGCTTACTCCCTAGACTCCTTGGATACTACAAAAGTGACTTCAAAAAAGGAAGCCACACCAATAAACCCAATGCCAAAGGAAAATGAAGCTTCAGAGAGTGCAGATCCTTTAGATGAGGAGGATGTGGACACAGTAGTGGATGAACAGCCAAAGTTTGTGGAATGGTGCGCAGAGGAGGAGAACCAGGAGCTCATCGCCAACTTTAATGCCCAGTACATGAAAGTTCAGAAGGGGTGGATCCAGTTGGAGAAAGAAGCACAACCAACACCAAGAGCAAGGAACAGGTCAGATAAACTGAAGGAGATTTGGAAAAGCAAGAAAAGGTCACGGAAATGCAGGGGTTCATTAGAAGCTCAAAAGTTTTCTCCTGTTCAGATGTTATTTATGACAGACTTTAAATTATCTAATGTTTGCAAATGGTTCTTAGAGACAACTGAAACCCGGTCTCTGGTCATTGTGAAGAAGCTCAATACTCGTCTTCCAGGGGACATTCCCCCTGTCAAGCATCCTCTTCAGAAATACTCTCCTTCCAGCCTGTATCCCAGTTCACTGCAGGCTGAACGTTTGAAAAAACACTTAAAGAAATTTCCTGGAGCTACTCCTGCAAGGAATAATTGGAAAATGCAGAAACTCTGTGCTAAATTTCGAGAGAATCCTGACCAACTAAACCCAGATGACAGCAGTGATGTCAGCCTCAGCCCTAATTCTGAGGGCAGTATAGAGGAAGTCAAGGAAGATAGAAATAGCCACCCTCCCACAAACCTGCCTACTCCAGCCAGTACACGGATCCTCAGGAAATATTCCAATATTCGAGGAAAGCTCAGAGCCCAGCAACGATTGATCAAGAATGAGAAAATGGACAGCCCTGCAGGTGTGGCAGTGGAAAGTAAGCAGAGTCGTAAAAGTGTGTGCATCAACCCTCTTATGTCCCCCAAGCTTGCCCTCCAGGTGGGTGCAGATGGGTTTCCTATTAAGCCCAAGAGTACTGAAGGAATGAAGGGAAGGAAAGGAAAGCAGATGTCTGAAATCTTGTTTAAAGCCGAAGTTCAGAGTAAACGGAAGAGAACAGAAGGCAGCAGCACCCAGGACAGTAAGGACAAGGCACTGACCATGAAAGCTGGCAAAGAAAAGCATGTTGAAGGACCCACCAAAACCCCTTCTGCCAAGAAGCCATCTGTAAGGGACAGAGTCAGCCAGCTGCCAAAAAAAATGTCTTTGAAAGAGAATAAAGTGAAGATCCCTAAAAAGTCCTCTGGGAAGTGCTACCCTCCTTCCAAGAAAGAAAAAGAGAATACAAACAAAAGACCTGCCCAACCTACCACCTCAGAAGCACTGATGAAGCCTGCAAAACAAAAGGTATCAGGTGAATCTTCTTCCAGGCCCCAGAAAGCCATGAATAGAAAGCCAAGCAGTGGGAAGACTAGGACCAGACCCTTGACAAAAGGCCCAGGGAACAGTGCAGCCCAGAGAAAGCGAAAGCTTAAGGCAAAGCTAGACTCTTCCCACAGCAAACGGAGACGGTTGGATGCAAAGTGATGGAAGGATGGCAGCAAAGAGTGAAACTGTTCTGTAGAAGTAACCTTTTATTTTGCATTAACTAAATCCGCTTTTATAAGCTTATCAAGCCTTTCAAATTACAATTAATAGAAAACACAGTTTGAGATGTCAGAAAATGCGTCTCAGGTAGAGAAGAGAACTTGTAGAGTCCTTCTCTGAGATTGAGTAAGGGAAGTTATATATTATATTCTGGTTGTTCCTTGGGTTTTAAACTTGGAACCAAGCAGTTTCTGTTTTAAAAAGTACAGTGCCTTATTTATCCTTTTTGTTTTAAAATTTACAAAAGCTAAAAAGCTGATCTATGTGATTAAAGGCTTGTATTTTATACTTGATGCACAAGCACTTGTACTGTAGCCAAGAAGACCACCGTTATGCACATGAAAGGAGCTTTCAGCAGCCATCCTGCAGCATCTGCTCCCGAACAGACGCCCTCTGCAAACCACAGCAGCAACTTCCCTCTCTGTCATGTTTGTTTTTTGTTTAAGCGATATTTGAAAGCTAAACCAAATCATTTTTATGGTATGTGGAGAATGCAGAGGATATATAATTATAAAAGCTTAATATTTGTTACCTTCTTTAAAAAAATCATATTCATTGTTGGTCACTCTTCTCACCTTTTTGTTTTGTTTCGTTTTTGGTCTTTTTTGTCATTTGAGAACATCTTCTCTAAATCTCATGCCCATGGGACAAAAAGAGTGTCACAAATACTCATTTTGGTTTACAACCTCTAAAACTTATTTGCATCCCCAAACTTTATTGTCTGTATTAAGCCTTGCAAACTAGCCTAGCATTCTAACAGATATTTTTCCTATTTTAGAAAAAAATCTTTTTTATCTTGTAGTTGTAATTTGATGATTAAGATGAAAGTGAGTATTCCTATTTTTTCTTACCCAGAGTACTTCCCTATTCAGATAAGCCAAAATATTATTTCTGTTAATAGGAAATTTTAAGAATATGGGTGCACATGTGCATTTGGATGCATTTGCATGTGGTTATCAGCTGCAAATGTCTCCCAATACCAATTTTACAGAAAATTATTTCTTCCCCATGCAGTGTGTTCATGAAGCTGAGTAATTAGCACAGGCCATCTGGTTTAAAAGTGGCCCAGTGACTCCATGTGCATCCTAATACCATGTTAGCACCAGATTCTGAGAGTTATGAACAGCACAGTTATATAGAATTAGAGCCCCTGGCAGCTGGAGGAAGCTGCCCCAGCAGTCAGTTGGGTCCACCCCCCTACACACAGAATTGAGGTTCAGCTAGAATGCACCAAGTGAATGTATTTGTCTGGAGTGGATGTCTTTGTAGATTGATTAGTGCCATCCTAAGTGGTTAAATGCTGATAGTATTACCCCTCCCCATATCTCCTCCATGTGATCTATTCCATGGCCCAAAAGTGAGAATTGCAATATTTGTAATTGATGTTGTTTGCCTTTTCTAGGTAAAGCTTGAAATGGGCCCATTGGCTTTACTCAGTGCCTATGACATTGCTCTGCTTATAGCATAGTGTGTACTTGACATTTCCATTGGGCCACTGCAAAAAAAAAAAAAGGCTTGGTTGTTAAAGTCTCAGCTGCTTTAACATGTTCTGTCACCAATACAGGCTAGTATGTACAGCTATTGCCTTGTCCTTCTTTAAAAAAAAAAAAATTCCATTTAGGTTTTGGATCTCTATATAAACCCAGATTTATTTTTTTGTGCAGATCATGATAAAAACAAGCTGCCTACCCCATTCTATTAAAGGTTTGCTGTGTGTGATAGAAACTTCTGATTGAATAGGACTAGGGAAAACCATTTGATTCATGAGGAATTGAGAGTTGTGTTGTATTTCACAGACAGTGAAGTTACTATCTTTAGTGAAGCCCTCTCTTTGTGTGTGTGTGTGTGTGTGTGTGTGTGTGTGTTTAATGTCTCTTCTATTTCAGGAGTCTTTTGTTTTTCTTGTTATTATCTTTGACTTGGGCCATTCAAGAGCTACCTATATTAATGAAACTGCTGAGTGTGTGCGTTGGCAGCCCTTTTTCAGCATTAAGTTGCACAGAAGCATTAATATGTTTTGAATAAGTTCATTTAATCTTAAAATTTGTTTTAAGGTTTAAACAACTAACTTTTCATATAGTTTTCACTGGATACTGTTTTTGTGGTGACTTAAAGAGCTGATGTTTGCCAATGTCAGGTGTGCTGATTCCTGTACATAAGAGGTGCTCCCTTGGCTGCTTATAGGCTACCTTGTAAGGTGCTTGGGTTAGGTTAGGGAGAGGAGTGAGATAGATAGTAAGATGGTGGAACTTTTCTAGTTCCAAGTTTATAAATCATTCCATTACTTTTCTAAAATCTTTTTCATTTTTAAAAGCTCACTTCAAGATAACGGCCATCTCTCATTCTAGGCTGCATTTAAGAAAGTTTGTGTATATTATACATTTAATGCAATAGATCATATTTTAAATGGTCTTACACTTTTCAACAGTTTCTACATTTAAATAGACTGAAATTCTAAAAAGTTAGGAGACTTAAAACTTTAGAAATGTTTTGGTTGAATCTCATCTTTACTTACTCAGTTAATTTTGCTAATAGAAGAAAAAAAAACAAAAATAAAACTTGAGGGCCAACACTGGAAGGTCCTCTTGCACCTAAAACGGAGGCTGGAAAGCTGTCTCTTAAACACCTCCAAGCCCAGACTTGATATGAACTCCAGTTTCCTCTTGTTTTCCCTCCTTTGAAAAGACCTCCTTCTTATAAACCATTTTTAAGTATGGCATGCTACCAGATGTAAAGGCAGTTTGTCCCACATTCTGGATCCCAAATCACAAAAGAAATTCTGCTCCAAGGCCTATACTCAGTGAAATGACTGCCTCAGTGGTGGAGCTGAAGTTGATGACCAGAGATCTGATATTCCCTGAGTTTCTGGAGGAGCTAGAAGATACCTGGGAAACCATCAGTGGAGTTGTGCCATAGCTTCTCCAAAGCTGGGCCCTGTTTGGGAAACCCATTTCCTATCTCATCAGGCTCTCTAGTGGTGGGGTTGCTCCTTCAGTTGAGGTTCAGAGCCTCACTCCATCATTTCCTCAGACTGTGGCAGTCTTGCAGTGCAACAGGAAGGTCACAAACCTTTCTTTACTCATGTTTGCTAATCAGCACTTGCTAGCCCCTGGGATTCCTTATTAAGAACTTCTACATAGAACTATCTAAAACAGTAATCTTTGAGTGTGGGTTTGTGCTTCATTATTCCTGTAATGGTACAGAGAGAAGGCATGCATTAGTCATCCCTTTACATGTGGTGCTTTCTCAAGGAATCTTCTGTGCACTATATACTGTGCAGGTGAATTTCTCACTGTTCAATTATGTCATCAGTAAAATTCATCACTCCAAGACAGCTGCTTTGAGTTGAGGTTTGCTTCCCACTTTGTGATAGATTCTGCAATGAGGGCAAAAGCTATCACTCATTTACGGACACCATTTCTGTTGATCAGTGGACATAAGAGCCCAGAAGGAGATGATGAGATGATGCAAGCAGAAGATGCTCTAGTATAAAGCAACAGCAAGTCTGGTGTCTTTGACAACACCTGGGACGGAGCTTTAATACCCCAAAAGGGCTGGCCAGTAGAGAGAGAGCCACCCTGCCCCTTTTGTTTTCAGGTCAGCTGGTATAGGATTCTTTTTGGCTTGCAGCTGATCTAAAGGTCTGCACACTGTGAACTGGTTGTTAGTAATAAAGTTTTGTTAGAACATAGCTTTGCCCGTTTGCTAACTGATTATCTATGGGGCAGAGCAGTTGCCACAGAGACCATCTGGCCACAAAGCCTAACATACTGTCTAGATCTTTTAAGAATTAGTTTGCTTACCCCTACTTCAGAAAGTAATGCTTGTTCAAGAAATCTCCCAATTTCTCTTTTTTCTGCCTCTTATTCTCTGTTCCCTTCTTTGCTTCCTTTCTTTCTTATCCTAGTTTTATTGTTTATTATGCACTTCTTTGTTTTTTACTGCAAAGGAAACATACTGATAGAGCACATGTACTACCATCTCTTTAAACTCAAGCTGCCTTACCATTTCATCTTCCTTTAACTCACCCTTCATAGTACCACACTGAAGCCACCTCAGCCTATAGGGCCAGGTTTGAACCCATGGCGAGATTGGATTTCAGAGTTCTAAAAATAGGTGGCCCCGACCTCCCATTTCACTCACATAGTTTTAATCATAGAACTGATTCTGGCTTCACTTCTTATTTATTAAAATAAGCCAAGACTTTATTTCTGTTAAATTAGTTGAAAGTTCTTTAGTTGGACCTTTAGTCCTCCAAACATCATGTTTAGATGTTTCACAGAATAAAAACAAAGTCTGACAAACCCATAGCATTGTTTATTCTTATGTTTTTGGTCAGCTTTTAGGAAAATAAAAATATATTGGAGTTGATATCTTTTCAGTCACATTCTTGCAAAAATAATTTTATTAAAAGTAAGCCAAAAATAAAAAAAGTTGAAGCATTTGAAGTACTTTGGAAAAGAGTAATTAAAAATGTTAACATCGCCTGAATATGACTGAGAAGCTGTGGATTATATCTTTAGTTCAAATCCAGTCAACTTCCTCCAAGGTGTTTTCACCCCCTAAAAAACTCATGGGTACATTTCTATGTTATTTTCCAAAGTGTGGTTAATTGTCACGTCATTTAAAAAATTTTGTCAGTGACTTCCAAGCAGTGCTTATCTTAATTGTTTTGAAACATTTTCTGGGGAGGGTGTGATGCTGGGGATCAAACCTAGGGCCTTGTGCATGTTAGGCAATCACTCTGCCAACTGAGCTACATTTTCCAGCCCAATTATTTGAATTTTTAGCAGTTAATCTTATGACTTACTGTGGCCTAATAAAATGTGAAATTCTATCAATGTGTGTCACACCAGCAAGGAAATCTTCATATCTAAGCAGTATGTACTCTTCCTCATGGTTGCTCCAAATTCTTTTCTGCACTGGGTAGATTGGGAACCTTGAGGGCCTGACCTGTTTCCTTTAGATGTCATATTCACAGAATCTCAAAGAACTCTAACACTGCTCTCAGCTCAGTGCTCTGCACTGCTATGCTTCCCTGTGGCCCTGGGGAACCACTCTGGGTGCTTTGTAGAGGGTGTTCTTGCTCATACTTTTGCCCTTGGAACTGAGTCATAACTAGTCATTTCCTTTCATAACCATCTCTCTGTTTGGTCTTCGTTTCCCCAGAACCTTGGTGGCTTATCCTCAGCACTGAGGACACATCCTTTGCTCCCTCCCTCAGAGGGGCAGTGATACAGTCATGTCAGTCTGATGAGCACAGACAGTGAAGCTTTCTCACCCAGCAGGACCATCCCAGTTAACACAGGTGCTCAGTGTGCAAGCATAAAAGCATGGATTGCCCATTTGAAAAAAGCAACTGGGTGTCTGCGGGATTATAATCAGATTAGATGAATGGATTTCACCTTCTTTCAAAAGGATTTTAACAAACTGTGTGTGGCCCACACTAAAAAATTTACTACCTAACCTTCTACAGCACAGGTTTACTGATCCCTACAATAGTCACTCAAGATTAAATTCTGTGGATAATTAGGCACACTTTTTTGTTGTTCATGTAGTACAGCATTGCAACAATTCTTTTAGATTTTAGGATATCTTCATCTTTTCAACCCAGTACACAGCTGCTATTGCACATTATTCCTGAATGATGTCTGTGCATAAGAAAAAAGATATCCCTCTTTGCTGATTGAAATTTATTGATAAATTATGGGTGTATAGTCTACTAGGGTATATAATTAAAACTGAAAGTACAAAGTTTTCTAAAGTTTCATTGTGATTTCGTTTTTACGATTCATTTTAGAATCACAGTGAACTTGATTCTGGTAGAGACAGTCCACTATGGCAGTGCTCCGCACAAACTCTCTACTTATAGCTTAGAATAGTGCCTCTCCCTGAAAGTACAGGGTCTGTTGGTTGTACTTCTAGAGCCTTCCAGGTCTCTTGTATCTAGGATATTTGCAAGTTTATCACTCTCCAAGCCTTGGTCATTACTTGTGAACTTAAATGATTGGTCTTTGCTTTAACCTTGAATCCAGACCACACATTCTTCTTTAAATACCAGCATGTCTTTGGCACCTTGTTGACACACCAGCAGCTTTAGACTGAAAAGGTTCAGGGCTCTCTGATCTGGCCATTGAAGCCCAACTCTGGTCATGCCAGAATTACCACCTCATGGGAGAGCCGTCCTTGGAATATTCCCCCATCTTCTTTTGCCTATGCCACTAACCCTTCCAGGTGGCATCTTCTCTGGGATATTCTTCCCCCTCCCAAGTGCTTCATTGAACACACATGAGAAGCATTTTTCTCTTCATAACTCTTTATTTTAGTATTTGATGTTGGATCCAAATACCATTCAATTATGAACTTTTTCTACCCCAGTTGTTTTCTGTGCTCTACACTGCATGTTGTCTTGCAGCTAATGCTGCAGTATTTGGGAGCTAGTTTGTGGGAAAGATACTATACAAACAAGATTCCCTAATTTTGTATATTTGTACCACAGGTAGGGATTATTTTGAGAGCCACTGTAGCTTAAGTTTATTGTTTTCACTAGTGGTTTCTGCATTCTGACTAGCTCTAGAAGACTATTAATAACTGGCTTCAAATATATATATATATATATATAATGCGTATTTATACACACCACTGTGGAATTCGTTTCACTGTGTAAATAGTGATATTTTCCTGTTCAGATGCTTCTATACAAAGTATTTATTTTAACAAAAAATGAACTGTCAAAAGGGCTTTCCAAAAATTGTTCTTGCCATCCATCCTCCTCAACCACTGCTCAGCCATTGCACCCTTAACACAGTGAAGACAGAAGGGTGTAGCCTTGAAGCCCTCACTGTATTTGGGCAGATACAACATGAATTTGGAATCTGAGCACTTCTCCCCACTATCATCCCATCCCAGAACAATGGGTTTCCTGCAGTGGATATGGCCATGTCAGTGTGTGCTTCTAGTCTCATTCTCCAGGGTTTATGACAGTTATCTCTTCACACCCTCACCATGGGAGATAAGCATCCCACCTTCTGCACCTTGACAGTACTTGTGGGTACCTTGGCTCTCATCATCTTCCTCCTCCTTCTTTTCCCTGTCTCAGCAACAGCAAGCATTTGTGCAGATGTGGGCCAGTCCCACCTGTAACTGATGGTGACAGAATGAGACCATCTGTTCTAAGATGTGTTCAGCTTTACTTCTCAGGAGTTCCGATCTGCTATTCAGAGCACCCTACATGTAATGGGAAGCAGTGCTTTTTGATAATGTCCTATTCCCCATGTTCTTTTCCTTGGCACCCCTGCCTGTGTCATGATTCTCTTTCTGCCTAGTTGGCTGAACTGAGAACTACAGGTCCAAGATGCTGGGAGCTTTGGAACTAGTTCCACAGGGATCGTCATCTCTTTGAACCATAGTTTATATTTCCTTATGGCCTCCTTTTATCTTTTCTAAACAAATGAGGAGGATGCTTGATTAGTGATGCTGGAGAATGTTTTTCTAAGATACTATTTGTAAGAAAATCTGATTTTAAGATAAAATGTGAATGGTAACTAGGTGCCAGGGAAATTTAGCACTGAACTAGACAGTAAAAACTTTTTTAACCTTTGCAGAAAGAAATAGATTTTGCTCTCATCTAAATGTTCACAGGAAGTAATGTACATAGTTTTCTAAAAATATTTATTATATGTGCTGTATATGGATTCATGTTCTGAGTGATGTTGGTTTGCATTGTAGTATTGTAGAAGAATATATTAAGTAGTGAACTTCCTTTCATAACATAGTTCACACATGGAGGAAGAACAAAAAAGCCAGCATGTTGAGAGCTGTTTGGGGCCTTTGATCTGTAATGTAACATCATAGCCAAGCTTTAGCTTTAACTGCCCCTCTTCTCATCTGATATATATATGTATGTGTGTGTGTGTGTATATATATATATACACATATATATATATATTTGGTGGTCAGTACCCAGATCTGCAGAGCAGATTTCCAGGTGTTCTTTCTGATGTGTTGCCCTTAAGCAATAAGACTGTAGGTGATGACTTACTTTGGGGTCCGGGTTGCCCTTGTCTCAGAGGATCTGGTGAGGGTAAAACAGCTCTTGTGATACCCTCTTGCCTTTGCTGGAGAGGTTGCTGTACTTGAATTTTTGCTTCTGTTTGTCTGCACGCTCCCTCATGTCACAAAACTCAAGTGATAAATGAGAAATATGCCCACACCAGACATGTCAAAAGTGGTCATGTAAATCAAAAAGCAACTTTCTATGAATTTAGAGTCTAGAATCTAGTTAAGGCAAATTAATTTGGCTATAAAATAAATGCAGGAACTTTTCACAGGTGAAATGAAGTGGATCATTTAAAGACTTTTGGCTATGTCTGACCCATCTTTAGAAGCTAGCCCATTTCCTACCGGCCTCACATCCCTGAGCTTGACACATATGCAGCCCTGTGTCTGGCTTCAGCCCTTTAGGTCAATGTGAAGAGGCAGTCTCTCCTTCATTTCCTCCAGTGTGTCCAGCTCAACAGGTTCCTACAGCTATTTAGGAGCCTCTCCCTGTGACTGTCCTAAACTTTGTGAAAAAGAAATACCCCACACCCAAATAACCATTAATAAAAGTAATTAGTTTTTTAGGCTTTTGGAATTTCTTCTCTTTTGTATTTATGATGGTGTTTGGAATTTTTCACTAGTTTTTTTTTTCTTTTTTTTTTTAGATTGAAGTAGGTGCATTAGGATAAAACTTTCCATTGCTGAGCCAGATAGCAAGCAAAGAGGAAAGAAATTGACCTATATTGTATGCTTGGGGAGGTGACTACTTGTGTTGGGGTGGGGGGAGGGGTGTGGTAGATTATGTGGAGGTAAAATAGAATTCTGGCCTGAGGCTCTCCAAGTCTTTAATACTTTGTAATAAAAATCCCCTTCTTAGCCTCAGTCTCAATAGAACCCTGCTATTTACCCTCAGGGAACAAGTAGTTTTCAAAATTGAGCTCCTCCAAGGTCTTTGGCCATTGCCTGTGTGTATTGGCAATTTTGTGAACTCATGGCATTATTTTCCCATGTGCATTATATTATGAAATTCAACCCCAACCTGTATTAAAAGCACAGCCCAGGGTCCTAATTGAGGGTAGTCAATGCCTTTAAGGAGCCAGGGGGTCATTGGAGGCCCATGCAATTTAACTGAAGCTCAGGTGCCATGTTGGGTTTTTATTATTTTTAGGCCACGACCCTTACAGAATGAATTTAGGGGAGGGGCTGCTGATCTGACTATGGATTCAGGGAGCTCTAAAATGAATCTCTACCGTTCCTTTAAAGATCTTTCTGGTTCCTCCCAGTGTTGTCATTGCCGAGGTCAATCTGTAGATGTTAATATGTGCTCCTTTTTGCTGTCTTGTAAGTCTTAGCCAGTGTTCCAGATGCCCAAGGACAGGGCCTCCAGAGGGTGTAGCCCTTTCTTGGTACCAGGTGTGTGCTTGTAGTCTGAAGGGTGTATTTCTAGAAAAAAGCAGTGAAATTAGAAATTCTGCAAATGGTAACCTGGAGGATCAGCGTGCATCTCTTGGGCCTGGATTTCCACTATGTTAGTGAGTCTAGGAAAATATTGTGTCTTTAATGGATGAAAATTCAATGTATGCTGTGAATTTGTTGGTTTGAAACAATGAAAATTTTTCATTAGACAATGTTTACATACCTCACCTGAAAAACCTTTGAGAGTGTATATATGAAATTTTAAAATATATTAAGTTGCTTTAAAACAATATGTATAGTTATAAAAGTTGGAGTTATTTTAACTTTGAATATGTACCAAGTCTCTTAAATCTTGAATTCTCGTAGACTTTTTGTGCGTCTGTGTTTTACTTTCCTGTTAGACAATGTAGGAAACTGTTCTTGTTATTGGTAAAGGGGCCCCCACTAAAATCCAAGCTTGGAAGGATTTCCTGTTTCAAATTTTCTTGTTTGGTTTTGAGGGATGGGGTATGGAGCTAGAGGATGTGTAGGAGGGATTTCTCCAACACTGATATCTATTCCATGAGCTTTTTCAAGGCGCTTATTTTATTGCAGCATATTAAATTTCTTTGATATTATAATGTGTTTGTGTTATCACTGGAGAGGGTACAGAATGCATTGACGCTGAGAATTCAATTTGTAGCCTACTGCCAAATTGGCAAGTAGCCAGAAGGAACCCAAAACAGTACTCCATCTCAACCATGGCATTGGGGCTTAAAGAAAGATTATGTTCTGCTCTAAATCAGAAGACATTCTGTGAGTTATACCTAATTTTAAGGAAGAAGAAAAATGCAGTGGCTAAATCCTTACCATTGCAGGGTTGGAAAGATGCCAGTGTTTCATCCTGAGGGTAGGGAGCAACAGAGTTTAAGCTCCTCACCACGGGCAAACCAGCTAGGGCTACCCAGGTCTCTATGGTCCTTGTGGAGTATGGCAGAAAGTTGACAGAAAGTCCTTCCATTTGCTGGCCTTTTCATTGGTTTCATTGTATTCATTCAGTTCTTCTTGGGGTATGTCTATCTAAGGACCCAGTGGGCCAGTGAGAAGATAACCCAGCGCCCATAAGGACACTCCTGAGTTTTCTTTTACTCAGAGATTGCAAAACTTCTGGTCTGCAGAGGTATTTTGTTTAGCCAAACTTACATACACACAACATACTGTAAGCTTTTTAGTATAAAGAGATTTTTGGCTTCTCTTTTGGAAAAATGATGAAGATCTGACAAAATTAGCTGATGGTATGAATCACCTGGGGCTCAGCAGACAGGAAAATGCTCTTTAGGTCACCACAGTTCCTAGCTGTGTCAGTTGCCATTTGTCACTTTACAGTAGGGAAATCTGTATACCTGGTGTCTTATCAGAAGTAGCAAAGAAATAATGGACCAGGGGGATATTGCCCATTTGATCTACTTAGGTAACCACTTGGCCACCCCAGTCACTTGAGCCTACAGCCCTAGACTCCATTTTCCTTCCACATTGTTCTTTTTCCTCCAAAAATCCCTAATTGTTCTGAAGGCACTGGATTTACCATCATTGTTCATTTTCAAGGTGGCCATATGCTGTTGTGGCTTTTGTGACCATTGCCTTGGCTCATGGGAAATCAGCTCATGATCCTGGCATCAGAGGCGGGTCAGCCTGGTCCCTTTACCATCAGAGACCTGCCACTCTTCTGCCAAGGTCCAGGTCACTCACACACTCAGATCTAGGGTCCTGCAAAAGTCTCTAGTGCAAGGTGACAAAAACCCTACAGAAGTATGTTTTGCCTCCTTTCTCTACTGATCCCTAAAAACCACTGGCCTAGAGACAGACAGTAAGTAACCTTATAGGATGTCTGAGAAGACACACTGCTTTCTAGTCTGCTGCCCAGATGCTCTGAGTCCCCCAGAGCCAGGTCAAATCTGTGTGTGTGGCTTATAGACAAGCATAAAATGTCAGTGTAACAGCAAACACTTAGCAGAGATGAAGATAAACTGCTTCCTCAGACCAAGTATGCTGTGTTCTTCTTTGTGTTCCATCAACAGACCCCTGAGGAACTGTGATCCCCAGATCCCTTCCTTCCTCAGGACTGATAAACCTTCTTTGCTACTTCAGGAAGAGCAGAGTTCCAGGGCAGACACCCTACATGTGAGGAGTGTAGCCATTGTGGGGCCCAGAAGCCATTGTGTCCTGGAGGGTGAATACTGGCAGTAGCAGACTCACCTCAGCGGAGAAAGAGAGACAACCAGGCAGAATCCAAGTGAATCGATGTCATGTTCACATGGAGAACAACAGACGATATTAACATAGACTAAAACAATACTTCCGGGAAAGGGCAGGTGCGGCTCCCTCACAGGCTGTTCTAAGCCAGTCTCTAAGTCAATCCAAACAAGACTACAGAAACCTGACACTAAAGGTCACAACCACATAAGCATCTGAAAATCAAAACAAGACACTGGATGTTGACTTTAACATATAAAAATACTATAACAAAATGAAATACAAATATATATTAGAATCTGTAAGTATTCTGTATAAAGAGATACATTTGTGGTTAGGCTAACAGCAGACAGAGGAGACAAAGGTGGCCTTTTCCATTTTCTTAACACCATCAGGGAGCCCCAGCCACTGTTGCCAGTGGTGCTGCCCAAGCATCATCTCTCTCCGTAATCACCCTGCTGGGTCTTTTCAGTGCATCTTTAAAGGAAACAGCCAGTGGTGACCACAAAGCAAACTGAAGATCTTTACCAAAGCATGGCAAGATGTGTAGGTGATTTCTTGGAGGGATGATTTCATGGTTATCTTCTCCCTGGACTTGAGCTGAGTATGAACAGGTAATGGGAGTGATGACCCAGGCCCGTCACAACTTGCAGGTTGGTGGCTAAATCAGAGGAAAAGTTGATCCTGGGATGCATGACTGTCTTAGGCCCCTTGCTGCCCTCATGCTTGTGGTAGATTCCAATCCTGACACTGAAAGATCAGTTTGGAAGGGCCTGGAGTGCAGCTGTGGGATCACAAGGTACTTTTATAGGGTGAAGAGGCCTCCTTCCAGCAGTACCTTTTGAGTCTGGGAATTGGCTTCTTTGGGCACTGGGAAATAGTGGTGGCCAGGGAAGCTAATTTCCTCTAGGCTGGTGAGTCCAGAACACTTTGTTTCCAGGAAGGGGCACTCCATCTTCTCTAGCACTTTTTTGTCCTATGCCTCCTGGTTCTACTGTCCTCTAGGGTCCCAGAAACTTGGAGTAAAAAGGAGACACTGAATGGCCCTTGGAGAGTCCCCAAGAGACCCCAGGTGCTGTCCACTTGGGAGATGCAGGACCTACAAGAAAATAGAGTCTGGTTCCCTGGGGAGGGATGAATCTAGCTATAAGGACACTTCTCTGCAGAGAAGGGCCTTCTCACCCCAAGTTCCCATGACCCTGCAGGAGGCTCACACCCTCTACTAATCAGCACAAAGGGCTCACCTCAATGCCTATATGGGCGGGAACACAGGCATAAGGCCACTCCAACCCCCATACTCAAATCCCCAGATGGAGGGATCTAGGAAAGGAACACAATCATCTCCTTTGCACACTGAGACTCTTCCAGGGCTATAACCACTTGGGATACATCTGGGAAAGAAGAGTGTGACCAGAAGGTCCCTCCTTCAGCAACTCACAGTTAGGTTCAAAACCCATCTTTCTATATTTCAAATATGTAGAAGAGATACTTCTGTCAGATGATCATGTAGCCAGTGGCTCCTCAAACACAGCTTTCATTTCAAACACAAGGGTGCCGAACACTGGGCCAGTATCTCTGTGGCTGGAGCCCCATTGGGCTGCACTCTTCCCAGGCATCTTGGTTGCTCCTATAGTGCTTGAGGACCAGTTCACATCTGCCATGGAGGCCGAACACTCAACAATACCCATCCCTGGGGTAGCCACAAAAATGCTGATGTAACCTACAGAAATGGATCTTCTGACTCCTTGGGCCTCCCTTCTGAGGCCAGAGCTGGATAGTCTACATGGTTCCTTTCACCAGCCCACCTCCTCATTTTATGGCTGAGGAAATCCAGTTGAGAGCAGGAAGAAGTTCACCCAGAGTAAGAGTTGACAGGGCCCCCCAGTTGCTCTATCCTGGCCTACAATGCAAGGAGCTCAGCTCCAGCCTCAATAGAGGAGACCCCGTACCCTGTCCCTTTGCCAGCAGCTCATGGGAGCTTGTGGCAAGCTGGTGGCTGGGGAATCCCAGGTCCAGGATCCCCTTCTGGGCCAATGTTTATTCAGCTAGGACCAATAACCCTCTGCTCTCTTTGGTGGGATCTGCCACCCCCAGTACCCCTAGTGACTATTTCCTCCACCAGAGCCCCCTTCTAGAACTACAGTGGTTATCCTACACTTTAGGATTCTGGGGCCTGGTCGTAAAAACCACAATACTCCCAGCCTCCTTCTCAAACAGTGGAAAGAGTGAGACTGGTCTACTGAAGGAGGAGTCAGTCCTTTCACTTGCAGGCAGGGGGCTGTTGCCCAGCTCCCTGGGGAAGCAGAGGGGCCAGGGGATTCTGGGGGCCTGGGCCACAGGGTAAGAGGAAGACTGCTTTGGAAAGGGGTCAGCCCCCTTCTCCAGACCCATGTAGCAGATACAGAGGGTGGCACCATTCTGCCCTTATATGGCCTGACCTCACGCACACATTCATTCAACAACTATTTATTGAGTGCCTATTTGTGCAAGGCACTTCCAGAGAGGGCAGCCATAGCTCCAACCTGCCCCTCTGCTGGGCTGCGATGCTGCTAGACCCCATGCCCACTATAGCCCAGGCACTGCTTCAGTGATGCCCACAACCAGCTGCTGACTCGGCTGCCCTGCCTGTGGTGCTGCCTTGTTCATGCTACCTACACACAGAGGGCACAACCACATTTGGTGGGCTTCTCCACCTCCTCGGCAAAAGAGGTCCCGTCGCTGCACTCGAAGGTAAGCTTCCTCCGCTTCAGCCGCAGGCCTAGGCAGCAGCCCTGGCCTGGGCACGTGCCCCGACACTCCACCCACGATAGCGGGCGCGTGGTTTGGCAGATGGCATAGCCCCTCTGGACCCGGTGAAAATCCCGGACAGGGTCCCCCCGGCACTCGGACTCTGGATGGGACAGACACCAAGAGAAACCCTCAGGGCACACCCAGGGGCCAGCTGCTGCCCTGGGAGGCAGGAGTAGGCAAGGCAGCATCCTACAAGCAGCCCAAGTGCCCTTACATCCACTTGGTACCCAGAGTCCTCCCACCTCTTATGCATGCACCTGTGCATCGCTGCCTCCTGGGATCCCTAGTGTGGTCAGTGATAAGGAGAAACTGTAGTTGCCAGGCCCCTCGGGAATGGAGTGGCTGTCAGGGTAAGGTGATCCCCCTATGTTACGGAGGTATGCAAGAGGAGCTGAGGAGGGGAAGGCCCAGGGCCCCTTAAGGTGCCTGAGGTCTAGATTTCTCTGCCTTGTTCTTCCCAGCCTCAGCAGTCTGGATTCCAACAGAAGTATCTCGGTCAACCAGGCCAGGAAAGGAGTCCACTCCCAGGTCCCAAGCTGATGGGGCCAAGATGTGGAGATCTGGCCAGGAGCTGTTATTACAGGGGTGGTCTCTTCTGTAAGGAGAGACCTTAGCCAGAAAGGACTGTGGCCTGGCGAGATGGCTGGGGCTCGGTACTAAGAGGGTGGCGGGCTCCAAAAGCCCAGGAGCAACAGGAGAATGGGGAAAAGCGGAGAAGTGTAGAGGGTTTGCCAAAGTTGGGAGGAAGAAAACGCCAAGTTACTACAGCAAGTTATGGGGAGGAGGGGACCCGAAGAGGGCATGTCAGGAGGGGGGCCCCTGACCTTGCTCACATAGCTCGCCTGAAAAGCCGGGGTCACATACGCAGTGTGCCCCCTTGGTGGCCGAAGCCTGGCAGTGGCCATGCAGGCATTGCAGGTCCCCACAGGGCTCTACCACTGCCCCAGCCTGGTTGCATAAGGCCCCTGAGTAACCCTCCTGGCACTGGCAGCTGTAGGACAGGGCATCGAGGGGCACACATTTCCCATGGACACACCTGGAGGGGACAGAGAAAAGGCACTGTGAGGACAGGTCAATCCAAGGCCCAGCCCAAAGGTGTCCTACCCCTCCCAGCCTGGACTTCATAGGACTTCATTCTGTTCCCAAGATTTAAACAAAGTGAGCAAAATGTGATTCTATGTTTGTCTTTTTGGGAACTTTTTTCCATTTAGTAAAAGCTGAAAACCAGAAAAGGAAAAACAAAACAAAACTATAAAATCCTGTAGTAGGCCACATGCTCCAATTTGAGGATTTAACAACATAAGCTAGAACATACAGGGAAGGGCCAGGTGGGCATGTTACAGGGCTCCCTCAGCGCATCCCAGACTCACTTGTGGCCATGGCAGGGGCCATCAGCTGGCTGGTCGCAGTGCAGGCCCCCCCAGCCAGCCTCACAGTGGCACATGGGCCCTGGGGTGGCATTGGGCTGACAGATGCCATGCAGGCAATAGAGTTTGCGGCAGGGTTCACACCCCGGCACCACGCCCGGTTTCATCTGCGTCTTGGTGAAGTCTTGTAGTTCATTGTTTATATACAGGTTTCGGATGCAACCGTGGAAGCTGGTACCATTAAGGATCTGCCACAGCCGGAAGGCAGCTGAGTTAACATCCACTGGCATCCCTGGGATGGGCAGAAAGCAAAGTGAGCTGAGTCAGGCTCAAGCCATCCCTGGCCACCCACCTCTGAGATCCACTGTGCAACTCCACAAGTGTCCCCTTTTTCCCTTGGCTTCTTTCTGTCTCTTTGGCCCTGTGCTATAGGCCTGTGCCATCCTAGAGTGCCAGATTCTTTGCCCAGAACACATGGAAAAAGCTGCTTCCTATAGCACCAGAGCTAGAGTGTCAGGCTTGGCATGGCTAGAGAACAATTGGGGCTTGGGGGTGCCTGTTCTTGAAGTCAGGCTGCCCTTACTTAGGGCTCCTTCCTTATTTCTGGGATACCAGCTTTCACTCCTGGAAACCCCAACCAAAGCAAAGGACCTGGGCCTAGAACTCATGTTCAGGACACTTTTTCACCACTCTTGTGCTCATTACTTCCTAGCAACCCTCTGAGGTAAGGCTGCCAAACCCCATCTGACAAATGATCAGCAACTTGCCTGAAGTTGCTCAACTAGTAAAGGCAGAGCTGGGATCAGAACCAGGAGTCCCAGCCTGCCTATCTGCCCCAGAAATCAGCACACACGCATGTGCGCACACACACACACACACACACACCCAGAGAGAGAGAGAGAGAGATCTGCTAAGATAGCCCTGCCACACCCACAAGCCTGCCTCTGCCCAACTGAGAAATGTCTGCAGGTGGTAGACAGGGGTCACCTGGTCTGCAGTGCCCATAAGGCCAGAGTGGCGTCTCCAGCTGATGTGGAGACTCTGTACTGTGTCTCTTGGAGCTGCTCTGGCCTCTGAGGGCCCAAGATTGGAAATGGGCCCTGAACAATTAGGAAGCCTCTTCTAGTCCAGAGCCAAGAAAAAAGGTGTCTATGGTATGGGAGACAGGTAGAAAAGCCTCAGGCCCTACTCTAGGCTGTCATCACCCTTCTTAGTCAGGCTGGGCTGGGCAAAACACATCCTGGGGTCCAGGTAGGGGAGGACAATCCTCCAGCAGCTTGGCCATCCACTAGGACAACCCCTTAGTCCTTGACATTTCTCCTACAGCACAGTGCCCTAGGCACAAACCCTCAGGCCAGAGTGCCATAGAGGCTTCACCCAGGACCCAGTCCCCATGCCCTGATGAAAAGACCTGAGAAAGGACAGGTGTAGTCTCTACGCCAAGTCCTCACCTCCCACATAGAGGGGCGCCTCACTGTTGAGTGTGTAGTGTTTGCCGAAGTTGTCCATGGTCATGGGACTGCCGCCATCAATAGAGAGGTTCACCATCTGGTCAAAGGTGACCAGTTCAACAGTGTGGAACTGTCCATCATTGATCATCTCAGCACTGGAAGGAGATGGGGTACCCCACCCGAGGGAATAGGTTTCAGTTTGGACCATTCCTGGCAAGAGGGAACCTTGCCCAGAAAGGTCACTGTCCCAGCAGTTGCTTCCCAAGGGACCAAATCCCTTAGGGAGAAGACTGTGGAGACTAAGTGGACTACAGCCGGATGCCTCCCAATTCCCTTCCTAGGCCCCAGAGGGAAAGTTGAAAAGTTTGGGGAAGAGCCCCGCATTCAGGAGGGTAAGGTGAGGATGGGATGGGGAAGGAGGGATTGCAGCTCAGGCCTCAGAGAGCCTCAGAGCCTCAGACCCAAGATGAGGCTGGACCTAGTGGTTCACACGTCCTTGATGATTGGGCTGTCCAGGTTTCCAGTAGTCCCAACAGCCACCTGTACTCAGCCCAGGAGATCCACCGTAGCATACCTCACCCCAAAGGTAGCAGGTGAGCTGAGGAAGCCGTACCTGTAGATGGCAGAACTGGGGAAGCTGCCTGGGTCATAGCTGACACGCACATGGCCCTGGTACAGCTCAACTGCGATATGGTCATTGTCCCCATTGTACAGCAGAATCCCATTGTCCTCTGCCGTGGAGACCTGGTAAACAAAGGTATTTTCTCTCCCAACCCACCCCTTACAGCAGCAGCACAGGAGGTAAGTGGAACAGAGACTGAAAGAACAACACTGTGTGCAGTAACATCTACTGTGCCTGCCCAGCCTCCCCAGGGACCACTCATGCAAGGTGTGCAGACTGAGGCTAGCAGCTCTGGCTTCAAATACCATCCCCTCCCAGTCTGGCCAGGTTCAGGCAGGGAGGTGGATGAGCCAGCTAAGGCCTGGGAAGTATGTGCCAGCACAGCAGGTAAGAGTCTTAATGGGCCAGGGATTTAGCTCAGTGGTTCCGCTGCCTGCCTTGCAAGTGCAAGGACCCGAGTTCGATCCCCGGTACCAAAAAAAAGTCTTAGGCAATCTGCCCAGGAACAAAGAGGCAGACTGGGACTACCACCTCCCACTGGTGGGGAGCCCCTTGTGTGGGCTTCAGGGAGTCTGCTGCACAGGGTGGAATGACAGAAGGGACAGGTTTAGGAAGGTTGTCTCAGCCAGTGCTGTCCAAGCTGAAAGGAGCCACTCAGGAGGTAGTGACTGCTGTTGGAAGCAGATTTTTGTTTGAGAAGGGTATCTCTCTGTCCCTCTTCCCACTTCTGGTAAAGACCCTAACCCCCTGGTCCACAGAGGTGGGCATATGTCCTAGGCTGGCCCACTCCTACTGCCCCATCTCCTTGGACCCAGTTGTTGGTCCAGGGGTGAGGATGTGACTGAAGCCAGGCCAATCAGAGAATTTCCCCAAGACTGTTGACCATTGCCTAATTAGAGTTGGGAAGGAAGAGTCCCATTCAGTCTGGTAATGGACTTCTGGGGATATCCGGATAAAACCAAGAGGCAGTGGTGGGGTTGGGATTTTAGTGAGCTTTGTTTTGTTGAACAGTTACTCTGGCTGTTGTCTTGCTGTGTGAACAACAGTAGACAGGATTCTGGAGAGGTGATATAGGCAAGAGAGCAGAATAAGCACATTTGAGAGGCTAAAGGATTCTGAGGAGAAGGAGACAAGGACAAAGAAAGACAGGAAGAAAGGTGTGGCATTTGCGATAAGGAATGGACTTTGGGAGAAAGAGTGAGATGACAAAAGAGAGGCTTACATTTTTTTGTTGGGTAATGTGTACAATCCACTCTAGTCTCCCTTCAAGGCATATCTGGCAAAATACCCATACATTTTATGAGTGTTGTTGAGGTGGGACTTATTTTTTATCCCTCAACATGCTGATGCTCTGAGATGGAATTTAAGATATGAAAGGGGCAATTTAAGAGACCCCAGGAACCTTCGGTTAAAGACAGACATAAGCCCAGGATTCACTCTGAACACATTCTGGCCCCGTGAAGCAAGCCTGTCTGTGGGGTTGGAGACAGAAGGTGAGGAGCAGTTGAGGTGAGATGGTGGGAAAGGATCCTGGTAGGTTTGCTTTTCTGGATCCACTCATCCATGAGACCACATCTACCCCTGCCCTGGTGTTGGCTCAACAGCCTTTCCAGTTATGCTTAAACTAGGTAAGGCTGAAATCCTGAGTGATCCCTCCCAGTTCTAACACAGGTTCCTTCCAGTTCCCCTGGCAAGCTTGCAACCTGATGCTCTTACCAAGGCCAAGGTCCTCTGTTCCCTGACTCTTTTTTGTGAACAGGACCCTGGGCACGCACCTGTAGTGTGATGTTGGCCCGTGGCCAATTCTGCAGGTCAGTGAACTGCAGGTAAGTGTCTCGATCCACAAAGTTGACGCTGAGCAACTTCTCACACTCAGGACCACCGAAGCCTGGGAGGCACTGGCACACAGGCTGGCTGCCCTGGTCCACACAGTTGGCCCCATTCTGGCACTCAGTCCCCTCACAGGGGTTCCTGGGGGCAGGTGAGCGGGGAGGGATCTCACAGAGCTGTCCACTGAGAGGAAAGGACATAAATCAGAAAGGGCAGAGCCAAAGGAAGAAGGGACATCTCCTCCCACAGTCCTGGAGAAAAATTCACTAAACACCACACTGCTTTCTCAGAGAACCAAAAGCCAGAAGGATACTGAGAAACAAGGTTGTTTGGTCCTTGGTCCAGCAGCACTGACACTACTGGCACTTCACAGAAACAAGAACCCCACTGAATTCACTTTAACCAAATTTAGGTGATTCCTGTGTACATTAAAGCTGAAGAATCATTCACTGCTCATGTCAATAAAGTTGCAAGGCAGGTTTTATTATATAGAAATGAAAACAGACTTATGACATAGGCAGAAAGAGAGAACACCCCAGATTACTAAAATCTAAATTAAAAGAGGAGACATTATTACCAACCTTATAGAAATAAAAATAATAATAAGGGCATATTATAAGCAGCTGTGTGGCAACAAATTGGATACCACAAATGATATGGGCAAATTCTTAGAAACACATAAACTTCCAAAATTGATTCAAGAGTAAATAGAACAGGGCCGGGGATTTAGCTCAGTGGTTCTGCCGCCTGCCTTGCAAGCGCAAGGTCCCGAGTTCAATCCCCAGTACCGAAAAAAAAAAAAAGTAAATAGAACATCTGAACTGATAAGTAAAGAAGTTGAGTTAGTAATCAGAAAACTTCCCAGGCCCAGATGTTTTCTACCAAACATTTAAAGAAGAATTAATATAAATTCTTCATAAACTTCCAAAAACAAAAGGAAGGAACACTTCCTCACTTCATGAGGCTAGCATTACCTTAATGTCAAAACCAAAAAAAAGATATCAAAACATTACAGACTAATATCCCTTATAAATATAGGGCATGGTGGCACATGCTTGCAATCCCAGCACTCTGAGAGGCTGAGAGGGGAAGATCACAAGTTCAACCCCAGCCTGGCAACCTAGTGACTCAGGAAAACCTTGTCTCAAAATTTTAATAAAAGGCTGGAGCTGTACCTCAGTGTGAAGGTCCTGGGTTCAATCCCTAGCACCACACATACAAAAAAAATCCTCAACTTGCACATTGAGGCCATACTCTTAGGTGAAATAAATAGGAAACGTGTAAATACCAAATAGTTTCTCTGGTGTGAAAAACTAAAAGTGTAAATAAAGATCAAAATGTATAATTGATATTGTGTAATAGGAAGAAAAGGTCAAAAGGAGTAGGGGAAGTGGGAGGGGTAGGGGAAAGTAAAGAAGGGAAAAGAAAAAATATGAGAAAAGGAAAAAATGGAAACAAAGTCTTTGTAAATAGGGAAGGGTGGAGGGGGTGAAGGGAAGGCAGGGGAAGGGGGAAAAAATAAGAACCAAGATACATCATGTACAGGTACAAGATCCCAATGATGAATGTAACTGTATTGTATACCTAAAATGTACCAATAAACTTAATGAAAAACAATCCTCAACAAATCCTAGCAAATCAAAACCAGCATAAAAAGTATTATATACCATTTGGGACTTATCCCAGGAATGTAGGGTTGGTTTACCATCTGAAATCATTTAATACCAAACATCATATCTACAGAATAAAAAAAATCACACAGATGCAGAAAAAATCAGTGAAACTTCAACATCCCTTTACAATTTTTTAAAAAACCCTCAGTAAATAAGGAATAGAAGTAAACTCCAGCCAGGCACAGTGGTGCACACCTGTAATCAGCACATTCAGGAGGCTGAGGCAGGAGGATTGCTGTGAATCTGAGGCCAGCTTGGGCTACATAGTGAGTTCAAGGCTGGCCTGCACTACATAGCGAGACTCTGTCTTGAAAGAAAAGAAAGAAAGTCCATTGACCTAATAAAAACACACAACTAACATACTTAATGGTGAAAGACTGAATGCTTTACTCCTAAGATTAGGAACAAGACAAGGATATACGCTCTCATAACTTCTATGAAATAAACTAGTGGGTTTATCCAGAGCAGTTAAGTGAAATAATGTGCACCCAAACTGGAAAAGAAGCAAAACTATCTCTATCTGCAGATGACACGATCCTGTATAAGGAAAACCCTAGGAAATCCACTAAAACACTCTCAGAACTACATAAAGGATTTAACAAGGATACAAAATTAATGCACAAAAATAAAACAAAATGAAACTAAGAAACCAGTTCCATTTACAATTGGATTAAACAGAATAAGACATCCAGGAATAAATTTTTTAAATAAGTGTAAGACATATACTTTGAAAACTACAAAACAATGATTAAAAGAATTTAAAGAATATCTAAATGGGAAGGTACCCCATGTTCATGGATTGGAAAACTTAATTATGTTAAAATAATACCCCCTTAATTGAGCTACAGATTTAATATAATTCCTATCAAAATCCCAATTGACTTTTTTTGCAAAAATTAACAAGCTGATGCTAAAATTCATATGGAAATTCGAGGAACCTAGAACAGCCAAAACAATCTTGAAAGAAGAACGAAGGAGGAGGACTCACATTTTACAATTTCAAAAGTTACTACAAAACTACAGCAATCAAGATAGTGTGGTGCTGGCATGAGGATAGCCGTATAGATCAATGGAATGTAACTTAAGAGTCCAGAAATATTCTCAACATTTATGGTCAATTGATTATAAGAAAGTCAAGACAAATGGGAGAAAATAAATAGTCTGTTCAACAAAAAGACATCAGGATATCCACATACAAAAGAATGAAGTTGGGAAGAAAAGGAGCAAAGGGAAGGGGGAAGTTGGAGGGGTAGGGGAAAGGAAAGAGGGGAATGGAATTAATATGAGAAAATGGAAAAATGGAAACAAAGTCTCTGTAAATAGGGAGGGATGGAGGGGTTGAAGGGAGGGCAGGGGAAGGGGGAAAAATAAGAACCAAGAGAGTATGTAAAAGTGCAAATTTCCAATGATGAATGTCATTATATTGTATACCTAAAATGTACCAATAAAAGGATATATTAAAAAAAAGAATGAAGTTGGACAGCTACTGCAAACCCATATTAAAAAATTAACTAGAGATCGATCCCCGGTACCAAAAGAAAAAAAAAATAACTAAAAATAGACTAATGACCTGAATGTGTGAGCTAAAGCTATAAAACTCTTAGAAGTCAACATAAGTAAAAGTTATGACTTTGGATTAGGTATTTCTTAGATAAAACATCAATATGGCATAAACAAGAAAAAAAAAGAGACAATCAAGGTGACAACCTAGAAGTCAACAAAAGTAAAAACTTTTGGGCATGAAAGGTATTATCAAGAAAAGACAACCACAGAATAGAAGAAAATATTTGCAAATATTATATCTGATAAAGGACTTGCCTAAAATATATAAAGAGCTCTTACACTCAAATGATAAAAAGACAAACATCTCAATTAGCAAATAGGCAAAGGATTTGAAGAGACATTTCTCAAAAAAAAAGAAAAAAAGTATATATATATATATGGCCAGTAAGCACATGCAAAGATGCTGAACTACATTAGCCATCAAGGAAATGGAAATCATAACCACAATGTGATACCACTTCACACTCATTAAGATGGCTAGAAACAAAAAGATAAGTATTGCAGAGCATGTGGAGGAACTGAAAACATCATTCACTGTTTGTTCAAAGAGTAGTGCAGCCACCAGGAAACAGTTTGACAGTACCTCAAATTGAACTCCCTATGATGCAGTGAACCCACTCCTAGGTATATACCCAAGAGAACTGACAATGTATGTCCACACAAAACCCTGTACGTGAATATTCATAGCATCAGTGCTCATAATAGCCCCAAAGTAGAAATGACCTAAATATCTATCAACTGAGGAACGGGTAATCAAAACATAGTATATTCATGCAATGGAATATTATTCAGCAATGAAGTGCTGACACATGCCACAACACAGACAAAGCTTGAAAATATTATACTAATTGAAACAAGGCAGATGCCAAAGGACAATAGACTATATGATTCTGTTATATGAAATGTCCAGAATGTGCAAATCTATAGACACAAATATCAGTAGATTAAGAGTTGCTGGGATTGGGCCAGGGATTTAGCTCAGTGGTTTCACAAAAGAGTTGCTGGGATGGAAGGTAGGTTGGATGTGACAGATAACGGGTAAAGGATTCTTTCTAGAGTAATGGAAATGTCCTAAATTGATTGTGGTGACAGATGCACAATTCTGGGGGAAAAACTGAATTTTACACTTTGGGTCAATTGTGTACTATGTGAATGATATCTCAAAAAAGGTTGTTTTTTTTTTAAATGACACAAGGGGCTGAGGGTGTAGCTCAGTGGTAGAGTGCACATTTAGCATGCACAGGGCCCTAGCTTCAATCTCCAACACCAGAGAGAGAGAGAGAGAGAGAGAGAGAGCAAGAGAGAGAGAATTAAAGTGTGAAGTGAGTGGAAGTGAGCAGAAGCTCCTCCAATCTGCCAAAGGAGAAAAGGCAGATGGCCTTTATGGCAGGACTTGGCTTCAGAGATTCAGCTGAGTAGGTGAGTAATGGGGCAATGTGTGTCCACCACTTAACCCTCCACCAAACAGGTTAGAGACCCTCTGCCTGAGTTCTGAGTAATTACATGACTTTCCCAAGGCCACCCAGCTGGGATTAGCAGGACCATGGTTAAAACTCCAGCATTTAACTTCAAGACCCTGACCTTTGTTCTCCGAAAGCCATGGAGGGCTCCCACCATCCCAGACTGACAGCCAGAGGAGGCAGCTCACCTGTAGCCCTTGGCACAGAGGCAAGTGTAGCTGTTGACTGCGTCCACACACTGGGCTCCGTTCTGGCAGCGATGACCACTGCAATCATCTTGGTTCACACTGCAGTTGTCACCTGTGTAACCTGGTGCGCATTCACACCTGGAAGTAGGGAGGGGCTCAGCATCAGCTGCACATTCAGCCAAGAGCTCAGGTAGCTGAGGCCCAAACCTCGTGTGACTGAAAACCACTGGTGATCAGTGGATACCCCCAGGAGGTCATGCAGCGGCATGGGTATAAGGGGCCCCTGCCCCTTAGGAGAGTCTCTTCTAGTGTGAGAAGAGAGCTTGTGTAGGCTTGGGGAGCCCTGGGCTGGGAGGTGGATGCCAGTAGCAAGAGGAGAGGGGAATCATGCCCAAGAGGGCCTGCCTTCCCCACCCCACCAAGAGCACATCCTTCGCCACTTCCCAATCTGCTCCACTGCTTAGCTGTTCTCCCCAGACACCCAGCACAGGGCCCTGCATCCCACAGACTCAGTGCCCCTCCTCCCCCAGTCTCTCCCACTCTGCTGGGTCCAGTCTTCATCCTGAAATAGGATGCTGCTCCATAAGCAGATAAGTTCACATTTCTGCAGCAAAATCTTCACATATCCTCCTTCCATGGGATGAATGATGTGTATAAGCCACCTTGCACTGGTGCAGGTCAACCCTTCTTACCAAATAAGGCCAGGTCAGATTTTGTCATCAGAGGAGTTCTTTCTGGATTTTTAGAACTCTGGATTTATAAGCAGGGATGAGAGGTTCTGAATCTAGAGGGGCACTGAGATGCCAGATGTGCAACTGCCTGTCTACAGGCAGGCAGGAGGAAGCTACTGCCATGCTCAGTTTAGGATGAAGAAACAGGTTCAGGTCAGCCAAGCAATGTAGCCAAGGTCATGCTGCCAGCCCAAGTCTGTCTGGCCATAGAGCTGTGCCCATCACCCCCGCTGCACTGCCTCTCAGGAGCTTACACAGCTGAGCCCAACCCCCGAAACTGGAGGAACAGGCTAGCAGGAGGCAGAGCCCACAGCAGAATCACTGGCACTCTTTATGGGTGGCACTGACCTGGGCCCGTCTGGAGTACCCACACACTGGGCCTTATGCTGGCACGGGTTCAGATCCAGGGAGCAAAAGTCCACCAGCTGCTCACAGGCCCTTCCTGGTGAAAGAAAGAGTGAGAGGCAGGAGGGGAGCCAGGCCAAGCAAGGCTCTTGCAGTTACTGAGGAGGCCCTAGCCCTCCCGCCCACAGCATAAGACTTAAGTGTGCTCTAGCTCTGCCACACTCACCCACATACTGTAGGGGGCACTGGCAGGTGTAGTTGCCCACACCATCCACGCAGGTGCCCCCATTGGCACAAGCATGCTCCACACAGTCATCCGTGTTCACCCCACAGGTTGGTCCTTCAAAGCCGATGGGACAGGAGCACCTGTAAGAACAGGGAAGGTAGACAGGCCATCTTCTTGGGTGGAAGCCTGTGGCCACAGGTTGGGATCATCATCGCACAGAGTTAGGGCTTCTGCATTGGCCAGACCCTTGCCAGGGCCATGGGAGTCAGAGGAGAACGAGACCTGCCCCGCCTCCATGGGACTTACAGTCTAGCCGGGAAGACAAAGAGGAGGTGAGCCACTGGAAAAGTGGCAAGTATTGATGATGGAAGCACTGAAGCCAGGGTGTGGGCACAAAGGGGCAGAGGACTCCTCACTCCTCCTTGGCAGGGAGTGGTTGGGGCAGGCTTCCAGGATATGATAAATTGACATAACCAAGGAGCCCAACAGGAGGAAAGGCAGTGGAGGTGGAGAGATGGGTAAAAGCTAGAAGTAAGAGGAGCCGCATGGCTAGTCCTCTGGGAAGGGACCTGCTCATCCACACAGTTCAGAACTTCAGGAGCACAGACCTCAGGGACAGGGGAGGATGGGGCTGGGGTGAGCAGGGGCCAGGCTGTGGAGGATCCTAGATATGTTCTTCACACCAACATACACCTTTCCCTGGGCACCCAAGGTTTGCCAAGGGATGCGAGGGTCAGACAGAAGCTGGAGAAATTCACATCCACCTCTTCAAATATCCAGACAAGCTCTCTGTACACCAACATGCCCAGGACTCTGCAGAGGCACCCTGCTCTCAGCTCAAACACAAGGTGGGACATTGTCCCCAGGTATCAAGTAATGGGGCAACTAGGGGCATGGATACAGACAGAAACTGAAGTGATACCTCATGGAACTGTCATCTGGGAAAGCATTAAAAATACTTTTTATGATAGATCACTCTGCAGTTTTGGGCACATAACCTGGGAAGAATTTCAAAGAACTGAGTGAACACAGCTATAATGAAACTCTTCCTAATCTGATCAGTTTACTTATGTGAACAAAGTTTCCTAGCACTTAGATCTATAAAAACAAAACAAACCAGGAATACAGTAGCTGCTGAACCTTTCCCATCCCATACACCCATGGATGCATAAGCCAAATGAGAGATGAAAGAACCTGTCCATTCCATGAAGGGATACCATCTAAACATTTTCTTTTCATGGTTAATAACTATCAGTCAGACTTTTCAATAATTATGTTGTTTTGCATGACTGTATATTATTGGTAACTATAATGATAATACAAAAGAAACTTCTAATTAGAGGCTTATGATGACACAAAATATGAAGAGAGACTTTAATATTAGCTCTTGTATCTATGTTGGTGGCAAAGAACCAAGCAACTGCTCTTGACATAAAAGCCTAT
Source organism: Heterocephalus glaber (assembly GCF_000247695.1). Next base: position 8,473,552 of record NW_004624737.1, read on the forward strand.
TATATTAGATAAAGAGTAAGAAGGTGGGGAGTACAACAGAAATACCAGCTCCAGAAGCAAGGAGAACAGGGTGCCCAGGCATGGGAGGTGCACACCTATTATCCCAGCTTTGAAGCAGGGACATCTTGAGACTGAGGCCAACCTGGGCAACTTAAGAAGACCTTGTCTTAAAACACTTCCACTCTCTTCCCTCAAAAAAAAAAATTCTCAATGAAAACTCTTAGCTCTCCATCTAAGAATATGTGTATAACGGAGTATCATTTATCAGTTTACATTTTGTCTAGGAGGCTATGTGACTAAAGAGGTCATGCTGCAGGGCATGTTTTGAAGTTTAACAACAGAATGGTTTTAAGCTGGGGTTTCTGGGGTGACAGGGTCACTCTGCATTGAAGAAAGCCCCCGTGGCAGGAGCTGGAGGCAAGGCAGAGGGAGTGGGCATAGGTCAGCAGGAGAGAGCCTCGGGTTGAAGGGACAACCCCTCAAGGAGACACCCCCTACCTGGAGGGCCCACCCCACTGGAGGAAGCAGGGTCCAGGCTGTGGAGGTTTCAGCCCCTGTGCCTGAAAGGGTGGCTTTGACTGTGAGGAGGTCTAGGGAAGGGGAGGGGAGCTTTGCTGGAGCTGGAGCCCAGAGCCTGAGGAGCTTCGCCTGTTGTGAAGGTAAGTTCCCAAGGTCACCCCAGGAGGAGTGGCCACTTAGCATTTTATTTTGCCCATCTGATAATTTGGGTTTGCAGAGACAGATTTGGCCATTTCTGCAGGTAGATTCAACATCATCTTCTGAAGAGTCAATCTGTTCAGTGAGCAATTTATTTTCAGCAACTACACACTATGTATTTCTCAGAAAAGCTCTGGAAGGGTAGGGGTTGGTAGGGATTCTGGGGGAAGGGCAGTGGGCAGGGCTTGGATGTGACCCCAGCACCAGAGGTTTTTAAGGGATGAGTGTGGGTTGTGAGGGCCCCAGAGGGAGTGCCCAGAGCTTGGCTCCACTTCTGGGCAGGCCACAGCCACCCCGTGGCAGCCTCAGCTATAGGTCAGGGCTCAGTGTTGCAGCTGGTAGGACCAGCCAGAGGGGGCTACCTTCAGGCACTGGCACAGTTCAGTGCAGAGCACAGGTTTTGGGCATTGGTGAAGATTTATAGGAGTATCAAAGACCGCCAATCTTCCCCTGGCACCACCACTGCATATGTCTTTGGCCATGGACTCCCAGTGCCCCAGAAAGACCCTCTGTACCCAGCACCTTGCTGGAGTAGGAAGCAGGCCCCAAGCCCTAGTTCAGCTTTGTGACCTTGTACAGAGTGACCTAGCTGTCCTCTAGGCTCTCTGCTTTTACCTCATAGGATGAGAAGGAGCTTGGGCCAAATAGGCTTAGTCAGACCACTGGTTGTGATGTGGAGCATGTGTCTGCTCCCCTGGAGACCACCCCACATCCCGGAGCACAGGGAGACCCACTCATCCCCTTTGGGGAAGAAGGGCACCAAGGCCTGCATGGTGGGCCCATAAGCACCCCAAAATCCTTCCCCTTCATGCCACTCACGTGAAGCTGGCATCCTCGCCCTCCTTAGCTTGGCAGGTCCCCCCATTTCCACAGGAGCTGCTGGAACAGCTGTCCAGGGATACCTCACAGTGTCGGCCCTGAGAGGAAAAGTCAGGTGTGTGTGCCCCAACAGAGGCAGCCAGCATCTCTGCAGCTCAGCCTCACTATCCCAGGAGACACTTGTTTATTTTTTCATTCATTCATTTATCCACCCATTCATTCATTCATCCATACATTAGGTCACTGATGATAGGTTCACCCAAGCACCTGCTGTGAGCCAGGCTCTGCTGTGGCACTAGGGACAGCCTGAAGAAGCCAGACAGACAACCCTGCCTGGCCTGCAGCACACATGCAGAGCTGCCTTCTCCCAGCCTCAGCCTCTGCTCACCTTATAGCCACTGGGGCAGGCACACCTATACACCTCAAGGGGGTCGTTGTGGCAGGTACCCTGATTTTGGCATGGGCTGGACAAGCAGGGGTCACACTTGGTCTGGACAGCCAGAGTGGGGGGACCTGTGGGGACAGAAATGTTAGTGTAGAGAGGTGGAGACAGCTACACAGGTCTGTGCCCAGAGCCCCAAATCCCTGAGAAGCTCAGCCCTGTGGAGGTGGTGGGATGACACTTCCCAAGATTCTCTCTGTGTCCTTGGGATACTGAACAGTCCTCCTCTTGCACAGTTCACCTTTCAGCCTCTGGACCCACTTCTGTGCTAGGGGCCAATGCCAGCCCTGATCTGGGCTGGAATGACTAACTGCTGGAATCTGCAGAGTGCTTGGTGGATAGGCACTGCAGGCATGTGAGGTTTGGCATCACATTATCAGCATGAGAGTGGCACAGTCATCACAACTGAAGTCAACTGATATTTCCTCTTCCCCTCACACCCTCCTGACACATGATGCCAGCCTGCGGCCCACTTACAGGATAAGAGGGTAAGCAGTCACTGGCAGAGGAGAAGGTTATTTCTGAGCTCAGCTCTGCAGGGAGGCCACCTGGGGCGACACATGTGTCTTGAGGTTGTTCCTCTCTAAGACTAAGGCAGGGGGACCCCCTTCAACCACCTCCTGAGCTAAAGCAGGCTCCTCTACAGCCCTCCTGGATGTAGCTGTACAAGTAGATGGAGAAATCGGTGACCAGGCTAGTGGGCACCACATGTAAAGGACTTTGGGACCTTGCAAGATAGGTAGAAAAACCAGGCCAGTTAACATGGGCTTCCCCATAAGGCTCCTTCTAGAAGCAGGGGCACATCAGTGCTGCCAAAGAGACATGAACAGAAATAAGAACACTTTTCAGTAATGCCAGAAAGCTAGTGAGGAACTTCCAGGCACAAGGTAGGGTCTGTTTCTTGATCCAGATGCTGGCTGCACAGTGAGTTCAGTTAGTGAAGATACAATGAGCTCTTCACTCATGTATGTGTGTTATATTTTAATAGAAAGTTTTTAAAAACTGCCAGCATCAATCCTACCCTGTTCCGTAAATACTGAGCATACACTAGTGTCAAATGACCTGCCTCCAAAAGCCTCACCACAGGCTGGCCCTTCTGAACCAGTACCACTCAGACAGCATCCTGCACCCAGGGTGCCCCAGAGCCTCCTCATTAACCTATGCCTATCATTTTCATTTCTGAGGTGGCTTCTGAGCTTGCAGGGAGCAGGGGCCATGGCCTTCCCCTGGGGGACCCCACACACAAAAAGCTGTGGCTGAGACAGCCACTCAGTCCCCTATGTTCAGCACGGCCTCTGGGGCTCAGCCATCAGCCAGCCAGTCAATCATTCCCAGAGCAAGTATCTACAGATATTTGAGGTAAGGTGCCCAGACCCAAGCCAGAACAAGCTGGTTCACCAGCTCCACCAAGAATGGAGAATTTAAGCTAATTGCTGAGCAGGATTCCTACCTAAGGGAGGCCAGAGTGCTTGCACTGCTGAGAGGCTGAGCGCCTCCAGAAACACTGCTGCTGTTTTCATTTTTCTTATAAAACTTCAGGGAGGGATTAAGCCCTGATGACCTGAGATTTTTTTGTTTGTTATATGCCAGGACTGAAAGCAGCCAGCCATCCTAACAAGCAGCAAGTGCCTCATCCCTGCCACTTGACGCTCCCTCCAATGGTCACCTCAGGGACACAGGAGTCTCTGGAAGGCCTTGCCAGAGGTAGATTAGGTCCAAACTCCCTAGTAGCAGGGGGTAGGACTCTTATCAGCACCTGCCACCCCTTTCTTCATGCTCCTGAACTCACCTTGGCATTCAAACTTCTTGGCAGGTGTGGTGAGCAGCAGCTTGCCCTCCATGTCAGGAGGCCCAGTGCAGCGGGCAATGCCTGGCTCCTTGTAGCCAGTTTTCACCCAATTGGATAGCCAGCGGAGGTGACAGTCACAGTACAGAGGATTGGCACCAATAGCCCTGCAGCAGAGAACAGAGACAAGCAGGCATTACAGCTTCAGGGAGTCTTTTACTCTCTGGGCTCCTAAGGTCCCACACACTGTACCAGGGGCTGGCAAAAATCCTACCAGCACCCATTTCATGGGCATTGACTTGTAGCCAGTACCGTTTCAAGTTCTTCATACACATCATCTTGCTTAGTCCTCACTACACCCTCTTATCCCTATTTAAATGTGCAGAAACTGAGGTTCACAAAGGTTGAGAAACTTTCTAAAGAGTACACAGGGAAAGAGAAGAACTGGGATTTGAACCCTCATTGCTGAGGCCAGAGCATATGAATGCATCACCTCCCGTGGACACGGGGGAGAAAATAACCAATATTTACAGACACATCTTAGGAATGAGACAGCTGCTTTTTCTGCACTCATGCATTGAATCTTCTCATTAACCCCACATGCAAGTTTTCATTTCTGCACCTTCTAGAGGTAGGAACTGAACCTTACATGGAATCAGTAATTTCCCTGGAGTCACACTACTAGTGAAGGGCAGCCCCTGGGTCCAGTCCCAGAGCTGTGCCTCAAAAGTCCATACTCCTTATTTTTCTTTTCAGTTTTAATTACACAAAGAGCACATGAATGCATTTTCATTGTAAGCTCCTTCTAAATGCTGCAGACAAAGCAGAAGTCTCCACCCACACAACACTGTGAATGTATTAAGTGCTACTGAGCTGTGTGCTTTAAAAAGGTTAACTTTATATTATGTAAAGTTCACCTCAGTTTCTTTAAAAGGCACTTTCCTGTGTTATTGATGGGGTGCAAAATGGCATAACTCCTGGAGGGGAGTTTTGTGATAGCTACCAAATTACCAATACAGTTGTCTTTCTGGGACGTATCTGCACACGCATGTAAAGACATCTGTGTGATGGCATTGTTTTTAACAGAAAGACTGGCACTTATGGGTTGAGTGTCCCTTCCAAAACTTATGTTAAAATTTCATTACCCTTGTGAATGTCAAGTGGTGCACATTAAGAAGGGATGAGGACAAGAGGGCTCCTGAGCTACCTCGAGTGCTCACTTGTGCTTTCACCAGGCCATGACATATGCTCTTAAGACTTCCAGGCCCCTAGACCTGTAAGCCAAATGGACTTCTACTGTTTATAGTTTACTGGATCTGTGGTGTTCTTTTATAGAAGCACAAATGGACTAAGACAGCTGGGAAACCCCACTGGTCATCAAGGAGGGAGCAGTAAACTGTGCATCAGAAGCGTAAAGTCCACTGTCACAGCCCTCCACAGAGGAGCACATGGTTGCATGGTCAGGCAGCTCTCTAGCCCCTTCCCACAGAGACGCACACATGATTCTTCCTCACAGGTCATATCCAGACTCCTCATTTCCCAGCAGCTTGCTTCTTGTCACCAAACAGCACACCTTGGAAATCTTCCAGGTCAGCATAGGTGGATCCACCTCATTTTGTCAAACTGCTTCACAGTATTCAAAAGAGTGCTATAGGACACTCCAGAACACCCAGTGGTTTAATAAGTGGCTTCCCTGCTGCTGCACATCCTGGAGGTTCTAACAGCTGGGAGTACTTAGACATGCCTCCAGGTGAGGTATGAGAATTTCTCTAAAACAGATGCTAAAAGCAGAATTTGGTGGCAGAGAGAGTGCATGTCAGATGGTACCAGCTGCCCCCCAAGAGGCCAGCAGTCAGAGGCCATTCCTATGCCCTCACATCGAACATGTATTGCCAACCTCCCAGCCTTTGTGCCAATCCAGTGGGCAAGCTCAGAATCTCTTCCCTCTGCCCCAGGTACAGACACAGAGATGGATGAGACATGGCCAGAAGGAAAGGAAGGGCCTGAGATGTTTGATTCAGCAAATAGAAGAGTCAGTGCCTCATATCTGCAGTGCATCAACATTACTTTGAAAGCATAAGGCTATATAGTGTTAGTAAGGACAGGCACATTTGTTAAGTTACCAAGGGATGTGCTGCCATTTTCCACTCTTTCTGGGCAATACAGAGATGTGCGCAGTCTGATAAAAGCTGCAGCAGCTCTGAACAGGAATTCTCCAGAATAGCAGAGCTGATAATATGCGACCTTATAAAATGGGCTGAACAAGACTTGGACTCCACAGCTGCTCCCTGCCCGGATGACCTTGAGCAGCCCACTTAACATCTCTAGGGCTCACTTTAGGATTCAATAAAGAGTTTGCAGTCTAGAGGGGGAAGAAGGACAAGCACATATAACCTACAATGGGCACTGAGGGAATCACAGAGCTCAGCAAAGAACACAGTTTTGACCTTGACATGTATTTAATTCTTTCTATCCTTATATGCTGACAGTATCCATCCTGGCTAATGGGATGAATGAGACTGTCCTCTTTACTGAGCAATACCAGGGCCTCTCAGATGTACAGGAAGGTCACTGGTGTGTTCAAAAACAAAAGCCTTTTAAAGCAACAAGAATATAAAAATTGTGGATTATTCAAAACATTTACATTTGCCAGGTTTTTTATATTAATAAAAAGTACAATCTAACATGTTATCCAGAAGACAAATATAACATTTATAGTGCACTACAAGGAGTGTGCTCCAGTGATGAGGCACAAGTTAAAAGTTTATTAGGAGTGGCTGCTGCTTTCAGTCCTGTAGATGATTAGAGAAAATTCCAGAAAGACTGAGTCTGAGGCTGCCATGAATGTGGGGGCCCTTGATGTCTCTTAGGATCTTCACAAATCCCCAGATTGGTGCAGGTGTTCCTCCATAAATGGCAGCAAACCTGCACCTCCTAAGTGTCCCTTCCTGACTCTTAATAATAAAAACTGTGAGTCCAGAATCACATAAAAGCTATTCAAGCTGGGTGTGGTGATGCATACCTGTAATTTCAGCTCCTGAGGAGGCTGAAGCAAGAGGATCACAAGTTTGAGGCCAGCCTGGGCAACTTAGTGTAACCTTGTCTCAAAATAAAAAAATCTAGGGATGTAGTTCAGTGGCTTCAGAAGAAAAGCTCTTCAAAAACATAAATCCTGGCTTGACCCACATGTGATGATGTGATGTTCCTTGTTTCTCTTTTGTGTAGAGTCTGAGTTACACCTGAATTCAACATTTTGTGCTTTCATTTATCCGCAGCAGGATCTTTGTAACTAAGGACCACTGTACCCTCTCTTCAGTTGTACTTTTCACTTTCATCCTTCTCAATAAAAACTACTGTGAAGTGCAATTTATACATGTTAACCAAAAATAAAAAGAAAGAAAGAAAGAAAGAAAGAAAGAAAGAAAGAAAGAAAGAAAGAAAGAAAGAAAGAACTACTGTGAACTCAGTGGGGGAGTGGAGAGCCACAGGCTCAACAGAGATGAAGTTGGGTGGGGTTGGGGGACAGCAGCCAGGCCACTGTCAATCTAAAAGGGCCCTTGATCCAGGTACACACCCTAGCAAAGGTATAAATAGCCCTGTGTTGTTGATCTTTGGTGTAACTTGGACACTGCTGAAACAGCGGCTATTCAGCAGTGCCAAGGCACTGCTGCCGTCTATTAACAGAACCTGGCTGGAAGCAGCTTCCTCCTCGTCTGGAGGCCAATGAGCACTCAAACTCTACGCCTCTGCTCATCTAACTCCTAGGCAATTTGTGTGTAGTAATGTCTCCTTCTTCTGGACTTGAAGGCAGTAGAAGTTGTTCCTTGAGGACAGGCCAGACACCAGCAGGCATCAATATGTTTGCTGAGTGAATATCTGCCAAAAGGCAGGAGAAAGGTACAAAACCTCAGCGGAAGAAAGTGCAAGAAGAATCATCGAAAAAAGTGCAACTAAATTAATTTTAGTGTATATGCTTTCAATATTGGGGGTGTACAGATTTATACACCATTGAAATCACTTCTTGCATTTTATCAGATAACAAATTAGTGTCATAATTATCAGTAACTATTTTCTCTTCTGTCATCTGAGTATGCCATATTTACTTAAGCATTCCATATTGATTTTGTTTTTGGTACCAGGGATCAAACTCGGGAACTTGCTCTTGCAAGGCAGGCAGCAGAACCACTGAACTAAATCCCCGGCCCTCCATATTGACTTTTCACACCTAATACTTAATAGATTTGGTTGTTGTTTTTTGTTTTTTGGTACTGGGGATAGAAATACTTAATAGATTTGGAAATCTACCTTTCTAGCCTATAGCAGATTAGAGGCAGCAAAATGCAGGCTTATAACAAGGAAGAATGACATTGGGGAAATTTAGCATAGGATCTGGCACACAGTAGATATTTACCAACCAATAGATGGATGCTGCTCTAGTTTGGATCATGAATAACCCCCAAAGGCCCATGTGTTGAAGGCTTGGTCCCTAGCCCTTGGCACTATTTGGAGGCGGTAGAACCTTGAAGAGGTAGAGCCCTTGAAGGTGACACTGGAACTCAGGCCTCTTCTCTTCCTCCCTCTTTGAATCCCACCCACCATGAGATAAGCAGCTTCTTCTGCCACACATTTTTTCATGATGTTCTGTCTCACCACAGACCCACAAGCAATGCAGCCAACTAGCATGTACTGAAACCTCAGAAAATGTGAGCCAAAATAAACCTTTCCTCTTTGTAAGTTAATTACCTTAGGTGTTTTGTTATAGTAATAGATGGTTGATTTAACAGATGGACAGGTGGCTAGACAAATGGTTCATCTTTCATAGATGAGCTAACTGAAAAGTAAACATAAAAGTAGATGGCAGCAGAGAGATATATAGGGAATTGAAGCCCAGGACAGGGAACAGCACTCACAATCATTATGGCATGTTTAAATCATAGGAGACCTTAGGAATAACCTTTGTACAGGTAAGAGAAGAGTCCTAAAAAAAACAATGAATTGTTTGAGATCCCACTGCAAGTTGATTCCTAGCCTAGAGTTCAAGGGATTTAAATGTAGTGATCCACCCTCCTCTATACCCTTGTCCTCCACACACCTCCTCTATACTGCCTATAGACAGGAGAGGGTCCAGCAAGGGTCATAGCAGAACCAAAGGGCTTCTTAGGACTGTTCGCACTTTGATGAGCCATGAACACAGATGCTGTCACTTGGCCAATCCTGACTTGTTATGAAGCCATGCCACATCCCTCCTGAAGCCTCCACATGGCTTTTGCAGATGACTCTCATTAAGCGCAGAGTGAATGCTGTGTGTCTATGTCATCCTCTTACCATTCCTTACTCTTTGCAAGTGCTCAGGAAATCCTGGTGGAAGGGCTGTAGCTCCTCAGTACAGCAGAGAGGGTGGATGCATATATTCCATCAGTCCTGCATGTGTATATGTGCATGCCTGAACACAATACATACACACTTTCCAGGTGACTGCCTATTTCCATTTTAAGCTCTGGGTTCACAGGACAGAATTTATTACAAAGGTGCTTCATTAACAATAAAAGGTTTCTTCCAAACAGATGCTGTTTTACAGAGCGATTGATCTGAGATGCAATTAACAAACACATCTGATCACTAATGCCATTGTCTTGTTCTACAATTACTGCTAAAGTGATCTTTACTTATTTTATTTCTTATAAATTGAATCTGGCTTCAGACCTGATGTCCTTGTTCTTCTAAAGAGAGATGTAGGCTCAAACTTTGGTTTTGTAGCTTCAGCTTTTTTGTTTGTTTGTTCAGAACATATATAGTTGGTTTGCTTCCCATTTGAAAATCAAAGCCTTTAGATTTTGAACTAGAGATAACATTAGAAAATATTCAGCTATTATTCAATTCTCATGAGGAAGAAGGAAGGATGTTAAACCACAAGCAGAAGGGGTACACTAAGAGGGAATCCAAAGGTGGAAAAGGTAGACTAGATGCTTGGGAGGTCCTGGCCTGACAAGAAGGAGCATGAAGCAGACAGCAGCCAAGGGGCCATGACCCGGGGATCTCCAAAGGGGGCTTGGCAGTCACATGCAGCAGCAGTTCCTGGTGCCTGGAAGAGACATGCTCCCTGGAGAGCAGTTTCTCCCATGTAGGTCCTCAGATTCTAAAGGCTAATGGTCATCAAAAAGGAGCTCACAGTAAAAAATTACAAAACATAAATGGAAACAAGCCCCTGTGAATTCAAGTCAATAGGAGCAATAAACAGTACTGGCCCTGCCTGGCCTTTGTCCAGAGCCACCATCTCCAGCTGGGCTCACTCCTGCGTCCTTCCATCCCCTCCAGCTTCTGTCCCACCACTGGCTTTCCGGGAGTTTTTGACAACTTTATTCTTCCACAATTCCCTTCTACTTATAAAATGAAGTCCAAAGTCCTTAGCCTGGCAAACAAAGCTATTCAAGATGGCATTCCATTGTTCCTTTACAGTCTCAGCTTTTTCCACCCCACATTCCACCCCAGACAAACACCCTTTCTCTTAGCTGGATGACAACATTCCTGAATGTGTCATTTACTTTCTTGGCTCTGTGACTTTGTGCTTGCTACCCCTCTTCCTGGATGCCCTTCCCACCTTCTCTAAATGGCAAACTCTTGATATCTCCTCAGTGACAACATAAATGGCACCTCTTCGTGAAGCTCCTCAGACTTTCCCAGAGTTAGAACTGCTTGCTTCAATTTCTCTTGATAGTATCCAGATGGTCACAGAAGGCAGAGAACTTGTATTAGTAAATTCTACCAGCACTTGACTCACTGTGTTTTGCCAGGACATATTTATTGAGGCAATAAAGAATAAATAGTGATCTTGTAATCAGACACACCTAGGTTCAAATCCTATTTGTCATTTCCTAGCTTTAGGACCTGCTTAGCTTTTCAGAACCTAGGACTGGAAAATGCAAATAATCACTCCTACCACCTTGAATTTACCCATTCCACTTCCATAACAGACATTACTAATCAATCACTGCACTCTTCCCACCAGCTCCAGACCACCTCTGAAATCTTCAGTGTGGTGCTCCAGGCAGTGGGCAGACTCAGCTTTCGACACAAAACCTAGTTCCTATTTTGATCATAGAGTAAACAAGACACCACAGATGATGTACAGTGTTTGACTCAAGCAGATCCTCCAAAAGTGGCTGGGACTCTTTTACTTCCTCAAGTCTAAGACTCTCAGATGCACCACTGGTGTAGCAGGCTTTGGAAGGATGGGAGACATTACTGTGCTAAAGGTACACATCATTTTAGGACACATTCTGATCTGAGAGATGAAAATGTGGGTAAGGGAGTCACAGAACTGGGAAAATCTAGTGAAAGTTTAACTGAATGAACTTCAGGAGAGATCCTGGGGATCCCACGGGCCTGGGTAAGCTTGTTCATTTGGGCCCTGGATGTGGGGCTGAGAGCCATAGGGGTCAGTCACACCGAGGGTCCCAGCTGGGTCCATGTGGCCGGAGTTCATGTACATTGTCTCAGCCAGTAGTGCCAGGAAATGCCAGGAGAGGCATCTGTTGAGATCCAGCCCTACCTCCACAGTGAGGCTGGCCCTGTCTTGGCCCAGAGCTTCTTTATTTCTTCACAGTTTATATGGTTAAATGCATACAATATAAAATGTGCCATTTCCATCACTTTATAATTCAGTAATGTCGATTACAATGTTTTACAACCATCACTACTATCTATTTCCAAAATATTTTTATCACCCCAAAAGAAAACTCTGTACTCCTCATTCTCCTTGCCTTCCTCCCCAGGGCTTCCACACTGACCTACATCCCTGGTTCTTTTTAAATGTTCTATTTTGAAACAAGTTCTCACTAAGTCACTGAGTTTCCTGGGTTGGGCTTGAACTTGCCATCCTCCTGCCTCAGCCTCCCAGAGTGCTGGGATTATAGGCAAGAGTCAGTGCACCTAGCTTGTGTTTACTTTTTGAGGAACCAAGGCTATCACTTTTAAGGAATTTTCACAGTACTATCAGCTAAATGTTTCTGGAAGTCATTCTGCCTCAATTGCACCACTTTGGGAGGTACTAAATTCCTGGAATTTAACCTCCATGGTTTAAGTTAGAAACACGGTTTTGGTGTAGTGCTTAAAATCATGGGCATTGAGGTCAGAAACTCCACCACCTACTAGCTGTGCAACTTTGGGAAAGCTCCCTGCTGTTTCTGGGCCCGTGAAGGGCAACAGTACTTATGTTGTAGGATCACTGTGGGCATCGTACTAGTTGACACAGATGGGCACTGTTACCTTGAGCAAGGCTAGGTCTATACCACTGTGGTTGGTGAGCCATGAGTGTGACAGAGGCTGGGAAAGTACATATGCGAAGTTCTGGCAGTCTGAGGAGCTGGGGTCTCCCTCAGAATTCAAGTTCTGTTTAAATCCAAAGAGGGCCAAAGAATTGGGCTGGAGTACTCACAGGTGAGACAGTGAGGTCACATCTGCGAAGATGCCCTCTTGGAGGGTGGAGACATCATTGCCATGGAGGGACCTGAAGAGAGAAGAAGCTGCCAGTGCTTGGTCCAGAGACAAGGGTCGAGATCTGATGCAGGGGCAGTCCTGGCCCTCTATGAAGGGACATGCCCTGCATATCCTTCCCATCTCTCAGTCAGTGCCATGACCCTGCCTAAAGAGTATGCCCTGCTGGCCCCAGGGAAAGAGGAAGCCCTTAATGGCCTAGGCAGACCACTTTGTTCTCAGTCCTTTGGGAGGACTCTGGCTTTGCCTTCAGAAATAACTCAAGTTAACATTTTAAATAGGTGAGTCTGAGGCTAACAGGCCAGCCATAGATGAGGGCTGGAGAACTATCACCTTGCCCCCAGTGGAGCTGACAGGGGCCATCATATAGGCATAACAGAAAGCTTTGGTCACAAAACAAAAACTCACATCTGAAGAAAGATTCAGATCTCTTGCAAACAAACATTTTCAATCTAAACAGAAGTCTCATATGCAAATGGACACTCCTCCCCCATATACACTACAAAATCAGCTTGGGGGAGACAGCACCCTCTTTTTGAATCATCTCCCATTCCTAATGGGTTCTGTAAGAGGCTTGAGTGAGTGTTCTGGATTCCTGCCACTGGACATGGCATTGGCCCTGCTAAGGCCCCAGACATGGAGATATTTATGCTACCAGGTGGAGGGCAGGGCCCTCTGTGGGGTGGACTTTCTGGAGGAATGAACCATGAGAAAACTTACAGCAGGCGCAGGGAGCGGAGCCCCTGGAAGGCCAGAGGAGGGATGCACTGGAGGGCGTTGTAGCTGAGGATACTGTGGGGAGGAAGGAAGAAAGAAGCTCTGTCAGAAAAGAAGGTACAGTACCTACCCCATTGTAATAAGTAAAGAAACTGAGGCTCAGTGTGGTGAAAGAACATCCTCACAGTCATGTTATTAACTTTTTAGAAGGGGTTTTCACTAAGATTCTGTTTCCAGACCCCACACACTAAACCACTATCCTTAAATGTTTCCAAATAAATGAATCCATTTAGGGGAGACAGGTGGACTAACAATGAAGATGATACCTGCAATGGCCCCACCGTGGGAATAGCTCTTGTTTCCACTGACTAAGACACAGACAAGCCATGGCATATCTACATAATGGAATATTTCTTGGTCATCTAAAGGAAGGAACTACCAATATGTACAATACTATGGATGAATCTAGGGATTCACTTTGACTGTGGTGCTGGTCTGCTGAGTATGCACATATTCAGACTTGTAAAATTTTACACTCTAATATGAGCAGTTCATTGTGCATGCATTGTACCTTAGTAAAGCTATTTTTTAAAATAAGAAATGAGCCAGACATGATGGCGCATGCCTGTAATCTTAGTACTTGGGAGGCTGAGGAAGGAAGATCATCATGAGTTTGAGGCCAGCCTGAGCTACTCAGTGAGTCAGGGCCAACTTGAACAACATAGCAAGACACTGTATCAAAAAAAAAAAAGGAAAAAAAGAAAGAAGGAAAGAAAGAAAAGGAAGGGAAGAAAGAAAGAAAAGAAGAAAGGGAGAAAGGAAAGAGCTATCCATATTATATATATTATACATCCATATTATAGCTGTCTCTCTTGTGGCTGCCAGGATCCCTCAGGCCAGGATTTCTCAACCTCAGAATTAGTGGTAATTCTTGGTCAGGGGGGTTGCCCTGTGTCTTGAGGGATGTTTGGCAACCTCCCTAGCCTTAACTCATTTGATGCCAGCAGCATCCTCCCTCTGAGATGTGCTAACCACAGACGTTTTCAGACATTGCCAAATGTCCCTGGAGGGCAGGATCTTCAGGTTGGGAACACAGGAACACAGTCCTACACCAAGGTGGCTTTATACCAAAGTTCCGAAGGCCCTGCCAAGGCTAAGTCTCACAATCAACAATCAAGTTACAGGGTGTCACGGAGACTGGGAAGTGGTGACCTGCTGACTGGGGCAGATAAGCTCAAGTGTGGAACCCAGACAGGTCCTTCCTGGCCTCAAGCCCATAGTGTGCTCCTGGGGCCTGGCAGGGTCACATATGACCCTGCCTTTCTTTCTTGAGAACTAGCGCCACTATTTGACCTCGGTAAAACCTTGGGAAAGCCCCAAGGTTCCTGGTGTATGATGGGTCTCCTGAGGTGTTGGGAGGTGAAGGAGATGCACTCCTAAGTACAGGCAAATCTAAAGGATGCTTATTAATACCTTCTGCTCAATTGCTTGAAAATTTCTTAGGTTCTAGGCATAAAAATGTTCAAAGGGTCTCTGCTCACAACAGCCCAAGCTGGGAAGAACCCCAATACCGATGAATAATTCAATGGATGAGGGAGGTATGGCACATTTCTGTGAAGAAACACTATGTAGTAATGAAAACAAACAGACCACAGCTACACACAACAGGAATGGATCTCATGGACATAATAACATTCAGCAAAAGAAGCCAGGTGTAAATGGAGGTACCCTCCATGATTCAATTTATATGAGGTTTAAAATGGGAAAATTGGGCTGGGGATTTAGCTCAGTGGTTCCGCCGCCTGCTTCGCAAGCATGAGGTCCCAAGTTCAATCCCCAGTACCAAAAAAAAAAAAAAAAGAAAGAAACAAATAAAATGGGAAAATTGAACTATATTGTTTAGAAATACATATGTAGCTGGGCATGGTGGTGAATGCCTGTAATTCTAGCACTCAGGAGGCTGAGGCAAGAGGATCAGCGGGAGTTTGAGGCCAGTCTGGGCTATATACTGACTTCAAGACCAGCCTGCACTACAAAGCTCAAAAAAGAAAAAATAGAAATAGGGCCGGGGATTTAGCTCAGTGGTTTCGCTGCCTGCTGTGCAAGCTCAAGGACCCAAGTTGGATCCCCGGTACCAAAAAAGAAAAAAGAAAAAATAGAAATACATATGTAGATGGTCGCACTATAGAGAAAATTAAAGAAGCGGCAATCACCACATCAGGATGGGGGCTGCCTTGAGGTGGTCGGAGGGAGAAGTAATGACCAGGAAGGAACAAGGCAGGCTGTGTGTGCTAACACTGTTTCACTTTTTCCTTAGGTGTCTACACATGTGCTAGGTTTATGATTATTTGTTAAAAGGGTATATTTATATTTGTTGCACTTTTCCATGTATGTGTTGTATTTTACAATGAAAGATGTTTTAGTTTTCAGGTTCTCCATTAGCCTCTGGTGGGTGAGGGAGTCTGCACAGGGTTACTGTGAATGACTGGGAAGCCATGCCCGGCACAGGCTAAAGCCATGGCTCTGTGTGCCCAACCCTGGCCCTGCTGGTACTCACAGAGTGGTCAGCTGGCTCATATTGGTGAAGGAGGAATTGCTTAAGGAACTGATCTTGTTGTTACTGAGGTCCCTGGAAAAGCAAGAGCATCATTTGGAAAGAACTCAACTCTGGCTCACTTCTTGGGCTTCTTCCCTCTCCATCTGCATCCCTCCCCAGCCAGGAGGGCCAAGGCCCCACTACTCTGGTGGAGTGGGGTAGCCACTGAACTCCCTGTTTGTACACACAGGGCTGCTGCACCCCCCTTACCACCAGGGGAATGCTTCCACCAAGGCCACTGGTCACCTCCTACCTGCCATGTCTGATGATCTTCTTTCTCTGGCTAGCAATCTGCACAGTAGTGCTTAGCCCTCCCCCACAATCTTGTGAGGGAGAGTGACCCTATTTTACAAATAAAGACCTAGAGTCTCACAGGGATTAACTCACCCCGGACTGCCAGCTGGCCAGAGGCAGAGTTAGGCTCTACCCCAGGTGCAGTGGACCACCCTTCATCCCTGTCTTTCCTGGACCCCTGACTATCTGTCACTCCTGCCCCCTCTGTGGCCTTGCGTTCTTGGTCCCTGGTAACTATCATGTCTCAGGATGCTAAGGTCCCACCATGTCCTCCTTTAGTCCATGTTGAAGTTGCCACCCTGTGGCCCCAGCCTGTCTTCTCACCAGAACCCTCAGCCTGATGCTCCACAGGCCCTCAGACTGGATGGAGCCCAGTCTTGGCTTCCTCCTCCCCTCAGCCTGGAAATGGTACCCCTCCCACATCTCAGGCCACTCATTTGATATCACTGGTTTGTGCCTTGCATCATCTTTTATACCATCCCCTCTTCCTAGGTTTCTGCTTATGTCAAGCCAACATTGCCTCTCTTCTGGTTTCCACTGTCATTTCTTCATCTTCCCAGGGACAAATCTGATGTGGTCACTTCCTTATCAAAAACCTGCTCCTTTCTGTCTGAAGTGGGAATTCTAGCCCTAGCCCCTGAGAGGTGCTCCCCCCACCCCCCGACAGGTGCTCCCCCCACCCCCCGCCAACTGACTTACTAAACTTCCTGAAACTCTCTGAGAATCCCACAGGCCTGTGCCCTTGGATATTCTGTTCCCTGTACCTACTGACTCACCTTCAAAGATGCTCCCCTTGCAGCCCCCACCCTGAGCTCATCACACCCTCCTTTGGGCCACAGGCTGCTCCTGCCTTAATGTGGGACCCTTAATGCTCCCTGTGATTGCATGAGCTCCCGTCTCTCTCCTGCATCCTCCCTAGACTATGACAGTCTCGGGGAGGCCCATGACTGGGACCTATACATCTGCCTACCTCAAAAAGTGCAGCTGGACTCTGAAATATGCACAGAGTGAAAGAATATGCCCTGTCTTCATCTTCTCCTGGTCCCTTCCTCTACCTAATCTAATTCAAAATCCTCCCTTGTTTTAAGGATATAGTTAGGCACTTCACTGAACATTCAACATACTGTGGTCCTACCCTGTGATGGGGAGGTAGAGACATTTCAGCCCTGGAGAGGCAGCACCACAGGAAGAGCCAGCCTGATGTGAGTGCTCTGTTCCCACCTTTCCTCCTCAAGTGGAGCTGAGCCATCCATAGGTGGAGCTGCCACAGGCTAGGCCACAGAAAAGCCAGGAGCTCATAGTATTCAGTCTCTTTCTCTGGCTCTCTGTCACTAGCCACCAGCCACTGTTTCACCCCTACCCCTGCTGGAATGGTGACATTCTCAAAGTCATTAAGCAAAGGCAAGTAAGTTAGAGCTGCAAAATTCCATAAGCAGTGCTTCTCAAAGCAGCCAGTCCTTGAGCTGAATGCTACCAGCCCATAGCAAGGAACCTGTGCCAAGAGCAACCTAAACACAGTTTAGTTTAGCTAACAATGTTTTCGTAGCAAGACTTTCTCAATGCAGGAAAGCAAGATGTTCATTTACACTCCGGTGAAAGTTTCTTATCTAAATACAACCCCACTACAGACAGTTCTCAGACTGACATTTGTCCTCAGGCCACACTTGGAGGAGGGCTGCTCCAAGCCACACTAAGATGGGATGTTCTCTGGACCTCTTTTTGGTAGAATCGGGCCAATGGGTAAATAAAGACAATTGAAGTGAGGTACCAATTAGGCTACAAGGTTAAGGGTAGTTGAACTAATTATCTTGAGACTTATTTTATACATTTCCATGGGTAGAAAGGGTGAAAGGTGGAAATAACAAAAGCAGATGTCAGCCTAAGAAAAACCTATTTACAAATGTGTTTTTCCAGCTGTCCTGTTTTCTATTGGGTTTGGAGGCTGACGTTAGACCAAGAGGTTTCCCATCATCCATCACCCTATACTTCTGCCCTGATTCCTATCTTGCAAGGATTGGTTGAGTTAACAATAATTTTAGCCAGCTCTAGAGGGAGATGATGTGGGCAGAAGCAAACAGGTCTCACCCAATAGGGCTGGAAGGGTGCAATTGCAAAGCATAGCCACTAGGTGGCAAAACAGCTCTAGGCACACGTGTTCCCACAGCGAAGTGGGGATTTGCAAACAGGAGCTGCCCAGAAGTAGGGTTTGTAGGTAATTCTCCCCAAAATTGGAGCCATGATAGTCAAATGCCCTTCTGAGGCAGGCCTGAGACCCTCAAACCCTGAATACTCACACAAGTTGCAAGTACTTGAAGGTGGAGAGTTGACCCGGCACCAGTGTGAACTGGTTGCCATCCAAGTAGCTGCAGAGAGAACACAGTGGGGTCAGTGGTCTGGCCCTGCTTGTCACATGCACTTACCCCCCCCCCCACATGAGTTCAGACATAAATCCAAATCAAGTCTTCAACACACAGTCCTCTGTGTCTAGAGGTTTCCCTGAAGGATGTTCACCTTGGTGTTACTTATACAGTAAAAATTGGAAACAACTTAAACATCCAATAAAAGGGGATTTATTATCTAGAGCATAATCAACCCATGTGAATAACATTCTGTCATTAGTAAACAAAAGATCACATTTGTAAGCATCTTTGCAACAGTGGGGAATGCTCACAAGACAACAAGTGGAAACAATAATGTTCTCTATTTTTAACACAGAGCTTAGTCTAAAGGGATGAAACTCTTGCCATGGGGATGTGTGTCATCAGGTGACTGCAGAGAGGGACTCCAAGAGGGGGGGTCAAAGCTTTCTTGGAGCTAGTATTTTCTGCAACACCCTAACCCTCCCCCCAGTCAGCCCATCCCTGTTCTCAGGCACCTTCCCTTCCTGCTGCTGTCCCCAACCCCTCAAGAAATGCTTCCTCTCCCTGTCCCTCAGGCCCTCTGAGGGTGCAAGGTCTGGGGCTACTCACAGCTCTGTGACATTTTTGGGGATGCCCTTGGGCAGAGCCCGCAGGTGCTTGTTGCTGCATCTGACCACGGTGTCCAGGCAGGCACACTCCTGGGGGCACTGTGGGCGGGGCAGGCAGCCCCCTTCCTCCTGGCCTAGGGAAGAAGGCATGAAGTCCTGTCAGCCAGGGGATGGATCTTCTTAGGGCCTCTTGCACTAGGGCCAAGTGCCACAGCCCCTCTCTGACACTGCTTTGGCCTCCAGCAAGTCCCATTTTTGCTGTACATCCTCTGTTCCTCATGTGCACACACTAACCCCACCAGAGACAAAGGCTCCTGGAACATATTCAGGTTAAAATGGGCCTGGGATTGATCTCTTCTGCCTCAGGCTCAAGGTGGAGCAGGCAAAGCAGACAAGGAGGACTGCATCCACACCATTTCCTTTGTTTTTGTTTTGTTTGTTTGTTGGAGGGTTTTTTTTGTTGTTTGGCTGGTTGGTTTTTTTCAAGACAGGGTCTCACTATTTAGTTCAGGCTGGTCTTGAACTATGTAGCCCAGATTGGCCTTGAACTTGCAGTGATCCTCCTGCCTCAGCCTCTAGAGTGCCGGGATTACAGGTGTGCACCACCATGCCCAGCTCACATCATTTCTTGAGCAACCATCCCCAGACACTATATCAGGCATTATCTCCTTTGCAGTGCACTAAAGGGGTGTTATCGTTACCCCCTAAAATGCAAGCAGAGTAAGGACAGAGACTTATCTCTCTTTTCTTCTTTGTGCTTTCTTCTCCTAGAGCCCAGCACTCAGTGCAGTCAGTGCCTGGTGAAAAGCAGCCCTCCTAATAGATCAGGTGAATTAATGAATGAACGAATGAATGAATTTCCATCTCACTGAAGTCTAGAAAGGTTAAGTTAGAAGCAATGTGGGGCCTGAGTCCAGGTCTAGCTGATGTAGGCCCTAACCAGGATCCCTTCACTGATGCATTCAATTATTCAGTAAAGATCACTGAATGCCCTCCATGACTTCCTTTTTTCTGACTGGATGCAGAGGAACAATAAAGACCCCTGGTCAGACCTGTTGAAGACATGAAGAAGCAGGTAGCACGTATTCTGGTGACAGTGGCTGTTAGTTATGAAGGGCTGGCCGTGGGTGGGCACTATATGACAAAGATGAACTCACTGAATCCTCAAACATCTCTCTAGTGGACCTGCTTGCTATTATTTGCCCATTGTAGAGATGTGGAAACTAATGCCGAGTGATTACATAACTCGCCCAAGTAACTTGCCCTGGAAGAGGTAGTACTGGGCCTAGGCTCCAGCAGGCTGCCTTGGGAACCTTCCCTCCTGACCACTAGGCCCTCCTGCCTCTTAGCAGCAACGTCTTAAAAAAAAAAATCTTTTCACTTCTAGGAAATTATTATTATTGTTTTATTTTTTTATTTTTTGGTACCGGGGATCTAACTCAGGTCCTTCCACTTGTGAGGCAGGCGGCGAAACCACTGAGGTAGATCCCCCGCCCACTTCTAGGAAATTATTGAAGAGGGAGAAAAAAACTGCACATACGCATAGAGAATTATCCACAAGACATTCCTGACAGAACGACACATAAGAGCAGAGCTTTGGATGTCTAAACGCCAGGCAGAAGGGAGTTGGTCCAATCCATTGTAATGCCCTGTAGACAATGGTGTGTCCGTCATGTTGAAAGGCCCCATAAGATCCTACCTGTGTCCTCCCGTACACATGGACACACAGCAAGGCACCAGAAAGCCACACTGCGGGATGCTGAAGAAAGGAGCCAGGGCTAGGCAGTGGGGGTGGGGTGGGAAGCACAGCGGTGATTGTTTTATTTCCCGGGTTGTCGATAAGAAATGATGATACATGGCTTTTTTATATATATAAGAAAAGCAAACAGTTTCTTGGGAGAAAGAATGCTTTCAAATGAGAGTTAATGGCAGGAGATAAAGCTGAAGATATAAATTTAGGTTGAAAAATCAGAATTAGCACTGGAGGTGTAGCTAAATGATAGAGCACTTGCCTAGCACATGTGAAGCCCTAGGTTTGATCCCCAGCACACCAAACAACAAAACACAACGCCCCCCAAAAAAGCCCAGGATTTAAAAAATTAGCAAGCTATTATTATATAAAATTGATATAGAGATGTATGTGAGTAATACAGTTTGCTTTCTTTCTTTTTTCTGGTGCTGGGGATTGAACCTGCAGCCTTCCCACCGAGCTACATTCCCAGCCCTTTTAAAATGCTTTTACTTTAAGTTGCTAGGTTGCCCAAACTGGGCTCAAACTCATGATCCTTCTGCCATAGCCTCCCAGAGTGCTGGAATTACAGGCCTGCACCACTGTTACAGAAATCTTGGAAAGAAATACACAGAGACACAGAATTTGAATAAAATAATAAAATTTCTTCTCGCGAGCGGGCGGGAACACCAAAAACCAGGCTGGTCAGTATCCGCCTCCCTTTGTTCAGTGTTTCCCTTTTTATATCCTTTTTACCCATTGTCTCACCCCTAGTGGTCTTTGATGTGTAAATACAATTCCAGTTCCTATTTATGAGTCACAGACACAAGATAGGCACATATACATGGTAAATTCACCCTGGCCTGGTAACTTCTGTTAGGTTAATGAAGTTACAGGTTAGTCAGAGTCATATAATTGTCACCTTAAACAAGGAGTTATGGGCAAAGCAAATCTTAGAAGAATACATTACTAATTTTGTTTCTACAACTACCTTAATATTCAATCTATTAAGTTATCTAAAACTTTTCCCTATCACCACTACCCCCAGTTTTTTCTTTTCATTTGAAAAGTAGGAAGCAAAACTGCTATTAGAGAGTCCATTGGTTTTGTTTAGCAAAATACTCTGATGGTTTTTCCTGGTGTGAAAGCTGAGGCTCTCCCAGCGTCACCTTCTTCCCCACGTGACCTGGAGGGGATGGTTCTACAGTGGAGCTGCTCTCTGGAACAGACTGGATTGGGGACGGGGTGGGGGGGTGCAAGGACAGTGGGACTAGAGACAAGGAAGGCATCTCAGCATCCAGCCCAGGAGAAGTTCCCCACGGTAGGGGGCTGAGGGACACTTAAGAACACAGACAACTGAGATGCAGCCTTGCTCTGTCACCTTCAGGAAAAATCTGCTTCCACCAGCAAACACGGTGTGTAATGTCCTGAGGAAAACAGGACCAGGCCGCTTCCTGGTTGTGAAGGGCAAGAGGATTGAGCGCTCAGAAGGAAAAAGGACATTAGAGTAAAAAGTGGCTAGGGTGCCCACATATGAGGGATGGAACTCAAGAGGGTCCTGCTGTATGTGAAGGACAGCGTGACCCCATGGTCTGGAGCACTCAGGAGGAGTCCAGAGGAAGGTCTCTAAGTTAAACACACTTACACAAAGAAAACACATTAAATGTTACTGTAATTTTCTCGGAGTGATGGCATAATGTGATGTTTATTTCCTTTTGTTATCTATATTTTTATGATTAGCACATTACTCCTCTTAAAACCACACAAAGGCACTTCCAGGAAGGGGTGTCTTCTTGCCTCCTGTCCCCGAATCGCCTCACCCAGGGGCATATGCAGGTGCTGCCTGCCACCCACCATGGCTCTGACCTGCCCAGCCCCACCCATGGACCCTTCTGTGGGGGCTGCCAGTTACCTTCCTCACACCTGAAGTCAGGAAAGGCCACATCCTGCAGAGGGATCTGCCGCAAGAAGTCTGGGTTCTGGCAACGAGGGTTTCCAGTCACAATCTTCCTCTTCCTCAGCCAATCGCCCAGCCAGGCCAGCTGGCAGTTACAGTTGAATGGGTTGGCCAGGAGGTTTCTGGAAAAGGCAGGTATGCGGCCATGAAGATATCCTGCGAGTCGCAGTTGACCCAGCAAGACCCTCTCCTATCCACCCCTTCCTGTCCACCACAATTGCTCAACTCTCTCAGACACCCGACAGTCACCCAGCGCATTGGCTTTCAGGACCAGAGACAGAGCTCATGGTGGTGAGAGCCGTGTTTCAGGAAGCCAGGAGGACCCCAACCTCCCCAGAGGGAAGACTGCATGAACAAGACCAGAGGAGTCCACCCCCAGGATGGCTGCTTCCACAGTCACCAGGCCACCTGTCCTCCGAGGCTGGACTCACAGCGTGGAGAGAGCCTGCAGGGTGTCAAAGGCTCCAGGGGAGATGGTGGTGATGTGATTGTCGTACAGTGAGAGGAGTCGGACATTTCGCAGGCCCGTGAAGCTGTCATTGTGGATGCAGCTGATTCGGTTGTTTCTAAGCATCCTGGGGAGAGAGAAGGGGAGAGAGGAGATTGCTGGTGGAGCCCTGAGCTGTGCCTCATCACAGTTCACCTGTGCCATGCAGCGTCAGCCAGTACCAGCTAGTTCCAGATGCTCCTCCAGAGACACAGAGCCACGGAGCAGGAACATGGCGTGCACAGGTCCCAGACACTGGAGAGAGGATTCTGCACATCTGTGCTCCCTTCTGCTGAGGTGCCTTGTGGCTCCATCCTGCGCACCTCCTATCCCTGCAGCCCACCTTTATTCCCTGGATGCCCAGTGCTTTCCCCTTTCTCCAAACCATGCTCCACTCCATGCCAGGGACATGTCACTGTCTAGTTTAAAGCCCATTTGGTAGCTTCCACTTTGTCCACCAAATCAGGCTTAATCACCAACCCCTCGGCCAGCTGCACCATCACATGGACACGGTATGGTCACTCCTGGCCCCATTAAGATATCATTCTGCAGTGCCCTTCCTCTTCTGTGTGGAACAGCCTCTGCTCATCCTCTAAAACCTCTTCAACCAAAAATAAAAGCAGAAACAACACTTGACAGACTAGGCAATTTCATAAGAGAAATTAGAATGGTCTGTGAATGTTCATGAAGCTTCATGCAAATTTACTAGTATCAAGTATATCTAAGCAATGCTGAATTTCTGCCTGCCAAATTGAAAAGAATGTAAAATATAAAATAATAATAATGATGATGATGATGATGCCAGGGCTGGCAAGAGTGGGTAAACAGGCACACACAATTGGCAGGACAATGATGTGGGGCCTCCCTGGATGTGTGTTTGGTGAGAAGTACCAAAAATCTCTACAAAGACACTTTCTACTTCCACTGCTGATCTCCTCTGAAGGAGACTTCATCCTAAGAAAATACTCATGGATGGGTGCAGAATTTTGTGATAAAAATATTAATCACAGAATTTCATATAATAAAAATTAGGAGCAGCCTAAATTTCCAGTATTTACATAGTACACAGTCATTAAAACCAATTTGTAAAAGAAATTTTAATGATATGTAAAGGTGCCCATGTTATGTTTAAAGAAAAAAGCAGATTACTGAACTTATTATAGGACTCTATTAAAATGTATCTGTATTTCAGTTATACATAATAAACAGGCCCTAAAGATCATAACACAGTATAGTACCTATAGATTTAAATTTTGCTAAAAGGGTAGATCTTAGGGGTATGAGTGTGTTACTGAGAATTGAACCAAAGGAGCACTGAGCTATATCCCCAGCCCTTTAAAAATTTTATTTGGACACAGTATCTTGCCATGTTGCTCAGACTGACCTCAAACTTGCAATCCTTCTGCCTCAGCCTCCCAAGTAGCTGGGATTATAGGCATATCCAGGTTAATCACTGTGTGTGTGTGTGTGTGTGTGTGTGTGTGTGTGTGTGTGTGGTACTGGGGATTGAAGTCAGGGCTTTGCACAGTCTATGCTAGGTGTTCTTATACACTAATAATAAATAAAGAGGGTGAGAGTAACTTTTGGAGAGAATGAATATGTTTATGGCATAACTTGTGGTGACAGCTACACAGACATGTCTACATCTATCTGTGTGTACATATACATGCGCATGTATGGCAGGCATGTATTGTATGTATGGCAGGCAAGTATATAGATATATGTGTACCAAAGACTGGGCGGACAGCTGTTTATAATAACAGTGGTCATTTCTGGTTACTGCTTGTCCCATACCTTCATTGACCCTCATGTGTTTCTGCTGCCTCTGTCTGACCCTGACCTCAAGAACACAATGACGAGATGAATAGCATAGTCATCCTATCCAAGGAAAACTGGGCAAATATAAAGACGAATAAGGCAGCCAGATAGGAACAGCCTAGAAAGATGGCCATGCTGTATTCACAAATGAAGAAGAAAGCTACAAAACAGTGCCTAGTAAAATCCTCCTTTTATAAAACAAATAGAAACCCAGAGGGAGCCCTGTCACACATTCATTTACCTTCCACAAACACAGTGATACGTGCTCAGAAGACAAATTTATACCCTGCTGCAGAGCTGAAATTTAAACCCAGGCAAGTAGCTTCTAGAGCCATATTTTCCAATACTGCAGCCACTACCCACATGCAGCTATTTAGATTTAAATGAATTGAAATTAAATAAGTGCTTCACAGCACATTGTGAAGCACAATAAGTGCTTCATTGCACCTCCTGGGTGGGACAGCATAGTCACAGAACATTCTTGTTGTGTCAGGAGGCTGCCCTGTCTACTGGACACTCAAGGTCCCCAGGGTCACCTGAAGAGCTGTCACTGCCTAGGTGGACCAAGGGTTCTCTGCAGCTTTATGGAGTGGTGAGGATTCTGTGGACCCACTGAGCTTCCAGGGCCTGGTGAGCTCTGGCTCTGGGTCGTGGATCCCCAAATCCAGGGATGACACATCACTGCTCCCAGCCCCCTGCTGTGTTCCCTAGGCACAGTCTCCTCAGGGCCACTCTGCTTGCAGTTGTGCTGTGGTCCTGCAGCCTGACCACAGAACACTGCACCCCATCCCTTCATCCCTTCATGAGGAATTGGCCCATCTCCCAGGGAAAAAGAGGACAGGCCTCACGGCAGAGTTACCTATCCTGCCCTTCGGCAGCCACACCCTCCTCCAAGCAGGGTCAGGGAGGGCACCTCCTACCTCTCTCATCCTTTCCCTCCAATGCCTACCCCTGCCCATGAGCCCACACTCACAGGGTCCGCAAGCCGTCCAGACCCCGGAACATGCCACTCCGGATGGACTCCAGCTGGTTTGCAGTCAGGTGCAGCTCACTCACAGAGGCCGCTCCCTCAAACGTGCCATCTTCGATTTCTGACACCTTGTTGTTGCTCAGGTTGCTGGGAGAGGAGGCATGGGAAGGGTTTCAAATGCCCTGCCCCTAGGAGCCCCTCCCTTCCTGCACCCAACACCCGCATGCCCAGGAGCTCTATCCCCACCCCAGGGAGAGCACCCCACCCCAGGCTTTCCCCTGTTCCTCCCAAGCCAGCATCTTGAGGGACACCTTCCTGCTGACAGATAACTCACATTTTCTTCAGATGTGTAAGTTTTTTAAACATCCCAGTGGCCTCCAGGAGGGAGATTTCATTGTTGTTCAATCGTCTGTAAAAAAGGCAATGAAGAAAACATAAACATCAATAAATGATGGACATTAAAGTACCTTTTGAATTGAGACTATTTTAGATGCAAACAGAAGGGACTCCCAGGAGAATTTATCTGGCAAGGCCAACTGATTCTATTTCAAAGGAAGCCTGGGCCTGGGGCTAGGGGAAAGGTGAATGAAAATATTATGAAAATTTATGTGCATAAATGTCCCATGTATGCAGGTGTCTATGCATGTGGCTATGTATATGCTTGAGTTCATATTCACAGATTAAAAATTAATAGCTAGAGCATGGCTGAAGTCCTAATATAAGCTCATGATATTGTGTCCCTCCAAAGAAGACAAAAGCATCACTGAGGAAAGCTACCCCTTGTTCAGGCTGGTGATCCAGCCTGGGTACCAAAGACTGTTTGAGGGAGATCTGGTTGGTGCCTTCTGTGGTTCCTCAAACAGAGCTGGGCCAGAGGAAAGCCTGGAGCCAGCATGGGAGGATTAGAGGGTGCTGGGAGTTGGGCAGGGTGCAGAGAGGTGGGGTCCTCACAGCTCTGCTGTGGACTGTGGGATGCGCTCAGGGATCTTGGAGAGCCTCAGGCTGGAGCACTCCACCACACTGGCCTCACAGCGGCACTTGTGAGGACAGGCAACATCGATGCTGCACTCGCTGTTCAGCTGGTAATCCTCTGTGCCTGTGGGTGAGAGGGTGGACCAGGGCAGGCTCTGAGCAGCTGTGGCCAAACCAGGATGACCCAAGCCCTCCAGCCTGCCCACCCACTGCTACTGTCCCTCCACTTCCTACCTGGAATGAAGTACTGCTCTTTGGCTGGGGAGAAAAGCAGACACATCAGGATGCAGGAGCAGCTGGGCTTGGCCCCACAGCCTACCGCAGGCACCCCAGGAATGCAGTTGGGACCTAGGACCCCCAAGCCCATCTGCCAAGTCCCTGTGTGCAAAAGACCTTACTCCAGAGAACTTGTGTCCCCTGTCCAGGCCAACCCAAGGCAGCACCGCACCCAATCAAACCTCTCACTGCAAAGGTATGGGCAGGGACTGTGCTGACCTCACCCATGGGGGTGGAGTAGGGGCAGTGTCAGCCCCCTGAACCAGGATCCAGGGTCAGAAGCTGCCCCACATTGTCCTTGGCAAGATGCCAAGTGGACTGCAGTTGCTGAGGGCACTTTTGTGTCCCAAAGCCACAAGAAGGCTCCTACCTCACTGCCAAAGGTCCCAGGCCTCCTGGGTATCTTACAAGGCTTGAGAGCAGCAGCACATGCATGAGAGAGCTGGCCTGTGAGTGGACATTGGGTGCCTCACCCCGGGCCCCCAGGAAGCCCCACCTCTGCTGAACAGTTCAGACCCAAGTCTAGAGTGTGGGGCCTCCAGCGGGAGACCAAAGTGCCTGAGGACACCTTGCTGGAGCCCTCCAGGACACATCACTGGGTTGCTGAGCTGACAGAAGACAGACAGACAGGCGGGCAGCTACCTGAGCACCGGAACTTCTTGCTCTTGATCTGCCCAATGCGCTTGTTGGTGAGGCGCCGGGGGCTGGCACAGCGGGCCCCACTTGTCTCTATGGGATTAGTGCGCAGGAAGTCCGCCAGCCACTTGAGGTTACAATCACAGATGAAAGGGTTCTGGGCCAGATGCCTGTCAAAGGGTGCAGATCAGCCATCAAAGACCAAGGCTGCACCCAGCATGGGCCTCCTCCAGGTCAGGGCCTTGCTGTCTGGGGGGCCCAGGTGGCTGCTCTTGGCTTGAAGCTCACAGCTGGTCATGAGAGAAATGGAGGGTGGAGTGACTGCCACAGTGCACTCACCACCTACAGGGAAGTCCTATCAGTTCATCATGGCAGAAAGGGACTCTGAAGCTGGAGCTGTTTCCAGGAAAGCCAGAGCTTCCCTCTGTGCCTGCCATGCTCCCCTTGAGCCCCATGCCACCCTCTCTCAACCCTCCTATCTCCCTTTCTTCCTGGGACACTTCACAAGTATGCATGGCCAGAGGGGACCTAGAGACTGGACAGAGCCTCCCAGTTCCTTCACAGAACACAGGAGCACCCAGCACCATATCAGGCCACAGCCTTTGGACCACTACACAGCCACAGGCCCAGCTTCTCTCTCTGCTGCTGCAGCCCATCTCCCATGGCCATCACCCTGGAGGAGAATGTGGCTGGGGAGCCTTGGGCTACAACTAGAATCACCTTTCCAAAGTCAGGCCAGGAGCTGCTTCTTCTTGACCAATTTACAAGCCATTTCTCCATGCAAAGAAAACTCAGAAAACACTATCAAATGGCTGCTTTCTGGGAAATCACCTGGCCTCCTGTGCTGTGCTGCCTGTTTAGCAGTGGGCGGATGCAGTGAGGGCGATGGGGAACAGGTGACAGGCTGCCGTGGCTTTCCCATCTACGGGCTCTGCCTGCCCATTAGGCCCAAACCAGCCACATCGGGACCATGCTGTCTGCAAGCCTGCCCAACCATGTCTGGGCCCCCACCACACATAAATCTGTTAGCGATCATCACAGAAGGACAGAGGACAATCAAACTCCCAGGCCCTTAATCTTATTCATTAAAAGCATAACTTGTGTTTTCTTCTGAGGCAGTTAGGGATTTAAAACTACTCTTGCTAAAAAACAAGACAAAACAAAACAAAACAAAAAAATGAGTCCTCACTTGAGCCTACAGATGCCCAGTGGGTAACTAAAGCTAAATGCTTAACATCTCTGCCTTCATTCTGTATCTGTTCTTTTATTGCCTTAAAACTGGCTCAGACCTTTGCTCAGCTCTGAGTAGAGGCAAATTAATCACTTAAGGAGTGTCTAACAACTGGCAGTATAAGCCTTACTAGCCCTAAATTGACCCCACCACTCGTCCCCCTTCAAGACTGAGGACACCAAGAGCTTTGCAGGGACATTCAACTGCCAGCTTTTAAAGTATCCTGCTCCAGAGCCCCTGGTCTCTAGTTACTGTCTCTAGTTACTGTCCCAAACCTGCAGTCACCTTGGATTCCAGCAGAGCCTTCAGAGCTGAGGCTGCTCCCCACCAAGGAGGTGCAATCATCTCACGGGATCAGGACTGCTCCTGAAGCCACAGGACTTCTCAGGAGCCTCCAACTGAGAAGTGAGGTGATGATCAGCCAGCCCTGGCCCTGCTCAGCAACCCCATAAGTCTCATCCTTTCCTACGCTAACAGGCCAGCCTGGTCTTCTTCGTCAGAGCTGTGCCTCCTTCAGCTTTCTTCTCCTCAAGCTGAAGACTCCCATTTTCTCTTACTTTGCAATTAAAGCTTTTCCCTGTAAATTCATGCTATTCCCCCAGTTTTAATTTCCATTATCACTGAAGCAAGATCTCACACTAGCCAGATGATACTACTTCATACCAACTGGGATAGTTACAATCAAAAGAGAATTTTTTTTTAAAAAAGCAAACAATAAAAAGGTTGTTGAGATCTTGGACATCTCATGATACACTGCTAGTGGGAGTGTTAAATGCTACAGCTACCTTGGGAACCACTGGGAGTTTCCTTAACAAAATAAATTTACTCTATGACCCAGCAGCTCCAAAACAAATGCAATCATTGGTCCACACAAAGATATGTAAGTGAATATTGATAGCAGCATCCTTCATAATGGTTCCAAAGTGGAAACAATCCAAATGTCCATCAACTGGAATGGATAAACAAAATGTGCTCTACCTGACATGTAGAAAATTATTTGGCAATAAAAAGATCAAAGGGCTGATACATGATACAGTATGGATGAACCTCAAAAATGTGCTAAGTGAAAAAAACCAGTCACAAAAGATGTCAGATTGTATGATTCCACTTTATGAAATGGCCAAAAGGACAATCTACAGAACAGAAACTGTTAGTGGTTGCATGGAGTGAGGGATGGAAATGGGGACTGACAGAAAATAGGCACAAAGGATTTGGAAGAGGAGCAATACAAATGTCCTAAAATTGAATTGTGATAATAAATGAACAACTCTGTAATAACTGAACAACTTTCTGTTCTATAGGTTGTCTAAAAGTCATTGACTTGTATATTTATAACAGGTGAACTTTATGTGTGTAAGTTAAACTTTAATAGAATTGGTTTTGTTTTTGTTTTCTTATCAAGGCAGAGTCTTGCTATGTTGCCCAGGCTGAATTTCAACTCTTGGACTCAACCATTCCACCAGTCTCAGCCTCTGGAGTAGCTCGGACTATATAAAGCTTTTTTTTTTTTTCCTGTTGTCAGGTTTGACCCAAGCCCTGGCATATCTCACGGAGTTACATCACCAACCCTTTTTAAATATTTTATTTTGAGACAGGGTCTCACTAAATTGCCCAGGGTGGCCTTGAATCTTTGTACCTCCTGTCTCATGCCCCCAGAGTGGTAGGATCATAAATGTGTGCTACCACGCCCAGCGAGTTGTTCTGTTTGTTTCTAAGTGTTAAATGCAAGTGAAATTGCAGCAAAATCAATCTATGACACAGAGCACTTGGTTATAAACCTTGGAGGTATGGAAAAGTGACACAAGATTTAGTAAAATTAACTGCTCAGATATGACACAAGACTCAGTCAAGCTTAACCACGTCAAGGATATCTAAGCGTATCGTGGATTTGCACTTCTTTTATTCCTGTCCCAAATTGTACCTTAGTTGTTAATATACAACATGTGCTTATGAAAGTCCAGCTTTGCTTTATAGTCTTAAATAATAAGGTCTATTCATAAAGAAGCAGCATGATTGAGGGAAAGTGCACTGACTTTTCAGTGACGGCTGAAGAGCTGCCGGAGGTCAAAGCCCTGTTCTAGGAGCTATCCTATGACTTTGGTGAGTTACACAACTTCCCTCTACCTCGGTTTCCTTACAAGTAAAATCGAGGATGACGGGCTTCATCTCATTCAGTCATTTTAAGTGTTGAGCAAGATAATGCATCAAGAACAGTGGCTCCCAAGAGTCCTTAATCCCACTCTCATCCCCAAGGCCCTCTCTGTACATCCCCAGCCCTCCAATCTCCTTAGTGAGCTTCTCTCAGACTTTCTTCAAACTGCTTAAAATAATTCACCTTGCCAATGTCTCTCCATAACCTCGAATTTCTCATATGCAGTATAGTTTCCCCATGGGGCTCCATCTTCTCTCCCTGACTATGAGTAAATTAATTAGCAGGAGTCAGGCTACAGGCGAATGTGTGGGCTTTAATGAGTTTGTCTCTGTGGCTGACATCCGATGATGTGCAGACCCCTAGGGAGCAGGCGCTGTACCTTTTAGGCAACCTGTTGGAACCTATTCCCACACCCCGTGTGGATGTTATCTGATGGTGAGCACTACCTGCAGAGATAACAATGACAACAAAGCCTACAGTGATATTAACAGTGGATACTCATTATGCACACACCACATGACCCACGCCAGTCAGGCCAGGCTCAGGACCAAAAGTATAGGAGGAAATCTCCTACGTGCCTAGCTTACTTGCACACCGCAGGTATGCAAGTTTTCCTCTGTGGAAGCATTCCAGATAAAACATAAGGACTCTGTTTAAAGGCTAGCCACAACAGCATTATCAAATGAAGTCAGGGTAGCCAGGAATTTAGCTCAGTGGCACCATACCTGCCTCACAAACGCAAGGTCCTGAGTTCCATCCCCAGTACCAAAAAAAAAAAAATGAAGGCGGGGTAGAATTTTAATATCACCATTTCAGAATCCTAGTGAATTTATCGGCATAGAGATCAATGGCTATTTCTTTCTTTCTTTTTCTTTTTCTTTTTTCTTTTTGTACTGGGGATCAAACTCAGGACCTTGCATTTTCAAGGCAGACACCAGCACCATTGAGCTAAATCCCCAGCCCAATGGCTATTTTTATTACAAAAAAAAAAAAAGATAACCAGAAATCACATGCTTCCAGGTAGAAGTCTACAATTCTATCCAGGAAGTTCTCTTGCCAGTCAATTAATCATCAATCAACCAAACTAAACCTGACAAGCTCCTAGATACAATTCTTCATCTGGTAGGACACAGACAGGTCAGAGAAACATGTGATATCCCACTGGGACACCATCAGCCAAGTCCAGACTTTGGGCAACCTGATATGGCCAACCAATGATATGGTGTCTTCAACAAATAAGTTGCAAAGAAAACAGGGGATGGAAAGGACACCTAGAGATGAAAAATGACCTCAGGGGTGCATCAACCAGTATCAGCCAATTGTATTGTAAAGATCTTATTTAAATCCCAATTCTAATAAAAAATGGTCTTACATATATGAGACACTTGTAAGTTCAAATACTATATCAATATTTTATGAGATCAAGGAATTAAGTTTTTAGGTATAAAAATTGTGCTGTGGTGTTTTGTGGTTTTTTTTTTTTTTTTTTTGATACTGGGGATTGAACTTGGGTCCTTGTGCTTGTGAGGCAGGCAGTGGAACCACTGAGCTAAATCCCCAGCTCTGTGGAGTTTTGTTATTGTTTTGCAGTGCTGGGGATGGAACCTAGGGCATCATGCATGTTAAGAAAGCACCCCTAATAAATAAAAACAAAAGAAAGTGCCCTACCATGGAGCTAAACACCTAGCGCCTGGTATGTTTATACAGAATCTTTGTCTTTTAGAGATATAGATGAAGTCTGTATAATGACATATGATGTCTGGGATTTGCTTCATGGTTTAGGTGGCTGGAAAGAGAGGGAAGTAGAGATGAAACAAGACTGGCCAGGAGTTAAAGGTGGGGAAATAGTTGGGGGGTTCACTGTAATACTTTTACTATGCTTTCAATTTTCTACAATAAATTATTACAACAAACTAGTAGGTTTGTTGCTCTCTAATTTTTAGTTCATAATCATCATTGTTTTTACTACATTCCATTTGATTTCACAATACCAACTGCAAGATGCACTATTATTTATATGGACTATGAAGAAAGGCAAAATTCTGCCAATTAAATGATATACCTCCATTATAATATGCATTCCATATTCAAAACTGTTAATGTGGAAACATATATCTTAGAATCAATGGGCTATATTATTATCTTTATCACTATTTAACTGTAGCCACCATTTAGCAAGCATTTACAATTAGCTAAACTATGCAGAAATATCCACTTTAACTTCACAACAACTCTATGAAGATCTCCTCATTTATGGATAATAAGAGGGAGGCCCAGAGAAGCTAATTAACTTGGCTAAGGTCAACCAATAAAAAACATAGCTGGATTTGTATCCAGGATTGTCTAACCCAGAGTCTGTCCTTTGCCTGTAGAAGGCCACCCGCAGGAAGCACAGCTGTCTGAATCTGCAAGCCACCCGTAGGCCCACCTGCTGGGACCTTCCTGCTGTGGGGCCAGGATGTAGGGGCAGGACTCACAGTGTTTGGATGGCCCTCAGGGATGTGAAGGTGCCCTTGGCAAGACTCTGGATCTTGTTGTCATACAGGGAGAGTAGTGAGAGGTTCTGTAAGTCCTGGAAGGCATCAGGCCTGATGCAGTTGATCTTGTTGGCATTCAGGAGCCTGGGGGCAAAGCCAGCGGTCAAGAGCTGAGAGACAGGCTCTGAACAGGCTCCTGACATAGGGGCTTCAAAGTCTGGCTACTCTTCTCCCTTTCAAGAGACCACTACAGATGCCTTGAGAGGTTCCAAGGGAGCACAGGGTCAAAGCCACCTCCCAAAGGCACTTCGGAGGGGGACCTCCTCCTCCCAGAGTCCTGCTGGGTCTCCAAGTGGCTGGACAGAAGTACTTGCATCCAGGGTCTCGTGGTCCTGGAAGAGAATCCTGGCCTTAATGCTCATGGTTCCAGAAGGCTGAGCTGGCCTGGTGTCCCCTCCAGGAGACATTCCTGTCTCCAACCATGCTGAGGGCCTCAGAAAAGCAGGCACTGTCTCAGGAGCCTCTGAGCTCTAGTATCCTGTGACCAGCTCTGAACCAGCCTCTGCCTCCCTCTCTCACTTCTACAAATCCTGTCTTCCAAGTGCCTGTCTCAAATGTATCCAGGTCCCAAACAGGCTGTAAAGAACAGCCTGGGAGGCCAGAGGAATGCAAGCCTCTCCCTGGCCCCACCCAAAGACATCCTAGGACTGGTCCTTACAGAAGCTGTAGAGTGTACAGGCCTCCAAACACACCGCGAGGGAGGTCTGTGATCTTGTTCCCATAGAGGACCCTGGAGAAAAGGCAGCAAAAGAGGAGAGTTAGGGGCCAGCAGAGCTCTGCAGATGCCCACAGAGCACCATCTTTAAACCTTCACACACTTAGCATGCATGTGTTCTGCAGGAACTCGCCAGCAGATGGCGCAACAGCATCTTCAGAGAGGGTGTTCGACCTCCCACCACCCCAGTTTGCGCAAAAGTACCCTCGGTGCCTGTTACCCCCATTGCTGCAAGAGGAGCTCCACTCCCTGCTGGCACACATGGACCCCACAGAAATGTGCAAAGGGGCCCTTCCAGAGAACCTCACAAGAAATTAATCTGGCCCAGGACCCAAAAGGAAACTGTTGGCCGAGCAGAACTAATTTCAGAGAATTATGTATTTTCAGAGAGTTACAGAGAAAACAAATAGAATTACAGACGGCATGTTCAATATGAAATCTAGGTGGCTAGACTGCAAGTGGGTTTCTTTTTTAACTTTTGTATTCACAAAGTTTTCTATACTGAGCATGAATGAATTCCATGTATAATCAGAAAAAAAAAAAAGTAAAAGTTTAAAAAACACAAGCAAGAATGGGTTCGGGCAGATGGTGCCAACACTGAGGGGGTTTGGAGAGGGGAAGATTACTTCCACTGTCATAGTCACCTCCCACAAGCCACCATTATAAATATTTAGTCTGAGTAAAAAAACATTTCTTCAAACATAGCCGGAGGAAGACACAGCAGGAGCAAAGCCCTGTGGTGGGACCCAGGATGGCCCATGTAGAGAGCTTAAAGCCATTGTGGCTTAAGGAGGAATGAATGGCACAGTAGCTTGTATTTTACCCAGCCAGCCTCAGGAACTCTGAGACATGATCAGATTCCTATTTCAGAAATATTCTTTGAGCTTCTGTGTGGAAAATGGTGTGGAAGGTCAGGAGTTGAAGCAGGGGTCAAGGTCAGGGCTGGTCACAAACAATCAGGAAATGGCTGGGCTGGGCACAACAGTGACCCATCTAAATGGGTTATTTCACCTTTTATACCAGTTCCGACTGGTACAGTCAATGTAAGAGAATTTTACTCATTTCTCAGAGGAAGAGCCCTACTTTTTGGCAGGCCACCTCCAGGATCTGATTTTCTTGGTCAGTGACAGTGACTCATCATCAGGCTGTTAGGCAGAGCTGTGCCAGTTGTATACTCTAAAACTCCAGGGCACTGTTCAGGATTGGCCCCTCCTACCACCTCGGACTGTACTTTGTACTTGGAGAGAAGAACACATGCACAAAAGGCAGTGAGTGGACAGTCTCCATACTCTCCCAGGAGAACAGTTACCTTCTGTTCCAGTTACCAGGCCTCTGGTCTATGCCATCATGTATCCAGCGCTGCCAAAGGGCAAGTGGACACTTCCATAGGCAACAGCTCCTACCCATGGGAGCTTTTCCAGCTGCAGGGCACCCTAAGTGTACTCTCTGTAGAAAGTGCTATGGGACTTCAGAGGGTGAGGGGATTGCTGAGCCTGGGGGTTCATGTGTGTTTGTGGGAAAAGGTGGTGCTGCATGACATTTTGTGGATGGACAGACCCCACCCCATAGACCTAAAGGAAACAGGTGAAGGGAAGCACTGTTTTCGTGTCACCCACTACTTCTTGGGATCAAGTATATCTGAGATAAAAGATAGCAGTGTATGGCAGATGTCACCACTGGAGCCGGTGGTCATTGTCCCTATGGGTGACCAGGGAAGGCTCAGGAGTCTTCTGTGGAGAGGCGGGGCCAAGATGACTGCCTTAAAGAATGCTGGGAAAATCTCTACCATAGTAAAGAGAGCATCTCAGTTGCCAGGACAACAGTCATGCCTAGCTTTTCCAAGTACTCAGCCCTCGATCCTCTCCTCCCACTGGGGCTACACAGGGTCTACCCTCCTTATAAGGAAGGGCGAGCTGGCCACAGCAGCCTTGAACTTTGCAGCCAGAGGGAGTGTCGCTGAGGCTGGAGTAGCAGGACTGCACAGACGTACATGTGGCCCTGCTCCTCCTCCACACTCAGTGGAGGGGCCCTGGGCCCACCGGCTTTGCTCAGGGTTCCCCAGGCCACCCCAAGGGGCCTTACTGCTGTGACTCACAGTGAATTCAAGGAGCGGAGGCCCTGGAAGGCATCAGGCGCGATCTCGGCGATCTGATTGTTGCTCAGGTCTCTGCAAGGTGCACAGAGGAGAACACAGCTGAATCCCTGCTGGGCTGTGCAATCTGAGGTCTGCATGTGGAAGTGAGTGACACCCTGGCTGTGCCCTACAGTCCCCTTACATCCTTGCTTGCTCTTACTGGTGCGCACACTGAAAGGGAAAGGTAGCCAGCAGCACTTGGGCTTTGTGTCCCTTCAGGGCTCACTATGACCCTGGGAGACAGTAGCATCTTTGCTGTGCCTGTGGTTCAGACACAGGATCTCCCTCCTGCCCTGTGCCAACTGGGGGTGCACTCACATCCTGCGCAGCTTTCTGTAGGGAGAGAAGGCTCCTGGAGGGATGGACTTGATTCCATTGAGCTCCAAGCGGCTGCAGAGAAGAACACATGGGAAACAGGTCCCAAGTCACTCTGGCCAGGCTGTGGTCTGCTAGACTCACCCACCCAAACAAGCCCTTGATTCCTTGGGTCCCTGCTCCCTTCCCCCTTCTAGAGGCTGTAGTCTGGGCAAGTGGGTGAGCACCTGCTGTGATGTGAGGCTTATCCCAGGGTTCCATGGCTGAAAGGGGCCCACAATGATGGTCAATGACCCACTAAAGGTCACTGTGGCAGACCCACCTGGCTGGGCTGGGCCACAGGGGGACATGCTTCCCACCCCTCCAGAGTTTCCCAGTCTGGAGCAGAGAGCTCAGCCTGCTGAGGCAAATTGTCTCTTCCATTTGCCACTGAGCAGTCTGGGGGCAAGTCCCTGGGGTGACACCTACTCCAGCTCTTTACTGGACAGCCAGAGCCTGCCCTTGCTGGGGTGTCCCAGCACCTTCTCTGCCCTGTACTCACATCTCTGTCATGGTCTCAGGCAGGTTGGCAGGGATGGCGGTAAGGCCTTTGCCGCGGCAATCCACAATGCCATTGCTGCAGGCGCACATGGCCGGGCAGGAACCCAAGGAAAGGGTGCAGGCAGGCACGTGCCCTGCCTCGCCCTGGCCTGAGGGGATAGCAGAGTGTGACTTCAGAGTGTCCTGTATCAGCACTACCCTCCCCAGGTCCATACTGATGGGTGGGGACAGGTGCACGGGGGCAGTTTCTGTGGATGAGGACAAACCAGAGGAAGTCACCACGGATGCAGAAGAGATTCTGAACTTTGATGCAATGCTGGGCTCCTGGGACACAGCAGGCATTCATCATCAGACATTGCTGAGGTCAGTCTGAACTGCACTAGACTGTGATCTAAACACCAACAAATCCTGGCCTAGAATTCTGAAGCTTTAGGTTCAAATCCAAGTCAGGTCACAGGTGAGCAAAACTATGTCTACTCAATGCTTACTCTATGCTGTGTGATATGATAAGTGTGATACATGCAGAACCTCATTTAAATCCTCTCATGTGACCCTTCAAGGAGCATGTGATCATTGCCATTTCCCAGGTGAGGTCACTGAGTCCTAGATATTAATTTGTAGAAATCCACACAGCTAAATTAATAGATAGTAAAACCAGGATCAAGCCCAGTGTCTGATATTAACTCACACTTGTGATAACCAAGGTATACTTACTAACTTACATCAAGCGCACCATCCCGTGTGTATGGCCAGTGAAGCCATCACTCAGACATGGACTTTCTGCCACCACTCTTCTGAAGTCTATCACCAAAGATCTGTTCTGTTTACTGTGAACTTTACATAAATTAAATTATACAGGAGGTTCTCTTTTGTATCTGGCTTTTTACACCCAATGTAAAATCTTTGCAATTCATCATGTTGTTGAATGTATCAGTAGTTAATTTTTGTGTTGCTGCTGAGCAGTATTCCACTGTATGTCTATGTCATGATCCATGGGTGGTCTCCATCTTTGGAGATTGTGGAAAAAGTGGGCCTAAACATTCTTGGGTGTGTGTTTTGCAGAACAAATGCACTCACCTAGCAGTAGAGTTACAGGGTCAAAGGGCACAGATGTGCTGAGCTTCTGTGGATCCTGCTACACAGTTCTGCAAAGTGGCCAAGCCAATTCATCCTCCTCCCAGGCTTCTAACATCTGTACCTAACATCTAGTACTATGTCCCTTGAGTGCCCTTCTCAGGAAAGGGGCTGTCAGATGCACAGACTCCAGCGGAAGAAATAATGTCAGAATAAATCAATAAACATGGAAACCAAGGTAGTCTCAATGCAAAGAAAAAGGTTTCATTTAAAAAAAAAAAGGTGCCCAAGAAATCTGCTCCTTTCTTAGCCATGGCAGCTGCAGTAACTCAGAGGTGCAGAGGTACAAACCCTCTCACACAGCACATCCCTGCAGTGCACACTCACACACTCCCCTGTGCCCACATACACATGCACACATGCACACACATGCTCACACAGCAGCCCTGAGCACAGAGGTGTTCAAGCCTGGTTTCCAGCATCTGCCAGGGCTGGCTTTGCAGCTGACAGCCACACTCTAGAGCCCCACGCTGAGGCTCCCTGGAGTTCTTGGGGTGTGGGATGAAGGGGTGGCCAACAGGGAGCAGCCTGTGAGAAGGCAGGGTGGGAGGCACCACTCTGGGAAGGGGAAGACACAGGTGCAGCTGAGGTGCAGGGAGGAGGGATCCCGGGGCGGAGGAGGCTGACCCCCAGGGCCACGCAGAGTGAGGGCAGCTGGACTCTCCCAGGAGCCTGGAGGGCTGATGAGTACACGCAACAGGGACCACTAGGCTTGTGGGTTCCTTCAGGCCTTTCTGGCTGCAGTACAGAGACCAAAGGAGCCAGGGAGGAAGTGAGGGACCCGTCACAGAACCCCAGGTGGAAGAAGAAGGGGCAGGCTCTGGGGCCTCCTCACCTGAAACAGACTAGAAACTAAATTCAATGACCGGTCAGGTAGCAGGGGTGAGGTGATAGGAGGGAGGGAGAGGAGGGGAGAGGGGTAGGAGAACATGGAAGAGGCCTTGGGAAGAAGCAGAACCAGTAAAGGCTGGGACAGAAGGGATGATGAGTGGAGGAGGCCACGTGGGGACAGGCAGGGGGAAGGAGAGGAGGCAAGGAACGTGTAGGCAAAAACCAGTGGTGAGACTAGGAGGCAACGGCTGGGAACAGGAGGTGATGGGTGGGAACAGAAGACAGGCGGGGAAGGTGGGGACAGGAAGTAATAGGCAAGGAGGGGAGAAGACGGGGGTCAGGTGTGGATGTGTGGTTACAGGTGGTAATGGAAGCGACGAGGGGAGGGGAAAGCAATGCATGAGGGCAGGAGGTAACGGGCAGTTCTGGGCCCTGGTAGGGCCTGCATGTACCTGAGCAGCTGAACTCACTCTTCTGGACCTCAGCCACATTGAGGCCACGCAGGCTGGCGGGGCCTGAGCACTGGGTGAAGAGCCCGATTGTCGGCCGCTGCCTCAGCCACTGAGACAGCCAGGCCAGGTGGCAGTCGCAGAACAGGTGGTTGGAGTGCAGGCGGCTGTAGAAGGACAGAGTAGCTTACAATGGGAATCCTACCAGGAGGAGGCTGTGCCCAGACCTGCGTTCAGCCCACAGATATCTCATCCTGAGAAACTGCCTGGCCCTGTCCCCTCTCTGCCTCCCTGGGGGACACGTTGGCTACAGGGTGCCAGGGATCTTCTGTTCATCCCATAGAGCTCACATGGATCCACTGTCAGGTTCACTCAGCTCATTTTTAAATACAAAAAGGAAAACCAAACATAAATGACACTCGTGCCCTGTAATTTCAGATCCCTTCCTCCCTCTCTACTTCTACCGAGCTGAGCCCTGGGCTGGCCTTTGAGGCGTAGGAGAGAACAGCCCCTTCCCTGTGGCGGACTCTGCCTCCTTCCCCACCATCCTGGACAACGATCCCACTTGAGCTTCAGCACCCAGCTGCCCCGCTGACTCACAAGGTCCGAAGCTTGGGCATGTGATTGAAGCTGGACACAGGAATCATGGTGATGTTGTTGTTGTTCAGGGTCCTGAAAGGGAGCGCTAGTTATTTAGCATCTGGCCAGCAGGACGGTCCATAGGACAGGGCTCAATGTTAAGGAATGAACAGGGAGGATCCCATGCCAGGTTCTGAGGGCCACCTTCAAAGAGGACCAGCCCCAGGCAGCACGGGGGGCTGCACTGAAGAGCCCAGACACAGACCCCCAATAGGAAAGACCTGAGCCAGGACAATGACTGTAAGCCAGCCACAGACTCCAAGTCTGGAAGGACAGGGGAGAGGCTCTGGCGCTCCTGCATCTGGCTGGGCCACTTGGAACAAAGGGTGGGAGAAAGAGGAGCCTTCCAACCTCCCTTGTCAGGGCTCCAGCCAGGGCATCATCCTGAGCGGATAAAGCCCGCGGCCACGAAGCTGCAGGCACAAGCCCAGGAACTGGGGTCCTCCCATCCTTGGGCGATTCCAGGAGAGGGGTCTCCTGCCTCCCAAGCCCCATCTCTAGCTCAGCTGGCCCAGCTCCCCACAGCCCTCTTCTCCCTGGGTTTTACTTACAGCACCTCTAGCCCACGCAGGGCTCGGAAAGCCCCTTCCTCGATGCAGCTAATCTGGTTCTTGTCCAGCTGTCTGTGAAGCAAAGGAGGGTTGAAGAGAAGGGGTGCACTGCCTAGGGCGGAGGTATCCAAATATTTAGACCAAGCACTCCATTATTAAAAATAAAAAGGGGCCCAGTCCCAATCATTTGTTATGTACACATGTGATAATCCAAATAATAACTGTTAATAAAAGCTGAATGTCTTCTTCTTTTCCATTAAAACAGTAAGTAGGAATAAAAGTCACATTATTAGGCCCAACCCTGCATACCCTCCGGGAGCAGGCATTCTCCTTTACATTTTGGAAACCACCCAGAGGGTGCTGGCAGCTGAAAAATGGGACAGAATAACTCAGGAGCAGCAGCAACCAGAGCCAGCACACAGATTCCCTTCTGAGTGCCAAGTGAGACTGACTAGCAGCGGCTACCTGGCGTGCTGCTTTCAGAGTGAGCGGAAGCTGTGCCTTGAGCTCTGTGGGAAAGAATGTCACGATCCATTACCAATGCCTGCCCAGACATGGGAGGGGTATGTGACAAGCCTGTCCAGCATTTGCCACCCCTGTGTAGTCAGAACTCAGGGAGGTATTAAGCCTGGACCAGAATAAATCTGAATAATAATATAAATCATTACATTTGAATAGCACAAGATAAAGTGTATGCATTCCCATACCTCCTTTAAAACTCAGAACAAGCCTGTGACACTGATATTATTTTCCCCCAGCTTATGTGACTGTGATTGGAGGGAAAGACACAAACCCAGCTCTCTTGATCCAAAAATGAGGAGGGCACTGGAGGCTGAGAACAAGGCCTTGCACCCCATGGCTATGACCCTCCTCAACCCGGTCCCAGGGTCCCTGTGAGGCCCTGCTTGGTTCTCACACAGCATCATACCCGAGGGAAGGGCAGGTACCCCATTCCCTCCATGCCCAGATTGTTCCAGAAGACCATGCTGGCAGGGACCATCTCAGAGCCAGGCCAGCTCCTTGGTGGCCTAGACCACACAGCGCAGGGAGACCCATGGGAGTCAGGAGACCCTCAGGTAGCCCTGAGACCACACCCTTCTCCTTCCCAGGACTGCACTCACAGGTTTTTGAGGTCTGTGGCTCCTCGAAAAGCCTTCCTGGGAATAGCCTGCAGGGCGTTCTCGCTCAGGTCCCTGGGAAGAAGACACTGCTCAGGAAAAGGCCGCCTCCACAGTGCCACAATGAGCCAGGGAGACCAGGGGCCAGATGCACACAGGTGGTCACTGTCACGTCCCAGTGCCCGGGACAGGGCCTGGCACACAGTGGCCATTCAAGAAAGCATCTGGTGAATGAAGGAGTAGATGAATGAATGAATGATGGAGCTGGAAAAGCTCAGCAGCTGTGACAATTCTGCCAGGCTCACGAATGTTGGCTTGGCTGCAACACAGGCCAACACCACAGCGCAGGCCCTCAAAGCTGTCCAGGAGGCAGAGCAATGCCCTGCTGGCTCAAACTCTGCATTTTACCAGTGAGGAAGCTGTGGCTCCCCTCAGCTGGAGAAGGAGACAGACTGGCTCCCAGCAAGCCAGCCAGTGGGCAGCCAAGCCAGGTCTTCAGCTCCAAAGGCCCTGCTCCTGGGGCCTGCTGGTAGTGCCAGCATGAGACCCGGGGCTCTGTTAGGGACTGGAACCTGGTTGAGGGTGGGCAGCTTCAGGTTCCCACACCCACTTCCCACTGCCAGGGGAGGCTTCTGCTCCATGGGTGGGGCAGCCACAGAGGGCAGGGCTCTCTGAGGACTCTTCCTGTATTCATACTGATGTGAGGGAGGAGGCACTGCAGGGACTTCTTTAAGCGTGTCCCCCCCCACCCCAGCCAGCTTCTGGAAGCACAGCCTCTGGCACATGCCCTCCACCTCTCCTTCCCTCTCTTTCCCTCTCCCCACAGCCTCACCGGCTTCCACAGACATTTACAAATGCTCTTCCTTCTCACAAGTGTGTCTGAGCACATCCCCAGGTTGGTGGTCCTGGCCCAGGACTTAATGTGAGTAACCTCATGGACCTTCCCACTGCTGTGAGCAAATACTGTGGCGCTTTCCATTTTACACAGGAGGCAAGGGAGATTTGGAAAATTGAAGCAACTTCTACAAGGTAACCCAGCTGCAAGGAGTGGCTCAGAACTTGAACGCAGGCATTCAGACCCCAGAGCCCTGGGAGTGGGGACTGTTGTCTTGCCCATTTCGCAGAGGGGCAACTGAGCCCCAAGACGTGAAGTTACCTGACCTGTGTCAGACACACTCTCTGGGTCCTTGAGGTGGACAACCAGAGGCTGGCTGTCCTGAGGGGGGACCCAATGCTGAGCAGTCCTGCTGGCCCCAACTCCTTCCCCTGGGACAGGTCCTGGGGTTTAAGCGGGTTCTCCTTTTTAGCCACTCCTACCAGGACAGGAACAGGGCCCATAGTGCCCATGGGCTGCTCACACTGCCATCTCCATCTGAGACAAGAAGCCAGAAGGCCTGGCCATACATGCCGGGGCCTGGGCCAGTAGGTGGGCTTCGAGTCTAGCCTACCCACCTCCTGGTTGCACCTCTGCAGAGCAGCTTCCCCTCCTAGCCTCAGTTTCCTCAGGTATAAATAGGGAACATAAGAGCTGTCCCAGTGATGGTCCCCCAACCCCACACATAGCAGGAAGCCATCATCTGTGTGCTCCTCCCCGAGACCTCCTTGGTGATCCCCTCCCCTGACCCAGCTGGCAGCCTTCAGAAAATGGCCCAGGCACAGGGTCTGTAGGGGCTCTACCACCAGTGTCCCGTTCCTGTCCTCTCTGCTCCAAAACTGTGCCACCTGCCCTTCCATAACTGGCCTGGGTAACCTTCCTGGAGGCATTCCTCCTGCTGGTCCATCCTCTCCATATCCTGGCACTACAGCCCCTTCTCCACCCTCTTCGTCGGCTATCGCTCTTGACTATTTGTGCCATGTCCCTGGCTTTCTTGTTTACTCTGTCATCACTCTCTCCACCTCACCCACCAAGGCTGCTCCCAGCCTGACCCCAGTGCCCTCCCCATCACCTGCTCAGCCGTCTGTTCTCAGTAATCCCACCAGCCCTGCATATCTGCCCGACAGCATTTCCACCTTTAATCACCCTCCTCTATCCCTTTACCTAGAAAGAGCTCCTGGATTGCTGCTATACTGTCCCCTCCCCAATAACTGCTATGAGGCCACAAAGGTAAGCAAGAGATTGCCTGTATTCAGGGCCTATGGCCACAAGAGCTCCCCAGTAACTAGGGGCCAAGGTAGACATGGGAGCTCTCCATGGAAAGAAAACCACCTCGATGGA
Source organism: Heterocephalus glaber (assembly GCF_000247695.1). The sequence goes on from NW_004624737.1 coordinate 8,517,790, forward strand.
GCACTGACCTGTGAATGCAGTGATGGAAAAGGGCTAGAGGGTACAGAACTAACCATGGTGTAGTCGGCCCTGAGCATTTATGCCCACAAGGGGGCAGAGACAGGAAATGGTGTGGCTTGGTCCTTCATCACACAAATGTATTTTGAGAGCCAATGGCCTGCTGGGGACCCCTGAAGATTTGTTTTTGTGGAGCCTAGCCACTAGCTTATGACAATCACAGAAAGAGCAGTTTTCCAAGGAGATGTGGGAGCACAGTGAGCAAGCACTCTGTAGAAGGAGAGCAGATGATCCCTGGAAGTAGAATCCTGGAAAGTCTATGTTTGCCAGAAAGGAGGGGAAATGAGGGAATGGCACTCTAAGCAGTGGGAACAGCATGTGCCAAAGCCCAGGGGCAGAAAGAAACAGGCAGTTTCGTATGGCTGCTGTGGGTGCATAAGAGGTTGTGATAGTTTTAAAATATGTGCACAAATTCTTTAACAGTTTTCCTTCAAGGCAGAGCCTAATCCCCTCCCTCTGACTGAGGGCAGGACTTGGTAACTCACTTCTACAGAACACAGTAGGATGGAAGTGGTAATGGATAACTTCCAAGACCAGATCATATAAGACGCAGTGGCTTCTTCATTGCTCTGTCTTGGACCACCTTTCCCGGGAAAAGCCAGCCTCCATGGTATAGAAACTCGGAGTCTTGCCTACAGCCAGCAGCAGCCTGTGACTGAGCCTCAGGGAATACAACCTCCTGCCCCTGCACCTGCCACAGGGTGCAGCCCCAGACAGCTTCTTTCTTCACTGCAACCACATGGAAACCCCCAAGTCAGAACTGCCCAGCCACCTGCAGACACTGAGAGATAATGGGTGTTTATTGCTCTTTTAACGCTGTTATCTTTTGAGGTAACTGATTACATCATAATGGATGACCAATTCAGGGGTGCTTTAGAGGAAGGACAGAGCTGGGCAGTGAGGCCTCCCAAAGCCCTGTGGAATGGAGGGGCGTAATGAGACTGGACTGTGTTGGAGACCTGGCTGTGCTGCCTCCTCTTCGGGGGTCTCAGTGTCTTTTATTGTCAAATGCATAGGCTGGGCCTGATGAGGTCTAGCCTCCCCACCAGGGTGGGCCCGTGCATGCCGACTACTACGAGGCACATTGCCATGGTCTGAGCATCTGTATCATCCTCAAATTCATATGCTGAAGCCTGGTCACTAATGTGATGGTGTTACAAGGTGGGACCTTTGGGAATCAGTTAGGCCATGAGGGCAGAGTCTGCACAGATGGGATGGGTGTCCTTATAAAGAGAAGCCTCAGAGAGCCGCCTTGCCCCTTTCCCTGTGAAGGACACAGGGAGAAGACAACCATCTGTGCATCAGAAAGCAGGAGGCTTTTCTGTGGGCCCCCCATCCCCAGGACTATATTGTCTCTAAGCCACCCAGCGTGTGGCGTTTTGTTAGAGCAGCCTAAACAGATGAAGACTCACCTCAAGGGAGACGCACGTATCTGGGGAAGGGCAAGGGCTGTAGAGAGGGGCTGGGAAGAGCAGAAAGAGCCTCCAGCCTTTCCTGCCCACCAGGGGACAGAGGATGTCACCAGGAGGCACCTCCAGCAGCGGGAAGATGGGGGTGTGTTGGGGAGGCAGGGCCTCCAATGGGACTCTTATCCTCCCAGTCCACAGCTCACCCTCAGGCCTAGCACGGCACTCACATCCATTACTCTTTTAATCCTCACCACAGCCCTGCAAGGAAAGCTTTTTATTTGTATTGATTAGTTTATCGATTGAGCCCAAACCTTGTTCCAGAAAGGCTTTAAGGTGGCAGGGACTTACAAACCAGCAGGAGCCGGAGTGAAAACGGGGCAAAGAGAGAAGAAAAATCAATGGTGGGTACTCAATGGCTGCACCTGTGACTCAAGCACTTGCAGCCTGGGCAGAGCCAGGCGCTGTGCCTTCTGAGTACCAGCGTGAGAGCAGAACTGGTCAGTTAGCAGCCTCCCCGATGCAAGTGTGTCTAAAAGGATCCACTTCTCAGGAGTACAGCTGTTTGACCACTCAGATGAGAAAAGAATTTCCCCAGGGATCTTTATGAAAAATGACAGTGTGACCGAATCAATAACACTAGATCCTTATAATAACTGAGTTTCAAGTGTGGTTCTTATAATAGCATGGCATCACAGCACAACTCAGGAAAAGCAATTCTATAACCATTCACACCAGGAAGGGGAAGAGAAGGAAGGGAGAGGCAGATGGAGGCCCAAGCCAGCCTGTGCAGGGCATGGAGGCAGCACAGGGACTGGTGTGACTGGGATGTGGTGGGGCATCCTGGGGTCACTGGGATACACTAGAGAGGGGTGTGTTCTCACTTTGCTGTGGGTCACCAAAGATTCCAGCGGAAAGAAGCAGCCCCCAGACAGGCAAGCAGACAGGATGGGACAGCAAGAGCCATGTCACCAGCTGTGGGTCCTTGGGCTGGGTGGGAGCTGACCCCACTCCAGCTCAAGCTGCCGGGTAGAGCCAGCCTCCAGACCAGAGGAACACAGGAAGCCTCACAAGTCTCAGGAAAATGCAGCGTGCTGGCAGCAAAGGGGGTGGTGCACAGAGATCAAGATATAGAGGATCTACTCCCATTTCTGCCATTTACCAGCCACAAACCAAGGGAACCCTGCAAGCTTCGAGTTCTCTACTGTAAATGGGCATAAAAATTCCTACTATACAGAGGTTTGTGGAGGACTGTGTGAGTTCATGTACTTAGCTTTCTGTGCCAAAGCCTTCATTTAGCAATATTCAAAAATGTTAGGTTTTATTCCTCCCTTTCCTAAGGTTTCACAGAGTTCTCAGAGTGCCCGCTAGGGGACGCCAGAAGGTGCCCCTGGGCTTAGATGCTGCGGCCGAGTCCCGTGTGGCATGTCCAGACAAGGTGAGTCTTTTCACTCCACCTGACTTCCTGCCTGGTCAACCCCGGTCTTTCCCGAGACTCTGAATAGTTCTGTCATGAAAATCTCAAAAGGACTACCTGCCTCTTTCCCTGGCATATTCTTCCTCTCTGGAGCCTTTTTTGTCTCCCCCAAACAGCCATTTTGCCCCATCTTCTTTGCATGGTGGCCTGTCACAGGCTCTCAAGTGAGAAGGTGGTCCTGCTGCTTTGGGGCAGAGTGGGAGCTCCTGCAGAGGAAGCATCCCACACAGCAAAAACCACATGGCCTGATGCTGGCAGGCAGGAAATGGGGGGTCCAGAGCCATGGAGCAGACAGGAGCTCACAAAGAGGTCACAGGCAGAATACAGAGGAGAAAACCCGCAGCTGAGGGTCACAGTAGATACTTGAGTTCAGCAAACCCTGGCTTGGCCACTTACATCATGTGGTCTTGGACAAGTCTTCCCCACTGGCCTCAGTTTTCTCATTCTGTAAAATGAGGATAGAAAGTGGCACCTACTTGCCAGCTACTCCAGCTGTGCTGATATCCCTTCAGCTCCTTGGACTGCTCCTGCCGTGGGACCTCTGAGCCAGCTATTGCCTCTGCCTGGCTAGTCTTCCCTGCTCTTCACTCAGTAAATTCCTGTTCATCTCTTACATTTCAGTCTACTGATACTTCCCCTAGTTCCTCACTGGTTTTCCTTTCCAGCATGAATCCCTGAAGTGCAGGTGTACTGAGTATAATGAAATACTGACAGACTATGATCTCCCAAGGGCAGACATTCCTTTGTATCCTGGGTTCTGGTGCATTGCAGGTTTCAGTAGTTTTTACCTGAATTGAACTAAAGGGATCCTTCCATGACTCTCGGCTCCAATTCCCCTGGAGGAATTAGGATAGGCCTGTACTTCTAGAAGGCAGGGCTTGGGACAAAGAGGTGGGCTCAGCATCATGGAAGACCAGCTCCCCTGACCTGGGGGCTGGGGCTTCTCACTCCTTCTCTGCCTGAACTGGCCAAGGATGTAATAGCAAAAGGGCCCTGGAAGGGGAGGGAAGTGCTGAATAAGCACTTGGAGGTGCTGAGGATGCTGTGGGCCCTCTCTCTGGCCTTCCCACGTCCTGACAGCATATTTATCATCAAACATCCTCAGATGGTCCCAAGACAACACCAGCAATCTCAGCAAGGGTTTGGGGTAGGCTCTGAGAAGGTGATCTGAGACTCTCCTGAGACTCTCCAAGAAAGAGAAGGAGCTGGAGCCCCTGGGAGTCTACTGTAGGGAGCTCAAGGTAAAGGTCCTACAGCCAAAGATCCCCCACCTAGCCTATACCTCATCACCCAAGGTCCAGGGCTGGGAGGAAGCCAGCTTCTACCAGTAGCAGCCCTTACCAGATTTGGAAGCATCCCCAAAGCCCCAAGCAGTCTCCTTCCACTGAACAGAAGGGACAGCCAGGCTGGCTTCCTGACTTGGGCTCTGTCACCAGGAGCCCTGCCCCAGCTGCTCCCCCTGCACGCCCTGGCAGGGCTGGGAAGCCAAGGTCAGGACCCCATGTTCTTGCTGCTAATCCCCCTTCATGCTCTAACCTGATTGGTCCCTGCTGGCAGACCAGCCTCTAAGGGGATTAGCAGGGGGCCCAGCTGTGGCTGCTGGGCACCAGCCAAGGCCAAGCTCTCCTCAGGGCCCCTAGTGCCTGCTCAGCCACTCCACTGCATCAAGTGCTCTGTCAGCTTTTCCAGTTACATGGAGGCTCTGTGCAGTCTAGCCTGTCCCCTCACCCCCTGCAGCCAGATGGTTACCCTGAGCCTGCCCAACACTGGGTTCAGCCAGGAGTCAGGACAGTTCCAGGGTTCCCAGGCACCTCATCTGGGGTTTCTTTCTCAGAAGACTGTTGGACTGAGGACTCAGCATGGAGCAGACAAACCAGCCATACACCCACCTGGTGCCTGCCTGCAAGTTCTCAAACCCCTCCAGCCCCAGCCTTCTCTTCCTAAAGTGGAAGTAACTGCCTGTTGGCTTAGCTGAGGCTGTGCGGTGTCCTGGGCCAGGACAGGTGGAAGTGGCTGCACCCCTCATCCTTCTGTCATTGTCTTTATGGGCTCTGTGGGAGGAGCAGAGGGCTCAGGGCCCAAGAACCTGAGTCTAAGGCTCCAGACACTCTAGACCAGTTTGGTACTAAGCTGCTGCCTGGCCTCAGGCAAGACCTGCAGTTAGTTCCCAGTACCTGCAACAGTTCTGACCTCCCTGGGCCCATGTCACATGTTCAGCATACTGCTGGTAGCTGGTGCCCTGCCCAAGGCAGCCTCTCATTGCTGTTATTTGTATTGAGAGTCCAGAGCAGATGACACCTTGAAATTTATTAGACTATAGACTTTTTGGGCTCCACCCACTGAGTCGTACTGTACACTGAGCAAGGTCCCTAGGTGATGGATATGTGTATTACAGTTTAAGTGCTGCATCTGGCAGCAGGGAGTCTTAAAATGTTTTAATGCCCCAGCTAGGGATAAAGCAAATGGCTGTAGCCCCTGTACTAGCCAGCACTTCACAGCAATGAGCAGAAGCTCTGACTCCTACTTATTGGGGGCAGAGTGCAGGAGTCTTAGAGGGTGGAAAGAGGAAAGAGCACCTTGGTGCGGCACTGCCTTCCCGGGGAACAGAGAAGGCATGAACTGGGGCAGTGACTGGCCACTGTGTTTGCCCCACCAGCCTTCCCTTCATTCCTGCTTGGGGGCAGAGGGGACATTGTCCAGCACTGTCCAGAAGTGCAGAAGCCACATGAGGGCATCAGTGAGGAGCAAGTTGTGCTGCTGGCTGACAAATCAGCTTCTGTGCCCAGAGCCTGAGGAGGCTTGGCATCCCCAGCCTGAGCCAGTTCAGGAGGCCCAGCTGGCTTCCTGCTCAGGTGAGGAGATGGGAAAGGGAGCCCCAAGGGCCACTCTGTGTCCAAGAGGTATGCAGGACACCCCAGCAGGAGGGAGGTTGGCAGTCCCTGGAGGTGGATGCTGGGACACACACCCCTCCTCATTCTCTGGTCTCTGCCTCTCCTTCAAGTCTCTTAGAGCCTATATCTCCAACCTATTAGAGAAATTAAATCTGGAGCTGCCCCTCCCTGCCTGCTCTCCCAGCTCATGGGACAAGAGTCAGGTTCCCAAGCTGCCTCATGTGGACACCTATCTTCCAGAGAAGATCCTAGGTCTAACTCACCTTCCAGGTGGGTTCTGGGGAGCATTTGATCAGTACTTGAACTGTGCTCCAACCTTGAGGTAGGGACCAGGACTGTGTGCATTCATAAGTCTCAGTTGTGCCCATGAGATGCAAATGGAGAGCTCATCAACTGGTTGCTTCTCAGTGACCAACTCTGCTGCATCTTCTCCAGAAGTCAAGTTTGGGCTGGGGCAAGGATGAGGGTACAAGGAGACTGGGGAGTGGTGTCAGAAGAACACACTGGTGGATGAAGGGGGAACTGGCCCCACGTGTCACCTGCTCAGTTTCCTTCCATCTCCACCCCACCCAAACTTGACAAAAGGCAAGACAGACTCCTGGAGCTTGCTGTCTCCAGGGCTGCTGTGGTCCTCTAAGCTGGGACTTCCTCTTGCTAATCTTGTGCCCTGTTGACCCCTCCCCGTTGCTCCCTCACCGCTGGCAGTTGGGTCAGCAGAGTACATGGCTCAGGGTCCCCAAAGGAAGCTCCATGAGGGCAGCAGCTGGTCTGTGAGGAGGGCCAGGTAGCCTGGATCCAAAATCATGTTTGGCCCCGACTGGCTTCTTTGGGCCTCAGTTTCCTCATCTGTAACATAAGTTTATAAGAGAAGCATGGCACACACTAGTGGATGATCGTACTGTTAGGAAGGCTTTTAACTACCACTACCAACTGCTGATCAGTCCAGCTCTGTGACTCTCATAAAATTATTGTCCCCTCTCCTTGCCACCACTCCTAGATTGTAAGATTCTAAGGTCTACATAATTAGAGCTCAGACATGTTTTGTGAGATCTGGGGATTTTTAAAAAAGATCATTAAATTCCCAGGGAGCTCTAAGGTCTACATTCCTACAGGCGGCTCTGGGGGCTCATACATGAGCTTTGCCCCTTGCCTGTCCTCCTTGTTATTTCCTGCATACCCAGTGCCTACTGGGCACTGCCAGCCACGGAGATCCTCCCTCCCTGCTGCCAGGAAGTATGGCCTCTCTTGCACAGGTCCCTCCCCCAGCCCACTGGAGTTAATGTCACCTCATTAGGAAGAGACAGTAAGTAGGTCTGGATGGCCTCACCATAAAACCATCCTGGGTGACATTTCCTTGAACCAGGCTGTCACAGCTATGAGCATCAATTCCCATGGAAGAGACACAGACCAGCCCCCTCCACAAAGCAGCCCTCCTTTTGGAAGCTAATGTTTGGCACTGCTAAGGCAAAGTGACTCAGGGGCTGGTGAGTGGCTCAGGACACACATAATTGCCTCTGTCCTTTAATTCTGCTGATGGTCCATAAGGGCAGACACTGGCCCCCGGCACCAGGGCAAGAGCACAGTATGAGGAAATGGGGTAGATGAAAACAGCAGGGGCAGTGCAGCCCAGTCTCCATTTGAAAGCTCTATTTGACCACCAGGTGCTGAGCTCTGTGCCTCTGGAAAGCCCCAGATGTCCTGCCAAGTCCTGGGTAGGGATGTGATGAGGGAGACAGGGCTCTGGTCCTGGTACCTACAATCACTGCTTAGGACCAGAAACTTCAGAGGTTTCCAGCCCAGACACATGAGGTATGTGTGGAGGAAGTGGTGGAGGAAAAAGTCAAGATGCATAGGGAAAAATATGACCGTTATCCAGACACTCCTGGCTTTGACTCCAAGCCCCACCATTTGGTGCCTGTGTGACTTTGGCCATGTTACTTAACCTCTCTGAGTGGTAGCTCCTGTGTAAAGAAAGGTTAATCATGTCTCCTTGCTGGGTTCACTTATATAAGAAAAATCAGGCAAGGTTAATCCATCATGTTCCAAGTCAGGATCAAGGTTACCCTGGGGTGTGGGTGTTAGTGACTGGATGGAGATATGAGGGGGCTTCTGGGAACTCATGGTTTCATTTATCCATCTGCTACTGGTTATGTGAGTTCACTTTGTGAAACTTTGGTGAGCTGTACACTGATTAGTGTACTTTCCTCAGTCTTTGTTACACTTCAATAAAAAAGCTTTTCTTTAAACAACTGATTCTGGACCTCATGCTTTGCAGGCATTCAACAAATGCCCTCCTTCTTCTGTCACCCCAGAGAAGACAAATAGGGACATCTTCTGAGGTGAAAAATACTCAAATATTCCAGGCTTACAGTTTTAAGTGGTGGAGAAATTCCCAGTCTGAGGAGACTGCACAGAGGACAGCATGGCAGAAACAATCTCCAGACCAATACAATGAGGAACTGGGCCCAGCGGTCATAGAGCAGAGGTGGAGGTGGGAAGGGGCACCATGCAGGGAAAGCATTTGACCCTGAAGGGTGGAGTCATGGGATTTCCAGGGTCTCTGGCACCCTGACATGCATGTTCAGGTTCCACATCTCCCTGAAGAGTAGGTACCATGCCCAGATTGAGTAATAAGACCTCCAGGTGAAGCTGAATGGGCAGAGATGCTGGCACTGGAGACAAAGGACCTCCAGAAGTAAGCATGAGAGTGAGGGGTGGGTAAATGGGCCAATGGTGCAGCCTGCAGAGATGTCTTGCCTTTTCAAGGATTTGTTGTAAAATACAGTAAAGCAACAAGAATCAGAGTCGGGGAGAGAAAGAGAGAGAGAGAAACGAGGTAGAAATATCAGATGGTAGTGAGAAATGCATCTTACAAAAATATTGCACCTGTTTGGAGTAAGCCCTTGGCTCCTCACAGCCTAGGGAAATGTGGAGACTGAGGTCTTCTGCAGTTACCAAAGCAGTAGATAAATAAGTTTGAGAGAAATATGACCTTTGCTGGTTATAAAACCAAAAGGAGCCACCATAGGAGGGAAAAGCAAGACCCTCACCAGGATCCCCAGAGGAGGACCAAGGATGTGGGTCACCCCTTCAAGTGATCTTCCTGAAACCAAGTTACAGACCAGCCAGTTCAAAGGATCAACTTGCTAAATTTCCTTGCTTTCTTTGGCAATTTGGCCTTGGTTGGGTGGCTTCCCATTTGTCTCCACAAGGGCCCTTTAAAGACAGTGGAGTTTCCCATTCTGGCTCCCTACAGCTGCAGTGAGAGGCTGGGACAGGTTCACTGTAGTCCAAACTCCAGAAGCAGGAGCAGAGACAAATGGAACAGTCCTTAAAATGCTATAATAAAGACAAAATGCAAACCAGTCAACTCACACTAAATTGTTAAAAGAAGTAAGTCAATTTGATGAATTGGTCATTTGACAAATTGGCCTTTCAGTGAATTACCTTTTGGAACACTGCCTTTTAGCAAAATGGCATTTGGTAGATTGGTCTGCTTCTGAAACAGCAGTGCTTTCCGAGGGCAGTTATTCACTCACTCCCAGGCTGGACTCATGGCCTGGCACCAAAACCCAGAAGTCATTCTGCAGATGGCTGACACCACTCCATCCAAGCAGTGCTCTCAGCCCAGCTGGCATGAGTGAGGGCAACTTTAGAATATTCTGGGTAATACACATACCACACAGTGTAGCAGACATCCTTCATACCTACTGTTTTCCTTAGAGAAGCCCTCTAGACTCTGCGGGACAGAGTTCTCCCTGACAAGAACCAAGGTGGAAGAACCAAGGAGAGGAGCAGTAGGGCTTGCCAAATAGGACCCATGCTGCAGGGAGAGACCCTGCTCAGGGCAGGTGACCACGTTGTAGTGGTGACTGGTATGAACTCAGAGAGAGTTGGGAACCCTGGCTGATGTGATAGGACAGCTGATGCCCGGAAAGATGTCTGACTTGAAGTCCTGGCAGGAGCAGCCCACCATGGAGCAGCTCACCATTCAGTCATTCAGCAATGTCCTTTCTTCCTGGGCCTCCAGGCGGGAAATCTGGTCCATTTTACCAACGATGCTGCCCCATTGTCTTTTCATCTCCTGTAGAGCACTCCAGACGCTGTCCTAGTCCTGGCTTCAAGAGTAGCTCAGAAGATAATGGGAGCTTGAGAGTTCAGAACGGCAAGGGGGAGGTCAGTCTTGCCAGCACATCTGCAGTCCCTCATGTCCCTTCCACACACACACACACACACACACACACACACACACACACACAGAAGGAATAAGACCCTGCTGTCTGCAGAGCTGTCCTTGGTCCTGAACCTCCTCTGGCAGCGTTTCCTCCACTCATCTTGGACCTCAGCCACCTCCAATCTTGCTATCTGATCCACACACCAGATCTTGTCTAGTCAGTGCTTCTTCCCCCATCCCCCATCCCACAGGGACTGCAGCTCAAACTACACAGAGGATAAGAGGAGCTCATTGTTAGCCTCAAGGGACTGAATGTTAGACTCTTAGAAGAAGTGTGTCCTTGAGCTACTTCTACATGGAGGAGCAGCTAGATCTTAGACCACTACCCCAGAAATCAAATCTCCCCACTGCTTGGACACAGGCTGGGGCACAAAAAGGTGCTGAGCAGCACCTGAGAACACCCCAAATAACTTACCCAGATCCTTGCACAAAAGTTCTTCCCTTTTCTCTTAAAGACCTTAATGATTATCACTGACTCTTCTGTAAAACGCAGTTGTTTCAGTGGTGATGGTGGTCATGATAATAGCTACATTTATTAAGCTTTTATTATGTACTTGTCATACTACTAAGTATTTTATATGTTTTATACATGTCATGGCATTTAATCCTTAATACAACCTTATGAGATAAATCATGTCACCACTCTGTGGAATGCTGATAGTGACAAACTAAGCATGGCAAGGGGACAGGAAGTATATGGGGACTGTGTACTTTCCTCTTAATGTTGCTGAGAACCTTAAATTGCTCTAAAAAGAAAGTCTATTTCTTATTTTATTTTTTGTAGCGTTGTAGGTGGAACCCAGTACTTCACACACAGTAGGCCACTGTTTTACAACTGAGAAACACTCTCACTCCTAAAGTCTATTTTTTTTTATACCAGGGGCCAAACTCGGGACCTTGCACTTTCAAGGCAGGTGGCAGTACCACTGAGCTAAATTCCCAGCACCTAAAGTCTATTTTTTGAAAAGTATCCAAACTGTGCCTATTTTCCAGATTAGGTAATTGAGGCACAGTAACCTCGCCAGGCTGTCTGACTGCCAAGCCACAAGGCAGCCCATGGTGCTACACTGGCTCGGTGCACTAGAATCCACAGCGTGATGGGCAGGTGGGTGGGAGGCTCCAGGAAGCACACACATGTCAGCTGTGACATTTGATGGATGAACCTGGAGGGAGGAGGTGAAAAGCTAAAACGCAAAATATGAAGTGAAAGATCATAATGTTGACATCAAGTCATCAAGAAAAGGTTAAATTATGTTCAGGACCCTCTGTTTTAGAACTTAGGTGATTATATAATAACTTTTAGATATATTCTCATCAAAAATGGTGTAAGGTTAATGTGCCTTTCCTGAGCAGCCAGACTATGGAGAGAGGAGAATATTAGTCCCCGTGTAGGATGAGTATTGTCTGGGGAATTCTTGCCGCCCTGATTTCTACAAGCATCCTTGGAGCTGTCACTCTTTCCAAACCTCTGTAGGTTTGAAATTAAAAAAAAAAAAAGGTAAGGTTTGGAATCCTGAGGTGAGATGCTTCAGTGATAAGTCAGTTACAGACATGCAGCCATGTTTGAGGCCATGTCCCTGGACTCTAAGAATGAAGGGAGTCACAGTGAAGGCAGGATGCACGGAGCGGCAGGGCGGGGGGGTGGGGGGTGGTTCCAAGGCCATTGGCCAATGGCTCCTCACAGAGTCTCTACACATCTACTGGGTCACCAGCCAAGGGCCCCCAGAAGAATGAGTGACACCACAGCTCCTGTCTTCAGTCTCTACCTAGCTGTGAACATGATGGCTAACTGCTAATCTGAGCACAGAGTACAGCTGATCTCCTAGCACAGTGGTTATGGAAAGTTCTGAGGGATACAGACAAGCATGGGGGCTCTGACCACCAGTCACCAGAAACCACCAGGGCCCAGGAGCTTCACTTGAGCCTTCAAGTCGCCCAATTCCAGGTTCCCTCTCCAACATCTAGAGGCCTCCCCGGCAACCTGGTCTCCCTCAGGGGATTGTTGGTGCTGCCAGGCATGCTGCTGTCCCAGCCCCTTCCAGCCACATCCTAGACCAGGGTCTCCACCTGTGGGCTTAGAGCATCAAAGGCCACATAGTTGCTGCAGTATCAGCATCCTCACCCACCCCTGGCATTGTGTGCAGTGATGGCCTTGAGTTTCAGCTCTCTGAGCCTGACTTCCCATTATCTGCAAAATGCAGACAGTGAGAGTCAATGTCTTAGAGAAGTGCCACGAGGATTAGATCCATGGTTGGTAGCTTGAGGTCCTATAAATGAGAACATTTCTATGGCTCTTCTTGTACCTCTCATATGGTGTGGACACTGTTATGGACAAATCACACAGCGATTCAATTAGGAACCCTGCTGGATCCCTGAGATCTTCAAAAACAATGTGCATTTTCTCAGCCACTTCATAACTTGCCATGCTCTTTCTTCCTAGCACCTACTGTAGCTTAAATGAATCAAATATTCATGAAACTATATAATGCGTATCTCCCCAATTAGACCACACTCCAGGAGAGCAAGGGCCATGTCTGTTTACTTAATGCCTAGCAAAGAGATGGGAGCCAATAGTTGTTTTTTTTGGTTTTTTGTTTGTTTTATTTTTCAGTACAGGGGTTGAAACCCAGGACCTTTGTACTGAGCTACATCTCCAGCTCTCTATCGTCTGTTTGTCTATCTATCTATATCTATCTATCTATATCTATCTATCTATCTATCTATCTATCTATCTATCTATATATATCTTTCTATCTAATCTACCTATATATCTATCTCCTTTACCTTTTGAGACATGGTCTCACTAAGTTGCTAAGTTCCCCAGGCTGGGTTTGAACTTTTGATCCTCCTACCTCAGACTCTCAGAGTGCTAGCATTACAGGCATATACCACCATGCCCAGTTGGGATTCAATAGATCTTTGATAATCATATTTCACTACTCAAAAGGTCAAAACTAGCCTATGGGAGGGGATCTGTGAAATTTTGCCATTAAAAAAGCAGATCTTCCATCTATTAGAATGGGGAAAATTCCAGAACACGGACAATACAAAATGCTGGTGAGAATGTGGAGCAACAGGGATTCATTCATTGCTAGGGGGGAAGCAAAAGGGTGCAGCCACTTTGAAAAACAATTCCTTACAAAATAAAGCATACTCTGACTATGTGATCCAGTGATCCTGGTCTTTGAAAAGAACTGAAAATTTATGTCCACACATAAACCTGCACATGGATGTTATGGCAGCTTCATTCATAATTGCCCAAACTTAGAAGTAACCAGGATGTCCTTCAGAAGATGAATGGATAAATAAACTATGGCACATACAGACACGGGAATGTTATTCAGTGCTAAAAGTAAATGAGCTATCAAGTCATGAAAAGACATGGAGGAAACTGAGATGCATATCACTAGTAGAACGAAGGCAGCTGAAAAGGCTACATGATGTATGATTCCACCTGTATGACATTCTGAAAAAGGCAAACCTTGGAGATGGTAAAAAGATGAATGGTTATCAGAGGGCGAGAGGAGAGAGTGAGGAACAGTTATAGCCGAGGGGATTTTCAACACAGTGAAAGTGCTCTGTATGATACTGTAGTGCTGGGTAGATGTCACTAGATATTTGTCCAAAACTATAAGCTGTACAACACCAAGAGAGAGCCCCAATGTAGACTCTGAGCTCCAGGAGAAAATGTGTCAGTGCAGGTTCATTGATTATAAACATGCGCCTCTCTGAAGGGAGATGTAGATAATGGAGGAGGCTGTGCATGTGTCGGGGTAATGGGAACTCTGTGTACCTTCTGCCCAATTTAAAAACTACTTTTAAAAATAAAGTCTACTAAAACAGACAAACAAAATGAGGTACAGGTCCCCCGTGGGGCCTGGCTGGACTGGCTAGGGACCTGTCATCACTGTCCCCCAGGAACAAAGGAGGGTCTAAGGGCCTTCCTTTGCAGCAAGGGCCAGTCTATAAACCAAGCCCAGACTGCCTTTGTGACAGTGTCGGATGGGAAGGGTCACAGGCCCTGGAGGCAAAGTGGACCATCTCTTTAGGCCCCCTCTGGCCACATTCTGGTCTGCCACTCTTCTATAGTTGCTCAGTATCCTCAGCTGTCTCCATCACTGTGCCTGCCACATCGCATGTCTGCGAGTCTCTTGCCTCCTGATAATAGCAGCAGTGCAGCTGTGGAGAGGGACGCATTTGCCTCCTAGAGGAAGGCAGCTAATGTGAATGGGGCCACACTACAAGTGCGAACAGCCGTAGGAAAATAAACACAGGCACAAAAAGGTGCCACAGGGGTGCCACTCCCCCCTGCTCTCCCCTTGCCTGCTAAGTTTGCTGGTCACTGCTCCAGCATCTGGCCCAAAGGCCATACAGACAGCCCCAGGCTTGATTCCTGCTTGGGGAGCTAGAGGCTCCCCTAAGATTGTGCTGTGATTCTGGTTTATCAGAGCTCTGTGCTAGGGGAATTGTATGTCAGTTGGCCCAGCCAATATTTCCCACATTTTATCCTTCATAGTTGGACAACAAAGCCAGGTGGGAGAAGAGGCAAACTGAGCCTGTTACTCAGAGCATACAGAACCAGCACTGATGGAAATACAGAATCTCAGGCCCCACCCCAACCCTTCTGAGTCTGCATTTAATAAGGAGAGCTAGCCAGGTAAAGTGGCACACACCTGTAATCCCAGTTACCTGGGAGGCTGAGGCAGGAGGATCACAAATTTGAGCCCAGCCTGGGCAACTGAGTGAGACTCTGTCTCAAAAAATAGAACACAAAGGGCTGAGGATGTAGCTCAGTGGTGGAGTGTCCCTAGTCCTCTTTAGTGTCTTTAACTGTGCTGTTATAGCTGCCGAATGTTCCGAATCAATTCAGAATGTTTCCTTTCATTGTCATCTTGACTGTGGGGAAGAGCCGGAAGTTGCATGGTGCCCAACCCCATGAACAAACTAAATGAGGACACACCACGATGTTTTCAAGCCTGCCTTTCCACTGGATTGCACCTGGCAGCAGCATTCACTGTATTTTTTTAGCACAGCTTGTAAAGGCACCCATGAAAGAGGACTTCCAGAACTGATTCCGAAAGTGGCAAGAATGATGGGATAAGTGTGTTCGAAGTGAGAGGGGATGTTCTGAGGAGGATTAATGGCAATGAGCCTTTTACTGTAATATATTTTTACTTAAACACACATTGTAGTTTTTTGGGTTTTTTTGTACCAGGGATCGAACTCCAGTCCTTGCGCTTGCGCAGCAGGCGGCGAAACCACTGAGCTAAATCCCTGGCCCCACACTGTAGTTTTTGATCAGCTCTTCTATAGCATGGGGGAAAGTTTGCTACTGAATTCAGATGGTTCAGGAAAAATACCTGTGTGTTTTTCTGTGTGGATGTGCCCAACTTGCTGTCTCCTACTTTGATAGGAGGGAGAACTAAGGACAGAGGAGAGTACAGGAGGCATCTCTAGAAGCCAGGAGCAGGGCTGGAGGTGGATGCTGCCCTATCCTGTGGCAGGATCATGAGGTAAATGGAGCATCTTGCCTGCCACACCTTCATGTTAACTGGTGTCAATGTTCCCACAAAAATATGCTCCCCTCTTCCTCACAGCCTATGAGTGGGAGGGTCCAGAGGCCAAGGAAAAAGGCTAGACCAAGTGTATTTGTCAGATAAGCAGTGGAGCCCAGGCCACAGGCTCACCCTGGGGATGGAGCTACAGGAGAGCAGCCCATGCACAGGGGTCTGAGGCAGAGCCATCTGGTGGGAAGTCAAGGGGGCACAGAGACAGAGATGAGACATACTCCGGAGCCCAGAGACTGAAAATAACTGGGCAAAAAGAGAATGAAGAAGAAAGAAAAGCTAAATGAGTGAAAGACAAAGAGAGCTGGACAAAAAGACACAAAAAGAAGCCAAGACCCTCATGGTTGGGAATGAGGCAGCAAGAGGTGGCAGTGCATCCCCAGGGCACCTGACAGCCAGCTAAGGTGCAAATGAAAAGAACACAGCATGTGACTGTGGGGCCCAAGCTTGCACTCAGGGGCTGAGCTCTGGCATCACCTCCCTCTCTGGGCCTGCAAGGCAGGCAGGGAAAATTTACCGATGGCTAGAAGTGTCAGACTCTGACGATGAGTGTGAAGTCTCCAGGTGACCTGCCTACAGGGATACATCCTGTGTGACTAATGCCAGGCAGAGGTGGGAATGGAGGTCTGAGCCGCAGCCCTTCCAGGATCCAATCCCTGTGTGTGTGTTGCAGGGGGTAGGTCAGTTCTACCTCACTGCTAGGGAAATGAGGCTTCTGCAGAAGGACTGGCAGCTTGAATGCCCATAGGGTAGGGGATCAAGGCCCCTAAGGACCATCCTCATGGAGGGGTGGGGACACCGGGGTTCATATGGTTCATGTTCTCTACTCCATACAACATGCAAGATAAGAGCAGAAACTCTGGAGCAGATTGCTTGGCTTGAATGCTGGCTCTGCTTCTTACTAGCTGGTGATTGTGTTTGTTACCTAACTTCTCTGAGCCTCACTTTCTTCTTCTGTAAGATGGAAATAATAAATAACACTAGTTTCTAGCTGTTGTGAGGATTCAGTGAAGGAATACAGGTGAAACATTCAGACTTATCCTGCTGGCTCCTCACCACATCCTTCTAGCTCTGTTCACCCAGGTCCTTTGCTGGCCACTGGGCACAGGCTCAGGCAGAGCAGTGACCACAATGAGGGAGGTCCTGCTTCCACAGGTTTGTAATGTGAATGTGGAGCCAACAACCATTAATCATCACCAATGGATGGGAAACACAACAGTGTGACACAACAGAGAGAGAGAGAGAGAGAGAGAGAGCAAGCATTGTAACCCTCACGCTCAGGGGGATGAAGTAACCAAAGGAGGGAGCCTTGCAGAGAGCTGGGGAGGGTATTCTGGGCAGAGGCAGCAGCAGATGAACAAGCCATGAGGTAGGCTTGAGCCTGAAACATCGGGGATTAGAAAGCAAGCCAAGTGTGAGTGAGGGAGAAGCTGAGGCTGAACCCCTTCGCAGAGTGTGGCCAGGCATGGCTGGACACTCAGGGAGTCACACTGAGCCAAGCAGCACAGAGGCAGCCTCATTCTGACACTTTTTGGAAGGGGCTGCTGGCAGGTGACTGAAATGTGGGGGTTCTCGGGGGACAGTGAGGCAAGAGTGGAGCCCTCTTGACCTAGGAGGCAGATCAGTTAGGATGGGGAGACCAAGGCCCTGGGAGCTGCTGCAGGATGGAAGGCTGCAGAGGGAGCCACACCAGCTGACACCGTGGGGTGCTCACAATGCACACTGCATGACGTCCGCTGCCTTCCCAGAAGAGGCTAACTTGTGAATCCAGGCTACTCAGTGGGCGTTAGGGTGTGGCTGGACCCCAACTGACTCCGAAGCCCATCCCTGTCCACTGAAGCAGGCACATCTGCAGGGCCATCTGCTCCAATCCCAGCACAGCTGCCTGCTCCACAGACGGAAACACCCCCAATGAAGGGAGGAGACACATTCAGCGCCAGAGGGCAGAGTGCCAGAGGAAAATCAGCTGGGATGCTTGAGATCATTGACAGAAGTCCAGAAGACACCTACTTGTCCCATCAAATTTTTGTAATACCAAAAGTTCACACTGGTTCCTATGATTCTATCACCTAACCCATAATTCAGAGTTTGTCTCTTGCAGAAAGCAAGCATTCTTGATTCAAAACATGGATTTATTTTTCTCTTTTTCTAGGTCACATAAACCTTGCAGCTGCATCAGAAAACCCAGTGAGGGGCCTGTTTGGACACATTTTCTGCACACTTCACACTGCCTCCACTCTGGAAAGGAGTCTTTCTTCGAGGCTAGCAGGCTCCAGGGGACACTTCCTCTGGTCTCACTAGTCATCCTGCTCAGGGCCTGTACTCTGAGAAGTTACATGTGAACTTGCAGATTTTTGTTTGAGAGAGCTGCAAATGATTACTGTAGGATAGAAAATATAACTCTAGGGTTAGCATATCGCCTGCACAACATCAATCAGCATTGTATTTAACTTTGTAATATTTTTTCAGTGTTCTCTGTCTTTCATTGAGTATAAATTTTTACATCCTTGCCACGCATGGTGGTGCTTGCCTGTAATCCCAGCCTTCAGGAAGCTGAGGCAGGGGGATCACTGTGAGCTCAAGGCCAGCCTGAACTACACAGTGAGACCCTGTCTCAAAAACAAAACAAAACAAAACAACCCCAAAGTTCTTAGCTCCTCGAATTCTCCTTGAAACATCTTTATCATCTTGCTGTTTCCCTCATTCATAGGTTCAAAAACTCTGGCACACAGTCATTTTCCATTCATTTGAGAGCTGTATTTCTACATTTTTTTTTTTTTTTTTTTGGGTACTGGGAATCGAACTTGGGACCTTGTGCTTGTGGGGCAGGTGCCAGAACCACTGAGCTAAATCCCCAGCCCCATGTATTTCTACAATTTTACAACCGCACTGACAGTGTTTCTGCCTTCACTTCACAGATGAGAAACCAGGCGAAGAGGAGCCAGGGAGGAGCGGGACTACATGTGGCTGGTAGTGTCAGACCGGGCTGGAGCCCTCAGCCCAATGCCAAGGCTCCTGGCCTTACTGAAGGTCCTCAGGAAGCATCTGAGCCAGTTTCTGTGTGTCATGGGAGACAACTAACTCTGAGACCAGAGCAGTGAGAACTCTCTCTCACAGTCACACTGGCAAAAGGACAGAGGGTAGCCTAGGCCACAAAAATGTTTCTCCACTGAACACTGCCACATCACTTTATATTTATCTCAGGTCTTTGCTCTATCCAGGCCACCTACACAAAGCAGGAAAGAGTGAACCATGCAAAGCAGCCTCTGAAGGGAAGGCCTGCCTTCACCTCCTGCTGGGCCACAGGGGCAGCTTGGGCTTGGTGCCCCCAAGAGTGTTAGGCAGGGCTCTGAGTCAGAATCCTGGGGGACGGAGGCCCATGAATGAGCGCCAAGGGGTGCACATTCCCTACAGCTATGTGGACATTCAGTATATGTGCACGGTGTGTCTGATTCTCCACAGGACCTGTGACTCCAAAAAATGACACTGCCTTGCTAAGAGAGCCGCTGGCAGCCCAGGAAGGCATGCATACTCTTCTCCAAGCACTTGCCCAGAGGCACCTACTGCAAGGACTCCAGGACATGAGAGGATGAGGATGATCTGGGCCTCTGGGTGGGTCACTGGCCATGCACGTGAAAGGCCCAGAATGCAATTTGGGAGGCCAGGGCCAGAAACAACCCCACCACATAGGTGCAGAGGCCAGAGGGTCTCACACAGCACCATGAGATTCTCCCATAGAATGTCAGCTCCCAGAAGCTGGGATTCTTGTCTGTTTCCTGTTGGTCACAGCCCACAGAAGACAGCCTGGTAGGCAGAGGATGCTCAATAAATATTTGCTGACTGAATGATAATTGTCCAGGAGAAAAGAAATGTGTCACTGGCTGATGATACCTATAAAAGCCAAGCTAAGGGCAAGGATCTCCTAAAATACAGCAACTAACACACACTGGTCTCTATACTATGTGCCCAGCTCCATGCTCTGCTTCCCACCGCCCCCCGACCCCCACTCCTCATAGCTTCTTGAGGCCACTGTGTGGTTGTGAGACTCATTTCATGTGAGAGGAAAGCAAGACACAGAGAGGCCAGTGACTTTCCCAAGGCCACACAGCTAGGGAGTCCAGGTCACCAACTGGGCCAGGTCTACATATTAGCAACCCCTCAATACACTATTCTCCCTGGGTTCCTGAAGAAATGGCAGAGGAAAGAGCCTGAAACAAGAGAAGCTGTGGAGGGGTGAGGAGTGGGAAATGTGGCAGTCAGCACACCCAGCTGGTGCTGCACAGCTCTGTGGGGACAGCGCTCACAGACCCAGGAGCCGGGACAAAGAGGACAGGAGACACCTGAGAGGGGGCAGAGGGGGCCTGACGTTCCCAACCAAAATCCACTCTCTGCTTTGTCTTCCTGCTAGACCTGTGGTTTTATTTGGCCAGTAGTATGACCAGATGAAAATTACATTCCTGCTTCCCTTGCATCTAGGAGAGCTATAAGGAACAGTTGCTGAATGCAAAAGCTTCTGCAGTCCGTGACAGTACCTCAGTCTTTCATTGCCTTTCTTGACCTCACAATTGCTTACTGTGTCAAATGTCCCCCAGTTGGAGTCATCTGATGGTTTTCTCATAATTAGGGTGAGGTTACAGATGTTCCTTGTTTAACGACCTACCTATTTAAAGACTGTGAAGACTTAGGACCAAGAAGTTCTGATCAGACAAAACCCACTGCTCGGACTTACAACTCATCTTTTTTAGTACAGTTCTGTACGTTGTACAGCCTCATTGTCTTTTTTCATACAGTACACTTTGTTTATACAGTACTGTATTTTGCTGATTGTATAGCACAGTACTGTAGTTTTCTGTTCTGTCATACACTACAGTACTAAAGTACTGCATGAAAGAGTTATGCAAATAAAAGCAAAGTCATCAAGTTGGAGTTTCCTTTGATCAATTCTTTGATCTGAATATTGTAATGTACGTACTGTGTACAATTCCTCTTTTAGCGACCAATTCATTTAACAACCTAGTTGCAGGAACTAACTCAGCTGTTAAATGAAAAATGCCTGTATGCCTGAAGTCTGTATGTACTATTGACAAAAATACTTCAGAAACTATGTTCGGCCTTCAGTGTATCATATCACAGGTTCAGGATGTCCCTTTTTATATTTTTAATATATTTCATTATTTTGGACAATAAAGAATAAGTGGTCTGGTTTCTCTAGAGAAACAGAGTAGGAGCTCTTATAAGCAGAAAGAGAGATTTATTAGAGGTAACTGGCTCATGCCATTAGGGAGGCTGAGATGCCCAAGATCTGCCTTCTGCAGGTTGGAGACCCAGCAGAGCTGAAGGTAATGTTCTGATCTGGGTCAGAAGGACTGAGGCTTTCTGAGATGATGAGACTGACATTTCAGCTTTTCAACTCCATGCTGACCTCATCCTCCAGCAGCAACTATGTGACACAGAAGACTCCTTGGAGTTCAGCTCCAGCCAGAGCCTCTCTTGGTCCAGTCCCCTTGAGGACCCCTTTCCCTATGAGAACACAACTTCCTGCTAAGACACAACTTCTAATGTGGCTGCTTCAGTCCTCTTCCTCTCTCCTAGTGTAGGGGATGGAAAGTTCGGGAAGTCCCACCAGCAGGTGCAATCAAATTCAGGATGACTCAAAGCAGGCTCCCAAGCTAAGCATCTCCCTGCTCTGGGGTGATGGTGAGGACTTTAAAAGTGAAGGTCCCACACTGGAAGGCCTAGAGAAAATGCTTCACACCTATCCAGAAAATCTGACACAGGATGAAGAAAATTAAAAAGACAATGAGAATCAGAAAGATGACCAAAGACTCAGAAAAATGACAAAGATGAGGCGTCTGTGTTTCTGTAACTACTCAGGAAGATTTCCAGCTGTCCAGCAGCTCTTCTCCACTTATAGCTCAGGTCAGGAATGAAGAACATGATGCATGTCGAGACTTCCCCAAGTGTGAACCACGAGGAAATGAAGGTGACATCCAGTCCCAGAAATACCTCTGCTGCCTGAGGAGTGCAAATGTGCTGAGACAGTAAGCCAGGCAACTGGGCCAGAAGACCAGAGACCTCTCCGATCTCACAGTGCTGCCAAGTAAGAGGACCCTCCTTCCAGCACACAAAGCGCAATCTGTGTGAGTGGGGGCAGCCTCCTTTGGGCTCAGGCAGTGAGGCCTCTCCTCGCTATGCAGGACAGTACACACTGAGCAGGCCACAAAGTCCCTGCCTGGAGGCAAAGATCCAAAACCAAGAATCCCTCAAATGAAGACACTCTGTATCCCCACATTTTTAAAGTGTTTGGTATCTCCTGTTCCACAATTCCCATGGATATACTTTTCTCAATAAAATAAATATTCTTGATTTTAAAAAAAAGAAAAAGCTTGCAGAACATCTCTGTATAGAAGCTGACATTGGAAGAGGTGCCCTTTTATTGCCCCTTTCCTATATTTTTTCTTTCTGCCTAGAACTCACAGGAGATGGCTGGAGCTCCAGTAGGTATTTTGAACAATGAAGTTATCACAAGGATGGACAGTAAAGCCCAAAAACTTTGGAGCAAAAGATAGAGGGATCCTGTGACCCTGAGCTGACTCTAGAGCTTTCATACTTCTGGATGAGAAATTCCCATATCTTAGTTTAAACCACGCAACTGGCACAAAAATCAACTTTGGGGAAGGACCAGCAAAGTTGTGTAGTGCCTGGCACTACATCTGTGCAAACATCATCTTGCCACGGGAGGTGGGGGACCTGTGGCCTGGTCACAGCAGAGAGACAAAGTCCTGAGGGGAGTGGGGTGCACCTCCCTCACACCCCAGACTCTTAGGGCAGATGACAAGGGAGGGAAGGAAGAGGTCACAAATAGGAAATGACATTAAAATATGACTGAATGCCAGAGAGCTTGGCAACTGCAAAGGTGATTTTCAGAGGGCAGCAAAAAACACTCAAGGGTGGGCTGCTCCAGAACTAAGACTGTCATCCCTGGTGCAGAAAGGAAGCCAGGTTGCAACGATGCCCTCTTTCCCATCTAGAACAAAGGCCAAGGTCCTAGAAGCAGTTGACTCGTGAGTATAATTCAAGGCAACAAGTTCCAAGGCTAGCATTGGAGCCACGATGTCTAGGGCCACTGCTAGGCCATAAGGGACCTTTGCAGGAATCAGAAAAGAGCAATCTTTCCTCAACACACTTTGATTTATGGAATTTCATATCGTCAAGATAAATATGCAAATATATGTCTATGATGAGGTTGGTGTTCTGAGTAGTAACACCCTTGAGAGTGGACAGCCCACACAACTGTACATGATGACCCTTCATAGATAGCCCACACACCACACTACCTCAACTGCATAGCTCCAAAACTGGCTGAGTGCTGTGCTCCTAAGCATGCCCTAGCCTTAGGGAGTGGTGATTATGTGAGGCCATGTGGATCCTAATTAAGAATGAGGGAAGATTTCTATTTTAAAAAGGATGCAATTTCAAGTTAGGGCACCTGGGTTAAATGTCATTTATAAGGAAAATGCAGCTATATGGAAAGGTGACAGCACCACTAGAACCAGAAATTGCCCCATCCGATAAGCACTAAGCAGAGTGCCTAGGGAGAAATTAGAGCCTAATAAGAACTGGTGGAATGCATCTATCCGTGACTAAATGAATATCTTTGAAATTTATTACAATTAATTAAAGTTACTTTATGTCATTTTTTGGCTTATTTCTATTCCTTGGAGAGAAGGGAAAACTTTTACAATTTATGGAGTTATTTAAATAAATAAATGCAAATTAGCACATCTTAATAAGTAAATTATTCCAACTATAATTCTCTACTCCTGTTCTTATCTCCCAACTGCCAAAAAAAAAAAAAAGAAAGAAAAGAAAAGGAGGGGGAGTTGGGAGGCAGGAAGGAAAGAAGGGAAAGAAGGGAAAAGAAAGAAGTAGCCTAGTTGAAGTCATCCATCTTCACAGCCACAGCCAGCTGCCACCCTCCCCCATCTCAATGCTGTTCCAGCAGCCCAGGTGCTATTCCCCCGGAAGTTCTCTTTGGCCTTCCCTGGGCCTCTCATAGCCCTTCTGCTCCCTTGTTCTATCTCTTACTTTCTGACACCAGCTCCAGGACAGGAGAGCAAATACTGGCACATCCCAACCAAAGCCAGGGGCGGGGCTGAATCAAGCGCTAGCAACACATTGGGAAGAACCGAGGCACAGCTGGGGAGGGGGGAGACAGGCTCCCACTGCACTGAACCAGGACAGAAAGAGAAGCGACAGCCAGTCTTAGGGAAGTGTCACACTACAACAGATGTCATGCAGAGCCAGAAGAATGTTCCAGACCCTGATACAAAGGTCCCTGCTTCCTATACGGCTGTGTGATCTTGGGTGAGTCCCAGGGCCACTCTGAGCCTCAGTGTTCCTGCCTACAAGATGAGGGCCCAGATCCTGTCGTCTCGCAGGTGGTGCAAACAGAGCACCTGCAGCTCTCCTTGGCCCCTGTCTGGGCCTGAGGGTCTGTATCACCTTAAAGCTCCCACGATGTGAAGCTCTCCTTGCCTCATGCCCAGTGGCCAGTAGAGCAGGAGTAGCCCCCCTGGTGTGCCTGCCACTCTGATCTCAGGTGCCCTTTAGGATTTCAGCCCAGCAGACAAAGCAGCCAACTGCAGCCAGTGCCATGTCCCCACCAGCTGCTTTCTGCTGTGCCCTTTCCAAACAGAATTTGACATACCACATTTTTTTAAAGCACAGAAAAGCCAAGAAAAAAAAACAACAAGTATTTCTTTCCTGTCTACCTCTGCTTCCCACCCCACTTGCCAGAAACCAGCCTTCATCCCCTCCTGTCATCCTTGGCCACCCCCACCGCCACCCTGGCCCCATAGTGTCCCCGAGTCCTCCTGGCCCCACCCACTCTGTGCCCACCTCTGCAGAGCTGCCTTGCCAGACTTATTTTTAACAGCTCTGATTGAAGTTGGGATCCCGCTGACATTTACACTCCCTCATCATTATCAGCTCCAAGCTTCCAGCAGCCAAGCTAAAAAGGCCTCGCAGAGTGCAGGGCCAGAGGGGCCGGGAGGGAAATGTCAGGAGTTGCCCCACCACGTGGCCCTGAGGGGCACCCCACCCCAGCCTGACCTAGAGGTGGGGATGGGAGAATCCACGCCCCCCAGCTTCAGACACCAGGAGCCCAGCTTTGCCTGCTTCCACTGAAATTTTTCTCCCAAGAATCAGGCATGTGGTGTGATGCAGAAAAGCACGAATGCGAACAGATTCACACAGGCAGAAAAATTAAATACCATTTAGTTTTGTGTGGAATGAGAGCCACCAACAAGCCCCTCCTGGGCAGGCAGCTTTATTCTCATTTAGCTCAGCCTAACTACCTGTCTGTTGAGCTTCTGCCCCTGGAGGATGGTAATGCTGAAAGCTCTCGTTTTCTCCCAGGGATCCTGATGGGGTCAAGACTGTGCAGCACCTGGCACTCAGCAAGACACAAGCTCTGCTCCTCCTGCCTGAGTGAGCCCTGGACAAGGTCCCCACCTGCACCGAGCTAACCTATGCAGGTCCTCTCTTCAGCAGCCTTATGCATCCTACACTCAGACCCTATGGTCATATCCCATCTTTCATGCTACTAAACTGCTGGGCCCAAGAAAGAGGACACTCAACAGAAAGGAGCCCCTTGATGCTTTGCTGTCTCCGAAGAAATTCATGGTCCTGTTTCATGTCTGCTCAGCAAGGTCAGAGGTCATGGGAATGCATTTGGCTCATTTTGAAACTTCAGCTGTAGTGGTCTCAAGGACCACTAAATAATTTACTTCTAGGTCACAGAGGTAACGATTTTTACAGAGAAAGCTTTTCCAACTCGATACACTAAACATCAGTTCATTATGATGGAGGGGTCTTAGAAGTGAGAAAGATGACTGTTGGGAGGAGACTCTGGCTGTTTGAGGTACAGAAAGGACACCCACAGTTTGGATTCTATTTTCTTTGCTAATCAAAGATGTCTTAGGACTGGGGATTTCACTCAGTGGTTCCACTGCCTGCCTTGCAAGTTCAAGGTCCCAAGTTCAATCCCTGGTACAAAAAAAGAAGAAAAGAACAGAACAGAACAGAAAAGAAGAAAAGAGAAGAAAGAAAAGAAAGAAAGAAAGAAAGAAAGAAAGAAAGAAAGAAAGAAAGAAAGAAAGAAAGAAAGATGTCTTGTCCTTCCCAAAGGAACACTGATACAAAAGAAAGCAGAAATTTTTGATATCGGATTTTCTTAAAAGTCCTGTCCATCCCAGGGACCCCTGCTCAGGAATCTTCCTTGATCCCCCACTCTGACCCTTCATTTACTCTGCTGGCTTGTAGCACTTTGCTCTATGATCTGCTCTGTGATCCACTGCACCCTGGAAAAATGGAATATCTCATGGCTCCCCAGATTCAAGGAAGGCTTTTCCAGGCACACACTGTCCACCGGCAGCAGCCAGGGGCCTTGTGCTTCTCTGCTGTTCCCTGTGAAAAAGGGCGACAGGCTAGGTTTGGCTTGTTCCAAACCTGCCTTCCACTTTCACATGCACAGCTGCCACCACCAGCCTAACGACTCTGTTAATATTATCATTTCGACATCACCATTTCAAATGAGTTGAGAAGCCTATGTTGTAGTCCAATTTGCAAATTCTGATCACACTGTCAGCTGCCAGGTGTCTGGCAAAACCAATAGCCTTGAACTGTCCCAGCTGCACAGCAGTTCCCCGAGCGCCTCACACAGCAGACAGCAGCCGGGTTGTGCAAGGGACACAGACATGCACAGGCACAGCTCTTGGGGTCACGGAGCTTGCCACCCAGTCCCAGGAACACACAGGGCGGCCCCGGCAGCAAAGTTCTGGAGCTGCGCACATCCCATTTCCTCTTCACAGAGGCCCCGTGTCTGTTCCCAGCTCAGAGCTCTGGAGCAGGTGCCTGGGACTAAGCCACTCTACCAAACGAGAAGCAGGCCTGCTTTTCAACTCAGACACTGTCCCCAGGACCAAGTCTTAACTAACAGACGGATAGTTACAGACAAGAGCAAGCAAGAAGAGCACTCAGTGCCCACAGGCAGGACCATGGTGAGAAGAAAGCCCCAGCCAGAGAGGCCTGGGAGTGCAGAAGTAGAAAGGACTTCTGGGGGAGGCAGGACTCCGGAGGGAGATGGGCTGTGCTGGGACAGGAAGACCATGTCCAGCAGGGTCCAAATGGTGTGTGCAGAGGAACAAGCAGGAGGAGGCTGGTGCCAATGGGGCTCTTTGACCACAGGAAACACCAGCAGACTCAAGCAACAGCCATGATGTCACCTGAAGATGTTCAAAAATGAGAGCTACCAGATGGGAGTGATGCCTTTGGATGATGACACCTGGTGTCACATAAGGATGGCTGGAAGAGGGAAAAGGCAGAGGGCACAGTGGGCCACCAGAGAAGCCAGAGCAGCACTAAAGCACAGTGAGGAGCTCCCAGCACAGAGGCAATTGGCTTCCTGAAGATATAGGCCTGCAGAGGATCAGGAGGCTCTCAGCAGGAGTCTGGAATTGGCCTGCAGGATGACTCCGGACCAGGCACGTCTCTGAGGACTGACCAAGCTGCGTGAAGTGCTCAGCCCAGTGCCTGGCTCTCAGTACCCCTCATCATCATTACCTGTCATAACTAACAGGGAGGCAGGGTGGGGGTCCAGGGAAGGTGCTACAATGACAGCACCATCAGGCCATGGGGAGTGTGAGACCAGGCTCAGGGAGGGGCCAGGGTAGTGGTCTTGATTTGGAGGTTTCCTGGGAAAGGGCAGGCTGCAGTCACCCGAGGGCCTGAGACAACAGGCAGAGCTCCGAGGTTTCAGGGCAAGGCAGGAGCAGCTGTCGTCATCCTCTGCGCCACCTTCCCCACCTGGAACACCACCCAAGTAGGGGGGCCAACAACCAAACACAGCCACTGCCTCCTAGGAGTTTCCAAAGGCCAAAATTGCAGGAGAGGCCAGCAGAAGTTACTGATCTCTTGTACAAAGGTACGGTGCCTGTCTGTCTCTTTGGCTGCAGCTGGGCCCTTCTCTCTGCACATGCACACAAGTATGCGTCAGGGATGCAGAGAGAGGGTCATTCCTGGCTCTTCTCTCACTGTTCTTTTCCAAGCAAATTCAGTTTGATGGCCCTCGGTGGCTGCCCTGACCCAGACACAGGGAACAGCAGTCCCCAAAGGAGAGGGAGGCTCCTTCAACCTCTTGCCTGAGGGAACAGCAGACCAGTGGTGCCCTGCAGTGTCTGGTTGCCATGAAGTAGAATTTATACATGAGAATCAGGCGAAGCCAGCCCAGGGCACCCAGTCATGGTGCTGACAGAACTGACAGCTAATTAGAAAGATCCATTTGCACCGCATGTTGAAAAGGCATTTAATAATTAAATGTCTTATCTGTATTTAAAATCCTCTGACAATATATACTTAGAGTGTGGCCAGAGAACCAATTTTCTCACTTCCATCACACTGAAAGGCACAATATTTGAATCCAGGCATCTTCCCTGTGGACAATAAGTGACATCATGTCATACAATGTGATTTGGGAAGTGTTCCTGCACTGGGGGACACTTCCTCTTGGCTCTCAGATTGAAGCAGAACAGAGACCCTGACTCAGAAACATGCTTGACATGGATGTTCCCCATCACATACCACTGGGCAAGCAAATCATGACTGAGGCCTCATACCAGCACTGGGGTCAAGGGAAAACAGTTCGCTCGAGTGTCACCTACAGAGGGGCATTGCCTGCAGAGCAATAACGAAAATGTCTAAGCAATAAATGATTTATTCTTTCATTCATTAAACTAATACTAGTGATAATATAATAAGCCCAATAATAAAAGTCAGCCCACTTTTCATACCACCATGTGCTGGCAATGTTAATGAATATTGATGATAAAATACTGCTCCTTGGGCCAGGGATTTAGCTCAGTGGTTCCAGTGCCTGCCTCGTAAGCACAAGGTCCTGAGTTCAATCCCCGGTACCAAAAATAAATAAATAAATAAAAATAAAAATACTGCTCCTTGCTAAGAAGGAGCTGCTGCTCCCACCTCCCTCCCTGCACCACCAGTACACAGGGCTGGAAACCATGGGGCCAGAGGGAGGGAGGGAAGGAAAGGCATGCTGGGTATTTAAAAAGATGGACAGACACAGGCCTGGCTGAGCCCCATGGTTACAGTCTGTCCACATGGAGGAGTAGGACATGGGAAGGGAAGAGAATCTCTGTCCTTGCTTCCTTGGTGGCAGACCTTTCCTGTTGTCATTGTCCCCAGGCCAGCTTGGATGCAGTGCAGGGCTATGGGAGAGAATGAACCCCAAAGCCTTGCTCAGAAGCCTCCACCAGAAGACCGGATTCAGGTGGGAGAAATTCATGGACAGTCTGTTTGGGACACAGGTGAAACACCTGGAGAAGAGGACAGAGAGGTGGGCAGACACAAGAATAACTTCCTGGTCCTCCTACTGTTTGGGTGGAGCTCTCCTCCTTGGCCACCCAAGCACTGCTTCTCCCTCGTGCCCAGATCCTCTCAGTCAGTGGAAGGTGGCTTCCAGATCCTTTTCTGGAAGCTAACCTGCCCTCATGTCTCTTGCCATCCAAAGGATCCAATGACACCTCAGCCAGGGAAGGCACACTCAAAGGAAGTAAGTCCTGGAAGGGAACTGAAATATGACCTGTTCAACTCTCCCTGCTGACAGATGAAAATGATGCTGCAGACCTAGGCCGGGTGACCAGGGCTTGCAAGGCCCAGGCCAAGGGGGTTGAGTATGTGGAAGAAGGAGGGAGCAGCTTCGGCCCAGGAGAAAGATGGTGCCTTGAGGGCAGCGAGTCTGACAGCAACTGTCAGCAGCTGTGCCTAAGTGCTCAGAGAGGGACAGCTGAGACTGTATTTTGAGGTTGGGGTGGGTATCAGGTCTGTCCTCATCTCTGCTGCAGGGCAGATGAAGGGGGCTGTGCTGGAGTGGGGGCCACACACCCCTCTGCACCCAGCACTTCCCTGCAGCTCCTATATTTTCCCAGGTAACCTCCCCCAGCTACACTGGTCTTAGGACTCGATTCCAGGGCCCCTCAGCAATGGTTTTAACAAGATTTCAGTTTGGGGTTTTCGCCATACTGAGGATTGAACCCAGGGCCTTGTGCGTGCGAGGTAAGCCCTCTACCACTAGCTACATCCCCAGCCCTACCAGGACTGTGATCCCAACACTTTGGGAGCCTGAAGCAGGAGGACTGGAAGTCTGAGCCCAGACTGGGCAACTTAGTGACTTAGCAAGACCCTGTCTCAAAAATAAAAAATAAAGCCTGGGATATAACTCAGTGTGAAGGTCTTGAGTTCGATCCCTAGTAACACACACACACACACACACACACACAGAAAACAAGTTTCTGGCTCTCTTCAACCTGCCTAATTTTTACAACAATCATACTCTTTTTTTCTTCTCCTCTAAACGTTCACTTTAGCACATGGGAGCAGTGCACAGTGTGATTTCCCTGCCAAGTTTGACAGCAATTTTTTTATGAAGTGCAACGCCCTCCATTAACAAACCCTCTGGGAACGAAGTTCCTTCTAATAAAGACAGTGTTAAAACAGCTGGAAAAGCAAAAAGCCTCACACAGTAGCAAGTGTTGTCACCTAATCACCGCACTGTGGCAGGGGAGGGGAGTGTTACAGGTAGGGCCATTCCTAGCTAGTGACCAAAATGAGGATGGTAACAAGCTCCTAAGGTGAGAATGCAGATTACAGGTACCCATTCAATGCAAGTCAGCACCTGCTGAGCACCCATGGTGCCGGGCACTGTTCTTGGTGATGGGCAGCCCTGGCCTTGTGGGGCTCACATTTCCCTAGGACTGGCAGAGCTATGTCATACACAGGCAGGTGGTGGCAAATTCAACAAAGAATAAAATGGGGTGAGGAGACAGAAAGCTCTGGAGGTACAGAGTGGAGATTACTTGTTTTAGGTTGGCCAAGGAGACCTTTGAGCAAAGACGTGAAGGAAGGGAGGAAGCAAGCCTTGTGATTATCTGGGGAAGAGAATTCTAGGCAGGCAGAACAGACAGTGCAAATGTCCTGAGGCAGGAGTATGCTTGGTGTTCACAGAGAGGAAAGGAGTCCAAGGTGTCTGGAATGAGAAAGGGGAGAGTAGTCCAGGGTACAGACTTTAGATATCACTCTGAATGAAGCAAAAGGCCATCAGAGGGCTCTGAATGGGAGAGCAACTTACATCTAGAAAACAATGCATTAAGGCACTAGGAACAGTGCCATGTACTTAGTAACTGTTCAGTTAACAGCCATTAATATATATCACTCTGAAATTTCTGTCTGGTCACAAAACATACACATGAACATACAAACACTCAAAGCCCTTCAATAACATCCTTCTACCTACTGAGGCATGCCAGACCTTCAGGCTTGAATTCAAGCTGTACTGAGGCCCAATCCACCCTCCCAGCACCACCCCACCCACCACAATGCCCAGCTCCAGCCTTGGTCTCCCCAAGCCCACATATTTTCCCTTTCTTTTGTTTCCATCTGTGCATTTCTCTCCTTCTGAAGTTCTCCTTTAGCACCTTCTAAAGTCCTACCCACTGTCACAACCCATCCAAAGCCCACCTTGCCATGAATGCTGCCCTCATGCATCCCAGAGGGACATCAGCCCTCCACTGTGAGCCAAGCACACAGTGCCATTCATGGTGTCTCATCCCCCCACCAAACCCAGCTCCTGCCCTGTCACCACCCATGGAATGGTGACCTACCAGGCTCATCTGTAGGGTGTGGCCTGGGCACTGCACAAACCATTATCAAATATAGCTGAGTGATATAAGTAAATGTCAGCTTCTATCTGTCCCCATCCACAGACAGAGACCTGGCTGATATGGAGGGGCAGGGCCAGCTTCTCCCAAGGCACCGAGGTACCAGTGTGATATACATGGAAAAAGGGATGCATTCCCTTTCCTTAACATACAATATTCAACAGAGATAAAAGTAACTGCCCAGTTCTGTTCACCAGCTAAGCCCAAAGACTTCAACCCTTCTCTGACCAGAGAAGCAGGTAAGTACTTAACAAATAAAACATACCATGAGAAGAGGGTGTAGAGATTCAAACACTGTGCAACACCACAAAACATGAGGCAGAGAATGGCTGCCTGCCATGCTCCAGGTCTTGCATGTGGAGGAAGGGCACCTATCACCCACAAAAGAGGCCAGGAGCTAGATGGAAGGAACGCTGAGGCCCTCCCTGCAAAGCTAGGGAGTCCTTGGGTGACATCACAGGCCCCTCCAGTGACCACAGTGGAACGAGAGTGGGAAATGTAAATCACCTCCTCTGTCTCTACAGGAAACATTAAAGAGTGCTGACCCCCACATGATTTTCTGGAGCAAGCAGAAGAGTTGAAGACCAAACAGGGTTCAAAATCATCCAGATGACAGCTCAACAAGAGGCAGATACACCACAGCCTCTCCAGAAGGTCTCATTAAGGAGCTCAGGGTGAAAACCAGACATGAACTGTAGTTACTGGAGCCCCTGGGGAGGCTCTGGGTCCTCTCTCCATTTTACCAGTTACACACAGCATAGTCCTTGCCAAAGCCAGGAACCCAGCAGATATGTCAGCCAGCCAGAGAGGCAGCCAACACCCAGAATCTGATCCAAAGGACTATTGCCAAGGTCAGGATCAGCTGGGTCCCAGGGAAGGCCGTGCAGGAAGGCAGGATATAGAGCAGAACCTGATGGCAAGAAGGTGCCACAGATGGCATTGATCACAGACACTCAATGGGTTTGGTTTGGGTTTGGTTTGGTCTGAAGTTTCTGTTCACTCTACTTCCCAGTGACAGCCTCAGTTTTTGTTTGAGGAACCATCCACCCTCACTCTGCCCTTGTGGTCAGGTGAGGATGACACCTTGGCCATGGAGGCTGGTTCCAGATGGGCCACAGGATCTTATCAAAGCCAATAGGATGGTATGAGACTTTCAAGACAGAAGCTAGAACTCATTCCTGGTAGACTTGAATTAAGACAATGTCCGGGCTGGAATCACTGTGGCCATCTTGGAACACGAATGGAGAAAGTGCTGAGAATAAGGCCAAAGTGAAGGAGATTAGGGGAGGGAAGAGAGACAGAGAGAATGAATGAATGAATGAATGGATGAATGAATGAATCAGTCAATCAATCAATCTGGACCCTATCACCATTTAGGCCCTGCTCAGGCCTCATCTGATTCAAACTCTGGTCTTTCAGGCTGCAAAGAACAGATGCTAAGGGGCACCAAGTGTTACTGCCAGGCATAGTACAAAATGTTACTGCCTTCAATTTCTGCAATAGCTCCCCGGGGACACACTTCATTTCCCCTTATCCTCATCTTTAAGTAAGAAGACAGGTTACTGAGGATTTTTAACTTGCCCAGGTCACATTCAGAAACTATGGTCACATCAAGGCTGTGATCTTTGGGCCATACCACTTCACCCTCCAGGAGAACAGGCTCCTGATGGCAGAGTTCACACTTTGATCATTGAACCTGAGGAGGGTTGTGGTTGAAATATCTGCTCAAAAGACTGTTGGGAATATGGTCTTTGGGAGAAAAATACCATGTCTGCTGGGATATGCTTGAGAACCACCAAAGAGCTGCAGAACCTAGCAGAAGAGCAGCTGATAAATGTCAGTGTACACAATAATCCTGGTAATCCCAGAAAGGTTGGCAGTAGTCTAAACTTTTTGCATAGCCATGACTAAGTTACCAGTTATAATGTAGGAAGAAGCTCTGGAAGTCCTCCAGGGTATTTGCAAGGACACAGACCCAATGCCCAAAAAGGCACCCAGTGGTGACACCATCAGGAAGGGGAAGGAATTGAAGGCAAGGCACGGGAAAGTGCCCATTGCAGCTGTAAAGGACCCTTAGAGATGCATTTACCTGTGCCTTCGCTTTGCACCCTGCTGTGAAATGGAAAATGGTAACTTGCTCTGTCACCAGTAACATGTTGTAACAAGCTGTAAAAGTCAAATGGAGGCATTAAATATTTTCATGCTACACTCAGATTATAAAGACAGCCTCCTTTGCTAAACCACTCCTGGTCTCTCCCCAGGCAGGGCAGGGCAGGGTAGCTTACCAAGGGATACCACTCCATGCCCTGGGTCTCATCTCTCTGGGCACCCCACATCCTACTGTGCCACATAACTCCTCTGAGATCTGCTGGTTCTCTTTGACATTGGAGCCCACTTGGTCATGAATCAGTTCCTGTTCTCAAAGACCTCACTCGTCAGTACCAGAGAGGAAATCCAAAGATGACTAAAGGAGAAAAAGAAAAGAGCAGCCTCTTCCAAGGACAGGGGGAGCACTCAGGCCACCACCTTGCTGAGGCCTTGACCTACACACATGCTGCCCTCTGCCCTGAAAGGGAGTGGGCAGGACAGGGGGACTGTCATAGGGCGAATCCCCAGGAGACAAGCAGGAGCCAGGCTGGGGACAGGGAGGTGTCACCCTACTTCTTGTCATCCACATTTCATGCCTGTTTCACCCCAGGAAAGAGAAGAAGATATGCAAGGGCTTGCTAAACGAGGGCAGGGCCAGACTGACATGGCAGGGGGAGAGCGAAATGGGTGAGGCTGTGGCCCCAGAGGAAGAAAGAACCTTAAGTGAGGCAGCGCATGGGGCATTTGCTTCTCCTCCTTCTCCCCCGGTCCCGAAGAACCTTCTCTTGGGAAGTGTCCTGTGGCCCCCATCCTTTCCTCTCTGCCCAACTCTTGCCCATCCAAGGCCACACAGCACCCTGTAGGTACCGGCCTGACGCTTGCCTGGGTTTTTAGCCTGGCTCTGTCATTTCCTTCATCACTTTCACCAAGTCTTTTATCTCTCCATGCCTCAGTTTCTCAACTATAAATTGGGAAGAATAACAGTGCTGAGGGTTAAATAAGTAGTTTACCAGAAGCATTTGGCCCAGTGCCTAGCTTGTGCAATAAACATGAGTTTTCATGTTTTTAACTTGTCTTTTTCCTCCACCAACTTGAGAGCTTCCCTAGAGCCAAGGCTCTGGATCACCCCTGTCCATGTTCCCAGCACACATGACCAAATCTACCTCCCCAGTGGCAATGAGAAAGCAACCAGAAAAGGAACAAAATGGTCTCAGGGACTCAGGCAGGCAGTGAAGCACCACACTCAGCTCAGGGCCCCGGGTACAAGTGACTAAGGACAAGTTCCTTTACAGGTCTAATACTCAGTTTCTCCTGTGTAAACCTGAGATAAAAATGGTGGTCTCACAGGGTTACTGTGAGGAATAAAGGAAAAGATGTTTCTAAAGAGCCGGGCATAGGACCTGGCATATGGCAACTCTCAACAAGTATAGTTCAGTGATGGCAAAATTTTTAGAGCTTTCAATGATACAAACAGCCTGCCATGGCACGCATGCCATAGGTTTGCCACCACTGGTATAGTCAATGAGTTTTGTTGTAGGAATAATGCTGCTGGTGTTGCTACCGATTATGGGCTGCGAGCTCAAGGAGGGAGACCTCTGCAGCCTCGGCTTCTCTCTCAAGGGCACGTAAAGAAGAAAGCCGAGTAGAAGGGAGACTGAACTGCCTTTGAGATCTTTTGGGAGGGAAGCTGCCTTCCCACTCTCCCTGATCAGAAGGAGCTTCTGGAAACATCCTGGCAGGAAGCCTTTCCGGTGAGAAGATGTGGGCCTGGCCCTCTGCTCTCTGTGCTCCTGCCCCCTTAGCCTTGTCAAACAGAGAGAAAGCGATGAAAGGATGGAGTTGGGGAATTAACATTTCAAAGTAAATATTGGAAAAGCTCAGCCTGTGCTTCCTGACTGGCATGTTCGGGAGCCAAGCACAGAGGAGGGCTGAGGGCAGATCTGGCGTGTGTGATCCCCACAGCTTTTGTGCCTGATCAGTCAGCTCTCATTTTCCTTCTGCCACACATTAAAGAGAAACATTGTCAGCCAACCTCTCTTCTGTCCCAGCCAGGCTGATGATTGCAAGCTGAGCTCTCAGGCGGGCACAGCCAGGTCCTCCCTGGTCAGCAAGGGATGGAAAAACCTTCAGCCTCCTCTGCTGAAGAACCCGGAGAGGGGAGAGCTCAGCATTCTGCTTGGTTTACTCACCAGCCCCACCCAAGCAGAAATTAGGACAGACCCACGCTGCCTTCCCAGACAGCCCAGAAGAATATCAATCACTTTTTCATCGATTGATGCCCATCCAGCAAGCACTGAAATAAGCTTTCACTCTTAAAATATTTATCGACACATTCTCTGCCTGTCAGGCCTCACTCTTGAGGGGTAGGCACAGAGACAATTCCACAGGCCCCAGCCAAAAAGGTGCCAGCCTTTCATTCAATGCCTGGTCAAACAGTGACCATGACAAATGCTTTAAAGGCCTGTGAAACCACGTGCCAAATGCACTGAAGTTGAAGATGCACCTAGCAATTCCAACCTCAGGTATTCACCCAGTAGCTCTGCCCAACAGACTCCAGGCAGCATTGTCTGCAGCCAGAAGTGCTGGAGACTCTCCAAATATGCCCCACTGGGAGGATGGACAAAGTGGGCCACCTCCACACAGTGGCAGAAATAGTCACCCACATCATCATGGATGAATTTTAGAAACATAATGTTGGGTTCAAAAAAGAAGGAAAAAAGCATGCTCTAGTGAAATGTACATAGTTTGGTTTCTTTTATTAAAAAGTCAGAGAATAAGCAGTACAGCTTAAGCCAAAGCTTACATATACACACATATGTGATAACATCATGAAGTCAAGGAAATGATAAGCACAGAGTCACAGCCTCTGGAGCTCAGGCTGGAGATGGGGTAGGCTGAGCCTCCTTACAACACTATAGCACTCTTGGACTGGGCATAAGTTTGGGGCTGTGTTCATATATATTTATTTTATTTCATTTTATTATTAAACTTTACCATTAACATATACATTAAGACACATTATAATTTTTTGTATTATCAAAAATTCACTTCTCAAAACTTTTTTTTGATACCAGGGATTGAACTCGGGACCTTCTGCTTTCGAGGCAGGCAGAGGAACCACTGAGCTAAATCCCCAGACCCTCAAAACTTATTTTTAAGAAGGCTGACAGTAACATTGGTGGGGACATCTGAAGGCAGAGAGGGGCTGGAACTCAAGGGCAACCGGAGCCAAGAGCACAGTGAATAGAGACTCCAGGTTATTAAAAAATCACAAAGACAAATGAGCACAAATGATAGCTACATTTCCTGGTGCCCATCATGTCGGCGGTGCATGCCAGAGTCTTCACATACATTATTCTAATTCTCACAACCACTGTGCATGAGTGTCATTATCGCCATGGAAACTACAGCTCTGAGAGGTGAAGTGACAAGGCCAGGGTCACCAAGGTGATCCCACGCTGAGCAAGGAACCACTCACACCCCGTCTGTCCATGTCTGCAAAGCAGCCAAGCAGCCTCTCAAATATTTATAGACATAAATGGTGAATGAACCAAAGCGCAATTCAATCCAACCCATATTTATAAATATTTATAGCCAAATGTTTTGCTTTGATAAAGCCTATTCTCTGAAGTGCCTGGAGTCAGACAAACAGGGCCTTTTCTGCAGGAGCAGGTTGTAGCTCACCTGGGAATGTTCACTCATTTCCCTGCATACATACTCACATCTGTGCTCACACTCAGTCCCAGATGGCCCATGGCCTGCTACTCATCAGTATCAATTTAACACACTGTGAAAATAAGACCAGGGCACTCAGGGACCACAGGATGCTGCTTGTGAGGGAATTCGTGTCTCACTGCTGCCTAAATCTACCAGAGGCTTCCTGTTACTCTCAGAATTAAATCCAAAGCCCTAGGCAGAAAGATGCATCCTGGCTGAACTTTCCAGGTGCATTCCTTCCCATTGGCTGTTCACTCTCTACCATTTTCTGGTCCTCAAGTGCACAGTGCTCCTTCCCCCCACCTGCCTATGTACAGGCTATCCCTCTGTCCTTCCCCTGCTCAACTCCCTTGTGGCCTGCTGGACCCTGGAAACCCTCCAGTGGGGCCTTCTCTTCCAGGGAGGCTTTACCAAGCCTCAAGGCAAGCTCCATCTTTCTCACAAGCCCCATGGTACTAAGGCCTCAGGCCAGCTTTCTCCATTTTCTCTATCCTCCCACAGGCCCTGCGCCCCTCTTTTTGCTTCCCTAGCCTGCAGGCCCCAAGAAACATGAATTTGGAACTCTTTATGCCCAACGTCCGAGGGCCACGTGAAACAGTGGTGGGCTGAGTCAGACAATCCACACTCCCTGTATCCGGCCTTATCCTCCTAACCACACTAGGAAGGACTACCACCCCATTTCACAGACGAGGAAATGGAAACTTATAAAAGCCTAGTATCAGGAACAAAATCACGAGGCCAGTAACCCACGCCTGATAGACTCGTCATCTGTTACTAATTTTTTGAATAAACAATTGAATCTGGAAAACAAAGGGCTTTAGACCCTAAAAGCATCTTGAGAACCAATATCAACTTCTGGTGGTTATTTTCATGACTGATCATTTAAAAATTCATCTACAAGAAGTCCATACCTTAGATTTTGTACTGGTCTTTGCAATTTCAGGATTTCTTTTTATTTTTTTGGTACCAGGGATCAAACTTGGGACCTTGAGTTTTCGAGGCAGGCGGCGGCACCACTGAGCTAAATCCCAGCCCTGCCCTTTGCAATTTCAAAGGATTTTTCCATTCAAATCAGCTCTTCTGAAAATTTTCCCCCAGGTGGGGCAAGGAGGGGCTGATATCCCCCAGACCCACCCAGCACCCCTGAAGTCACTGTCACCTCTCTCAGGGGGCAGAAACCCAGGGACCTTCCTCACAAGGAGGGGTGACCCAGCACAGGAGCTCCACTTGCCAGGTTTCTGATCTCTTCTCCACAGTGTGCCACCCACAGCAGCAATGGCATAAGCCAGGAGCCCAAAGGGACTGGACAGAAGAACAAGACACCTGACCTCAGGACCAACAGGAGGCAGACAAGGAAGCCGTGAGGCCCCCAGAAAGCAGCAACTTGGGGGCCCACCTAGGGAGGCAGCAGCCTGAGGGGGCCTGAGGGAACACAGACCAAGGTGGGAGTCACTACTGCACCTGCTCTGGTCCTTCAAATAAGATCAGAAATGCAGAGTCATGCTTTAGCTCACAGAAGGGTCCTTTGCCCTAAGAAGGCTCATCTTCCAGCCTCCATAAACTAAAAAAAAAGTCTGAGCTCTCACTAGCTGTGTGATCTTAGGCAAATCTCTGGCTACTCTGAACCTGTTTTCTCCTCTTTACAGTGGAGCTTCATACGGCTGTTGAGAAAAGGAACTAAGACAAGTATGTAAAGCCTCGGCACCTGAGAAGACACCTGATACATGGTGTCCTGTGCTGTTTCGTGGTTCTTTCCAGTATATGAGGTTCTTGGCTGTGCACTCATGAGGACAGAAGCCACATCTACCTTGCTCACCGCCAGGTGCCTGATCACAGAGTAAGTGCTCAGCAAACAGTCGTGCGCTGGACAGCTCATGGCCACTGGTCACCATCCTCACCCTCAGCTTCCTCCTGCAGGTACCCCTAAAGCCCACCTTCTGAAATCCACCCCTTCTAATGCTCTTAGCAGCTCTGGGGGTGCCCGGCCTCTCTTCCATCACTAGAACTGATCCAGTTTCCTCTGGGGCCTTAACAGGTCTGTGGAGGTCCTGGGACTCCACAGACAATGTTCTCTCAAGGTGAGGCTCCCTGCTCACCCTCTAGGACCTCAAGCCAAGGCCGGGGAGAAATGTGGGACCCTGGCCCCAAGTCCCTCCCATCTCTGTGTGAGTGTGAGGATCTTCTATTCCCTGCCTCATTGCTGGGCAAAGGTACTGATAAGCAAGCCCCATCACTGGGGATGTGAGCATTCTGTGTCCTTCCCTGGAAATCTTACCCCCACCTATGACCTGCAGGGCTCCTCATACACAGTGGAGACAATGATCCTGCCCCTCCCTCTGGAGGAGCTCAGGCTCAGAGAAGAAGGCTGGGGCAGATTCCAAGGCCTTGAAAACAAAGGAAACCTACACCCCTCCCATGAAGACCAGGGGAAGTGGGTACAGGGAACCTTCCCATAAGGCTTATAAGGCAGATTGCAGGACACTCTGGGTTGAGTGGACAAATAGCAAGCCATAAAGTCAAATCTTCAACAGTCTTGGGTATGCCAGGTACCTGCTGTGTGCCTTTCCATCAGTTGCCAGATCACTGGCCGTGTCCTTGCGTGAAATGCCCAGCCTCTCTGACCTTGAATGTGAAAGGAAAATCAAGGAAACATACCTCAAGGGTATGTTTTTAGTGTACTGTAGTATGATTATAATGAAGTAATTGGAGAGAGCCATTAGTTGCCTGTGCCAGAACAAGTACTGAATAACTGTCTTCAGTTATGAACAGGAGGAAGAAGAAAGAGGAAACAGAGAGAAGGGGAGAGGAAGTACTAACTCATCCCCATCTCCTGGACCCCAGCTAGGAAGGGCACTTCCTGCGCTGTTGGAAGGACCTCTATGTCTCCTCCTTGTGGTCTGTCTTGAGGTCCTGGGGCCTCGCATGGAAGGAAGACTGGGGCTGCTGATGACAGGGTGCCTGCCACAGTGGATCTTCTTGGGTCTCCTTGGCCTCTTCCCAGGGCTGCAACCAGCAGCCAGTCCTGCCTTCCTGAGCCTGATGAGCTCCAGCTCATTGCTGGAGTCAGTAGTGCTGGGCTGGGCACCCTGCCCAATTAACACTCTGGAGGAAGCCAGCAGAGCAGCTGCTCAGCAGCAAGGCTCACTGGGGAGAGGAACCCAGGTGTTCCTGCCTCCTTCCCAATGCAGGGTGGGAGTGTTGCCGAGGGCCTGCACTCCACTTCACCCTTGCCTCTGGGCTTCCTCTGTAGCAGTAGGGAGACAGCCACATCCCCTTGGTGACAGGCACACCATGGAGACATAAGCGGGGAATGGCTCTGGGACCAAGAAGAGTGGGGACTCATACCTGGCCCCCAGCTCATTTCCTGTCTGTAAAATGACAACAAATTCTGCTTCCAGTGGTTGCAAGGCAGTAAAAAACCACAAGGCTTGGAACTTGGTCCCAGTCAGCGCCCAACTCTCCATCCTTAGAGTATGTGGCAAAAACATCCTGATAACCGTTCTCTCACAGAGAGGAGATGGTACCAGAAACACATGAAAAGCAATTTCATCTTTGTCCCTCTAAGAGACAAAGACTTAAAACACACCTGAGCCAGAGAAAAGTCAAAGGGGCTTTGACATTGAGGAATGCTACCCTGAAAGATCAGAGTAAAGCACATGACATGGGTATACAAATAATTAAGAAAATAAACAAAAATAATCATGTACAGAGAGATGATGGGGGTGGGAACAGTATCTATCTTTAAAAAAAATAAGGAAAGATAGCTCCTAGCCTATAATAATTTATTTGCTTATAACAGTTGGTCTAAACATACTCTCTATTCAAAATCTGCTCGATGTTTGCTTGGATTTAGCTAGTTCAATAAAGGTGATTAGCTGGAGTGCTGGTGTAGGCCTGTAATCCCATCACTCTGGGAAGCTAAAGCAGGAGGATGGCAAGTTCAAGCCTAGCCTGGGCAACTTAACAATGTAGTAAGGAAAGCTGACTCAAAACAAAAAATTAAACAGGGGCCCAGGATGTGCCTCGATGTGAAGGAAGGCCCTATATTCAATCTCCAATATAAAAAAAATTTTTTAAGGTGTTTATATTCATGTTTTTTGAAAAAGGATGTGACTACTCAAGGTTATAAATCTGAGGGTATAAACCTGAGGGTAGATTTTGGGGAACACCCCCCCCCCCCGCTTTGAGGCTCCATAGCACACTACTGCAACCTGTGTCAGTGTTCCCAAATTGGAGTGATTAAAATGGAGAGGTATCCAGTACAGATAAAGCTCCTTGGGTGCTGAATCTGAAAGTGGCATGAAGTTTTGACCATGCCCATGACCCACCTTCTCTGATCACTCCTCAGTTTCAAGTTCCCAGCAAACTATTTGAAAAATCGGTGAGTGAAGGTCAATTCCCACCCATCCTGAGGGCAACTCATTTTTAAATAAAAACTAGCTTTAACTCTTTATCAAATGAAGGAAGGGGACCTACAAGATCGCTGAGGTCCTCATATCTCATAATTTAAATTCAGGAGTATATTTCAGAACTCCCAGATGTGCCTGTTAAATGTAGATATCTGACCTGGTATGGTGGTACACACCTATAATCCCATCACTTTGCAGGCTGAGGCAGGAGGGTGGAGAGTTGCAGGCCAGCCCAGACTACATAGAAAGACCCTGTCTCCAAAAGAAACACAGATTTCTGGTTCTGTCCTCAGATTCTAAATTAGAATGTCAAGGATAGGACACTGAGATTCATATTCTAAACAAGTAGCTTCTTCTCTCTTCGGTTTTGAGAATAGCTTGTCCAAGTCCTGTGTTTATCATTTAAAATCCTGTTTTATTCAATCTAGAGGTTTTGAAATGTCTGGCTCCATCATGCACCCTAACATTTTCTGAGGGCCTGAATATCACATAGTACTCAGTGTAGTTTTACCAACTATAAA
Organism: Heterocephalus glaber; assembly: GCF_000247695.1. Next base: position 8,559,951 of record NW_004624737.1, read on the forward strand.
AGGTATTAGGGCCATGTTGGCTAATGGGGAATTAAGAATCCGTGAATCGACAGGGGCAGCCCAAGCTCACCTTCAGGATGTCCACCAGATTCCCAAGGAACCCAGAGCCTCCTGACTCTGCCCACACACTTCCTGGTGTGGAAGGGCTGGGGCACTGCCTAAGCCTCAGAGTTCAGGGGCCACTCCCACGTGCTCAGGCTTTGGACAGTCCTCGAAAACAGGTCAGTATCCCTTGGTCTCCTACAGGAGACCCCTCTCGGGACTCCACCTTTGTGGCAAGGGCAGGCAGGCGGACACCAGTCACCGACATCAGCACAAAAGGAGAGTAGGGGACATTCTTCTCCTCATGGGAAGGGGAGGGAACAGGAGCATCCCTGGGCAGTTCCGTGTTCTTCGATTACAGGGACAAAATGATTTGATGTGGGAACGGAGCTGACATCTGGGGCTCAGCTAGCATCTGACATGGGGCCTTCCTAATTAATCTGGAGACATGAATTCACAACGGTTCCAGCATGAGAGCAGCCAGGGGGAAGCAGCTGATGGGCCGTGAACAGACGGTGGTGCGTGCCAGGCATGGCGCGGAGGTCACCCAGAGTGTTCAAGTGCCCTGGACCCGCCCATCCTCCCGGGCTTTGTCATCTGACCTCCAGAGGATGGGGGGGAGGGGCTCGGCTAGGCAGCCAGTGAGAAGACAAAGGGACCCAAACACTTCAGCCCCTTCCACCAAAGGGGTCCTCTGCTTCCACCTGGCCTGAGGCTGGCACATTGTCCCATCTTCAAATTCATCCTCACACAGCTGTGAAAGCTTAGGGAAAAATACAGATCTACTTTCAAGGGAATAATGAATGCCCTTATAAGACACCACGCATAGAGCTAAGAGCTTTACATACATTGTGCATTTGCATCCCCAGCCCTTTTTTAATTTTTTATTTTGAGACTAGGTCTAAGTTGCTGAGCTGCTCAGGCTGGTCTTGAATTTGCCACTAGAGGCATGCACCATTTCACCTGGCTAGCAGTATTTAATCATTACACCAAGCTAATGAAGCTGTATCTCCATTTTACAGTTGAGCAAAACAAGGCTCAGAGAGGTTAAGTCAGTGACCGAGGATTGCACAGCTAGTAAGTTCAGGGCATGACTCGTTATAGGGCTGGGCAAGAGGGTGGCATGCCAGTCCTCCTTAGCACCTGTAGCTTGCCACATCTACTCACTTTCCTCCGTGGGGCCATTTCAATGTGACTCCGGGGAAGGGCTATTGGGTCACACAGCCTTCATAGAGAAGGGAACTCTAGAGATCATCCCCAGCCATCCAAGTGTGTGGCACACATGGCTTGGGGGCATAGTGACAAAGGAGGCAGGCCTGAGGGGAGTGAACAGACAGCGTCCGCTCTCTGTCTCTGACTCTGAACAGGCTGCTGCCTATAATGCTGGTGTCCTCCTGACTCAATGCCTCTTCCCATTTCATAGCCACAAACCCAGACAGGGGCACAGGTGCAGGGAGGGCCCCAGAGGACTGGAGCTGAAACAAAGTTCCAGTTCCCTGAGCCCTCACGTGGGCTCACACTGTTTGCAGCAGGATGCTCCACACAGGGGCATCCTGCCCACACTCCATGTCAGGGCGCTGGCCTGGAGCACGGCTGAGCTCCCCTCCCTGTGCTCCTCCTTGGGTGTGTGTGGTGTAAGGGCATAGATGCCACTGATGGAAGTGTTTTGCACAGTGGTGGCACAGAGCTAGTGCTCAATGAATTATAAATCAGGAAGGGGATACTGAGGATGGAGCCCAGGGGCACACTACAGTGAGCTACATCCCTGGCCCCTTTTTATTTATTTTGAAACAGGTTCAAGTAGTCCAAGCTGGACTTGTGATCCCCTTGCCTCGGTTCTCTAGTAGCTGGGGTGACAGGCATGTGCCACCTTGCCTGGCTGGAATAATAACCATTGTCATCATTGTTGCCTTAATGCTCCATGGGACTAAGACAAAGGCCCCATTAGGCAATCAACTGTAATCCCCCTTCCCCATTCCTGCCCCCCACAGGAGAAGCTGTCTGTCTGAATGAGAGCTGGCCTAAATGAGATGCTTAACACAGCTCCCAACATGTAAAGAGCTCTGTCGAGCTTGGCCGGCACTGTCATGACTGTGCAGCCATCCTCACCCCCTCCATGCATGGGTACCGTCTCCCTGGCCTGGAAGTGCCAGCATCCCACACCTCTCTTCGGCTGACAGTTGGCACTACTTTGCATTCCCTCCTTCTGTAGACCTCTATTCATTGCTCCCCGGTTTCCTTTGGCTTCTGAAAATTAATTATCAGTGATTTGTTAAGTTCATTAGCTCTGCCTCTCACCAGTATGGAAGGCCTGCCATCTGGACCCACATTTTCACTTCTATGTACGCTGCTCCATAATTACACAATAAGTGGTGTCACCCTGTGAAGCCATGCCGAAGGCACCCGCTCACCCCCCCTCCCTTTCAACTTGGAAGCCTTCTCACCAGGATAAGTGGACTTGTCCTCTGTCTTCAGAGCTGCCATCCCTTCAAACGTATGTGTAGCTCCCCACCCCATACCCTGCTCTTTCTTCTTCAGCATTTGCTGAACCTACTGAGTGCCAGATCTTGGATAGGTGTTGTTCCCACTGTCCTTTTTTCCAGCCTCTGGTACCTCTATAAAGCCACTACTATTTATTCATCAAGGATGAAGAAACTGAGGCTCAGGCAGGGTAAGTAAAATGCCCAAAACAACGAAGCACTTTTAAGTAATGGAGTCAAGATTTGAACCCAGATCCCAAGCACACAGCAGAAAAATCTGAAGCCTGTTTGCTCCTCCACTGTAGGGCCTGTAGACATATAGTTCCTCCCTGGGCTCCATTCCATCTTCCCATTCCTGCTTGATTTTTTATGGTCCAGCTTGACCCCCCTGGTTTCTTGCTGGGGTGGACAATTGTAGTTGATTTTTTTTTTTTTGGTACTGGGGATCAAACTTGGAACCTCGCGCTTGCGAGGCCGGCAGCACCACTGAGCTAAATCCCTAGCCCTATGGTGGACAATTGTGACATAATATGAATAATGAGTCTATCTGCTGGACACTCATTGCCTGATAACTGCTAAAGCCTAGATCATCTCATTTGATTTGCACAGCAGTCTTATAAGGCTGCCAGCTGCAGGAGCCATCATGGCCACTTTACGGAAGGGAGACTGAAATGCAGAGAGGTTGAGCTCTGCCCATGGTCAGGAATGGTGTTTGGGGACACTGAGAATACCAGAGATGTACACCGCAGGACAACAAGGGCCATAGGCTTCTGTTACAAAGAGATGAGTTAAGAGCATCAAGAGAACTCATGACAGAGGAATTTCATCTAACAGGAAGGTTGGTGAAGAAGGCTTTGTGCCCCAGCTGAGATGCACAGGATGACAGAAGTTGCCAGAAGAACTGGTGCGTGAGTGTGTGCCCCTGGAGACCCGCAGGATCACTCATTTCTTCTTACAATCAGCACATACTGGGCACCCAGAGCACACGTGGATGCCCTTGACTCAGTGTGTTACTGGTCACGGCAAACTTGATCTGGCCTAGGAAGCCAGTCCTTTAGCTGTGTCACCTCTGGGGTCCTCACGCAGTCTCCATGCCAGAATCTCACCCGCTCCCTGCTCTCCTAGGACTCTGTTTCATCTGTCTCTCTCTCAGGGCCACCCTCCATCCTCTGCTGGCACTTCAGCTCTGTCCTGGTCAACAGACGCAGTAGTCATTTGATCCAGGAAGGAGATGGGACTAATGTTTGTGGAGCCCAGCCCTGAACCAGGGGCTTCAAACACCATCAAGGCACTGAAATGACAGCTTCATAACATAAGTCCTGTTATTGTACCCATTTTACAGATGGAGAAACCGAGACTCGGGAGGCTGCAGAACATTTTTCCACATAAGAAGTTGGCTTGCTTTCCCCAGAATTTTCTGCTCTCTTCTTCCCAGAGAAATGATCCTCAGGAGTCAATGTCCTATCCCCCTTGATATGATTGCCACAAAGTCACATATGTGGATCAGCTTCTCCCTAGAATCAGCCACGCAGGACTTGGCTTCCTGTAGACCTCAGTTATGGCTCACTTGCCCCGTGTGTGTATATGTGTGTGTGTGTGTGTGTGTGTGTGTGTGTGTGTGTATTACTAGGAATTGAACACAGGTCCTTCTGCACTAAGCTAAATCCCCAGTCCTTTTCTATTTCTTATTTGAAACGGTGTCTTCCTAAGTCACTAAGTTGCTCAGGCTGGGCTTGAACTTCTGATCACTCTGCCTCTACCTCCCAGAGTGCTGGGGATTACAGGCTTGTACCTGGGTAATATTTGCATTTTTATAATGAGTAAATATAACCTTTATAAATTTTTAAATAATCTAAACAAAAACACTATGAAATTCATGGTAACTTTTGTTCCTGTAAATTTTTTTAGATGATCCATGCTTAAAGTCCAATTACTAGCAGACAGGGCCGAGGAGAAGAGGCCCAGGAAATCCTCTGACCTTCAAAGGTGCTCACTGGGGCCGGGATTTAGCTCAGTGGTTCCGCCGCCTACCTCGAAAGCACAAGGACCCGAGTTTGATCCCCAGTACCAAAAAAAAAAAGGTGCTCACTAGCCTTGGAAGGCTGGGCCCCAGGGATGCGGTCTTTCAGCTGTGCTCAGCCTCCACATGGCTGCTGCCCTCCCTCAGGCCTTGCTACTGCAAGGCCAATGCCATTTCATGCCTTATCAATAATTTATGGGTGCAAACAATAATACCAGCTGGATATCCTCTGGCAGGGTGCATTGGAGGAGGACAGGCCTCTAACCAGGGGGAGTAGCCATTCCTGTGCCTACCCAGCCTCCTAGGGAGAAACAAAATGTAGAAGCACTTCAAGAATCAAGTTCCAGCCCAGAATGCTGAGCTTTGGAGCACTCTCAAAGGTGCCCCACTTCCCACTCAAGGCCATTGGGATTCCCAGGAGTACCAGCACCAGCTGCCCTCATGTCTCAGCAATGCTGGGTATACCCAAACCAGCCCACAGAGCACCAGAAGGATCATTTGACCAGGAGACAGAAAAGTGGGTTCTAGTCCCAACTCTGCTGCTTAACCACTTCACTCTTCTGTGCAACTTAAGATCCCTGGCTTAACTTCTCTGAGCTTCTGTCTACTCATCTATAAGATGGAGATGGAACAGAAATATAGGCAAAGGATCAGACAGGCAGGGGAACCAAAAAGGAACATAAATGCTCTTAAAAATATTAGAAAAGGATGCTCAACCATACTCATAATTAAAGCAGTACAAATTAAAACTAGATGCTTTTTTCAGGCCATCAAAGTGGCAAATATGAAAAACATTAATAATGCTCAGTAGTGAACTAAAAGTGGGTGAAAAGAAGCTCCCCAGATGCTAGGGGGTTTATGCAGTCTCCCTGGATGGCAGCCTGGCTCTGGTCATCATACTGCAAATGTACCTCCTCTTCCACATAGCGCTCCCCTCCCAGCAACTGGTTCTAGGGACCTGTCCCCATCATCGCAGAATCAGGAGGACAATGCTGTTTCTCTGGAGTATTGTTTATAGGACTAAGAGCAGCCCGATGCCCCCTGACAGCATCCGCACAGTCAGTCAGAGCCTGTGTCACTAAGGGTAGGAGCAGCCAGCTCTGAATGTGCCAGGACACAGTGCCCTCTCAGCTCTATTGAGTAAGAAGGATTGACATGTGCTCATTTTGAAGACAGAGAGACACAGAGAGGGAGAGAATGTCTATTTTTTATATGCAGAGAACATTTCTGGAAGTTTCCACATAAAACTGTTTTAGTAGCTGCCTCTGGAAGGGGACCCCAAGATTCAGAGTCAGCAGAGACTCCTTTTCATCGTATACTTCTGTCCTATTTACTTACTTAGACTAAATACTAAAAAAATGAGAGCTAGTCCGGATGGGAGAGCGCATTTTCTTCTGGCTTCCTCTGGGCTCTAGGAGTCAGGGCCTGGAGAACTGGTGAGGAGAGGCAGAGACAGATCAGAAGGATGCTTGCTCAATACCTTTCCAACACCAGATATACTTTGCCTATGTAGGGAGCATCCTGGCCATGTGAGAATTAAACTGTTGATACAAGCACATGTTGTCAATTGCAAAGGACCACACATATGCACAGCTATTCAGGTCACATGGACATAGGAGGTTCTTTGAGAAGACCACCATTGAAGGTCTGGGTGAATTTCCCAGCTTCAATCTGCATTTATCCCCGAAGGTGTTTCAGGAGCCACTGGAAATGGTTCTGTCTATACTGGTCTTTACCTGAGGGGTTCAGGCAGCAGGTGAAAATGAGAGGGTCTTTTAAAGCCCCACTGTTACCACCAGCCTCCTAAACACTACCATAGACATCTCATCTGGTACACAGACTTCAAGGCCTGAGGCTGGCTCACAAAGAGCACATCTAAAGCATGCACGTGGGCTTTGTCTTGTTGATTGACAGATCTCAACACCCTGCCATGAGCTCACCTTACAGATGGAGCAGGGTCGGTCCCAGTCTCCCTGACACCTAGCTGGACACCTGGAACACACGACCCACTCAATAAACATTTGTGAATGGTCAGCTGGCCAAGAGTCCACAGATGTCAGGTGTGGGAAGACTTTCAGAGGGAGCCCCTCTGCCCCCTACACACAAGTGTGACTTGCTCAAGGCTCACAGCAATAGGGACAGAGCCAAGACTCAAACCCAGGACTTGTGACCCTCACCTTGAATTTGCTGCCCTACTTGTCCCTCTGAACATGCACACAAGTTACATTGCCGCAGACCCAACATCCTGCCCAACACCTCACCCTTTAGCACCTTTCTCAGGCTTTAAAGGTTTCTTTTCTGAAATTTTTGTACAGTATGCAGACCAATCCAACTCATCAGTGCAGCCTTATAGTTAAAAAAGAGAAAGGAAGGAAAAGGCTATTCCCACACACATACATAAGTTAGGGCAACCTACAAGATGCCTGGGTATACAGTTCTCTGTTTCTTAGGAAGTGGACTCAAGGTTCCCCCAGACTGGGTCAAATCTCAGATGTGCAGATGCAATGTACTAGCAAGGACCTCAACAGAAAACATATCTTTGGGGTATAGAGAGGAGCCCAACGGGCTCCATCAGCTACTTTTTTGTGTGTGAGTGCCACTTTCAAGAGCACTTGACCACATGTTGGAACATCGTTGTTCACGTCTGTGGCACACCATTGTTACCAGCACCCACCAGTGGGCAGAGAGGACCCTGGCAAAGGAGAAAATACAGCCGTGGAAATCCATGGTTTGGGTGTGGCTCCCAGTTCTCCCCTTGTTATGGTTGGATCTAAAATGTCCCCCAAATCTCATGTGTTCAGAAGTGTGGCTTTTGAAAGGCAATTCATGAGTTCTTAGTTGAATGTGCTATTAGAAGGTGGGGCCTGGTTGAAGGAGGTGGGTCATTCACTGGGGTATGACCTGGAAGGGTATAGTTTTCTTTTCAGTATTGAGGATTGAACTCAGGACCTTTGCACTTAGCTACATCCCCAGTCCTTTATTTTTTTATTTTTATTTTCAGGTCTTGCTAAATTGGCCAGGCTGGGCTCAAACTTTCAATCCTTCGGCCTCAGCCTCCCAGAGTGCTGGGATAATAGGCTTGCACCACCACACCTGGCTTGGGAGCATGTATGCTTGTCTCTGGCTCCTTCTTTCTCTCTGCTTCTTGGATGCCGTGGATTGAGCACCTTCCTTCTGCCATGACCTTCCTCAATGCTGTTTCTGCCTCAGAGCCAGACAACCATGCATGGATGGAACCCTCTGAAACTAAGCCAAGACAAACCTCTCCCTTTAAGTTGTGGTGTCAAGCATTTTGCACCAGCAATAGGAAAGTGACTAATAAAACCCTGCCCCCAGCTGCTGGCTCTGGAGAACTCATGCCACTTTGGCAGGTCTCAGTGTCCCCATCTACAAAGTTAAGACATGGATTAGAACCTGTCTCAGGACCTTCTGGTTTACATCAGACTAAAATAATGGTTTCTCAGAGATGAGTAGTGGAAACTCCAAAGTAAAGATTTGGGAAGAATTGACAAGCAGGGCCAGGGATTTAGCTCAGTGGTTTCGCGGCCTGCTGCACAAGCACAAGGACCCGAGTCTGATCCCCAGTACTAAAAAAAAAAAAAAGAATTGACAAGCAACAGTTTAGGACAGACCCAGGCTCCACACTAGCCTCCTAAACAGGTAAAGCAAGAAGCCCCTCAGAACCCACTGTGCAGTGTCAGGAAGAGCTGTGCACTGGGGGCCACCTGCTCACAGCCTCTCCAGTGACACCCTCCTACCCTTCACATGCGCAGAGCCCTTGGCTCCTCAAGTTCTCACCAGTAAAGCTGGCCTCACCCTGGCCCTCCCCTTCAAGCCCCTTCCACACAGCCCTCTCTCCAGGCTCTGGAAATTTGGAGCCCTGGCCCTCCCCTTCCATGCAAAGCCTGAGCCAGAGAGGCCCAGGGGGCTCTTCATCGCATTTGAGAAGCAAACCTTTTGAGCAAATGTGTGTAATCATAAAGATGGGCCCAGCAGGATAACCAGGAGTGTTCATCTCTTACCTGGCACGCTGCCCTGTCATGGCCTGACTCTACCCGCCCCCCATTCTGCTCCCTTCAGCAAAGAGCTGCAAGTGAGGTCCTCCAAGAGAGACCCCACAAGCTCACCTCAGCCTGCCCCCGCTCCCTCAGGCTCTGGGCACCCGGGGCTACCATGCCCTTCTCCCTGATGCTCACAACCTGCATTGTGTGCAGGGTACACAGAAAGTATTGCAGCAAAGAAAGGCATGCCTGGAGCTCCAAGCCCCAAAGCCCAGGCTGGCGGTGGTTGCTAAGAGACAGAGGATGCCCAGCTGGAATCGTGACTGAGGTTTCTTGTTTGTGCAAGAGCAAGATGAAGAGGAAAGGAGAGGATGCGTTTGCTGTGATGAATTTCAGTCTCCACCAGATCCTGCCAGAAGGAGAAAATATATCACTTAGGATTCTACCCATTGATGTTTAGTCTCGCCAGCCTTCTGGTACCAGAAAGAGCTATATGCCCCATTCCTTTCCTATTCCTTGAATATATGCACTAAATATAAGCAAAAAAAAAAATCCTAGGAGAGAATAAAAACCATTCTATTTTGCAAGGTGCAGTGTTGTGAAGGAGCAGGTTCAAGCCCAAGATGTGACCTCAGCCCATCTCCAGCCAGTCCTGGCTTCTCTGATTACTTCTGTGTGTCCCTTGACAAAAGGCTCAGGCCCTCTGTGCCTTGGTTTCTACTTAAATAAAAGGAGCCTAATGTAGGCTTCTCATTAGCTATGGTGAGGATCAAGCCCAGTAACTCACTCAAAGTACTTAGCACCATGCCTGCTTCTCAGGCAGGATCCACAAATGTCCACTTTTACCGAGAACAGACTGTCACAGCCAGACTGTCTAGTGGAGCTCTTTATTCCAGGATGAGGAATTTGAGTTGCAAAGTGGTCTGAACCAGTTGTTCTATGACTCAAACTGGACAGAGGCAAAGAGAGTCACTTCCACACCAGCAAACCACACATTCTCTGACTCAGCTTACTAGCCTCCCGAGAAGGGGGTCTCTCTCACTGCTGTCTTCACTCCCTCACTCAACACACAGGTCCTGAACACCAGGGCACCACATGGGCACTGGGCAAGAAGACAGTGGACACAGCCCTGCTCCCCACCCAAGCTCGTGACTGATGAAGTCCTCACAGCCGACACGAACCCAGCCTGCCTGTGCCCAGCCAGACCATCTCCTAGACTAAGGTGGACTCTGTGGACTCTCAAAACCTCAGAACTCCTCCCCCAGCTCCCCAAGCCCTGGCTCCACTCCTGAATCCCAAAGGAGGCAAAGGCAAAGAGAAGAAAGAAGACAGAAGGAAACGGGCTCTCCCAGCAGGCTGTCTCTCAGCAGCCAGGTGCAGGGAAAGGGGACATTGGGAAGAAAGGAGATGATTGGACAGCATGCTGAGTGGTCGATGAACAAAATTTCTAAATTGGGCACATGCTCTGAGGCATGGATTTATTTGTATAAAAAGTCTGGCACAAAAAGAAAAAAAAAGTCTGGCACAGTCTGGCAGTTCCTCAAAAATTAAACATAGAATTACCATATGATCTAGCAATTCCACTTCTGGGTATATACCCAAAGGAAACAAAAGTAGGCTCAGAAAGATATCTATACATCCAAGTGCATAGCAGCATTATTCACACTAGCCAAAAGACACATGGAACCCAGTGTCCATCCACAAGTGAATGAATTAACAAAATCTGGTGTAGACACAGAATGGATTAGTATTCAGCCTTTTAAAGGAAAGATATTCTGACACACTTTACAACATAGATGAATCTAGAAGATACTGTGCAAAGTGAAATAAGCCAGTCCAAAAAAAATCACTTATATATATGATTCCACTTATATGAGGTATCTAGAGTAGTCAAATTCATAATGACAAGAAGTAGATAGGGATTTCTAGGCCGGGGGAAAGGGTATGTACTGCTTAACAGGTACAGAATTTCGGTATGGGAAGATGCCAAAGGTTCTGTGGATGGATAGTGGTGATGGCTGTACAACAATATGAACGTACTAAATGCCACCCAACTGTAACATTAAAAAATGGTTAAAGTTGTAAATTTTATGTTATATATATTGTACCACACACAAGTGTGGCAAAAGTTCTCAACATAATCACATTTAACACTATACCCTCTTTGAAGAATGAAACAACTAAATAGCACAGAAAATCCTAGAAAGTGAGCAGTCACCTATGCAATGGAAACTTCCAGAGAACCCACCCCCAAATCCCACGTCCCAAAGTGGCTGGGGCTAGAAAACATGCATCTTGGTCCACTGGAGGGCCAGAGGAGGAAGTAGGGGACACCACAGATAGGTGATGAGCGGGTGCCAAGCATTAGGGCACAGGTGTCACTGGTGGTCAATCCAGAAGGGACTATGAATGTCCTGAAGAAAGAGATTATGCTGGGGTTCACACCCACCCCAGCTGGGCCACCTCAGAGGTCATTACCTTGTGGGCTTAGGGTTCCCATTAGGGAGACAGAGGAGATGATTCAGCCTGGACAGAAGTGTTAAGAAGATTAAGGACATAGTGAGAGAAAGCTAATGTAGTGGGAAAGAACTCAGAATCGAGTTAGACTGCCTGGATTTAAGATTTGCTCTTCTACTTTCCAGCTGTAAGATACTGAGCAAACTACTTAACCTCTCTGTGTCTCAGTTTCCCCGTCTGTTAAATAAACATAGCTCACTGACTTGGCAGGTTTATCAGTTAAAGTGTGATGTGTATCAGGCAGCTAAAACACCATGAAGCTCCCAGAACCGCTGATGGTGGTGGTGGTGTCATCCTATCTGGAGTCTGATTGTGTATAGTGTGCCTGGCCCATTCTTACTGGACTTGCTCAAGGATCATGCCCACCTGTGGCCTGGGCCCCTGAGGAGTCCAAGATCTCCTGGCAGACAGGACCTCAGCCACATGGACAGTCTTGGGCATCAAATTGTGGACAACTGGGACATTTAAGGGAGTCTGTGGGGCCTAAGAACACCCTGGCAAGTGAGTACTATGGCACAGAACTGGCCAAGGGAAGGCACGGTGGTCCACTGTAACCCCTTCCTTCCAGGCCAAATCTAGCACCAAAGTACAGCACTTCCTTCTGTCCCAAAGCACTGCCTGGGCCAGAAGCAGCCTTTCACTTTCTGCACACCTATCCATTCTAGGCCTATTAGGTGTCACCTGCTGCCGTTTTCAGATCCTGCCAACATCTATTACCATATACACATTGTCATGAACAGGCCCATTGAAGCAGCTAATTTAAACAAGTTCTTTTTTGTTATTGTTGTTTAAGAGGCATTTTATTCAGACACTCCCAGCCAAAAGCCTATGGAGCCAATGGGAGCAGCTGGGAGTGCTACCTGGGCACTGGCAGCCTCGAGTGGGTATCAAAATGCAAGCACATCCTTTCTTCAGGCCGTGTCAACTTCGTGCTAGACCATGAGGCACCAGAGCACAAAGCCCCACATAGAATTCCAGCCACCTTCCACAACCACTGATCACCAGCCTACTGGCTCCCAAACGCATTCCTTTAACTACTGTATAAATAAAATACATAAAAATTGTTTTTAAACATTTAACTGTCCATTCCCTCAAAGTTTTAAGTTGAAACTGAAACTCCATGATAATTGCCCCACTTAGCTCTGTGGCTGCATGTGCAGCTGGAACCCTGCCCTGGCCCTGGAGATAGCAAACTCTTGTAGGATGATGTCCTTAGAGTTCAGGTTACAGGCACTACCAACAGGTGCCTCTCTGCCAGCCACATCCCCCAACTCTGGCCACTCGGTCCTTGACCTGCAGACCCAGGTAATCCTAGATCCCAGACAAAGCCAACTTGACTGTCCCTAGCGGCCTCATTTGTTCCCCTCCCCTTTCCTCCTCTTCCTATCTTGGTAAAATAATTTTTTTTTCCCCATTAACTTTATTGGTACATTTTAGGTATAAAATACATTTACATTCATCATTGGGATCTTGTACCATTACATGAGTCTCTTGGTTCTTAAAAAGAATTTAAAATTATAGTGTGCACTGTTTGCCAAGATACTGCACCTCAGCTCCAACTCCTAAAAGTTCTCTAGGTTCCATGAGCTTCAGAGCTGACCCATACAACAGGCACTTAAGCCACAGTCCCAAGGCTAAAACCCTGTCACTAAATTATCTATCTGTCCTCCATCTTAGCCTCCATCCCATTTATCAATCCAGCAGCCAGCCCTTGCTCATGACTTTTTGGGTCCTTTTTTCCTCCTAAACCTCCAAGCATGACCCAACAGAATCTAAACCGCCAAATGCTCCCTTATTATTTTCCAGGGTTACCCAGCCTCATTTTTCATGACACATTTCCTCATCTCCTGGGGACCCAGTTACCACTAAGCTCCACATCACATTCTGCCAAAACATGCTGGAGATTCCTGAGCCTCTGAGATACTGCACCTTGTCAAACTGTCCAAATCTCCAGCATCAGGTGGGCCAGCATACCCAGCTCCTCACCCACCCCTTTCCCTGCTTAAATCAAGACCTTCTTCACCAGTGGAACAGTCAGCTGTCAAGAAGGAGGAAGCAGGCAAGAGATGAACATCTTTGGTGGGCATAAGGTGAGTCACTTCCAGGGCAAACCCCTTGAGTATTTAGATGAGGAGTAAGGAATACTTGCAGCCCATGTGCCCAGGTTGTAAAGTAAATCAGAGTGAGCCTGAAAAGGAGGGTGAGGTATGCTCAAAGCAGCTTTATTCACAAGAGCCAATGGGTGGAAGTCACCTAGGTGCCCTGTACAGATGAATGGATACAAAACAAACAAAAAAAGTGGTCTATCCACACAATAGATATTATTCAGTCTTTAAAAGGAAGGAAATTCTGGAACATGCTACAACATGAATGAATCTGGATGACACCATACTAAGCGAAACAAGCCAGTCACAAAAAAAGACAAACACTGAGGCGAGGTGTAGCTCACAGGTAGGGCACTTGCCTGTCATGCACATGGCCCTGAGTTCCATCTCCAGTATCAGGGGAAAAAAAGTACCCACGGTAGTCAAATTTACAGATACAGAAAATAGCATAGTAGTTGCCAGGAGTTAGGAGAGAAAGAATGGGAAGTTATTGTTTAATGGTTACAGGGTTTCTGTTTTATAAGATGAAAAAGTTCTAAAGACTAGTTTCACAGGAATGTGAATATATGAATGTACTTAATATTACTAAATTGTACACTTAAAAATGGTTAAGACGGTAAACTTTATGCTATGGATATTTTGCCACAATTAGAGAAGTCTAAAATAAAATATAGAGTGGGCTGTTTTGCAAGTAGATTACATATAATTATCTATATCCTTCTCCTGGTTCTGAATCATACGAAGAAGTATGCAAGAGAGTCTGTAGGGAAAGATGTGGATATGCCCTAGGCCTGCTGAAAAGCAGCCCCAGCACCACCCCATGTTTCCTGTACCCCTGTTTGCTGGTCCCCTGGTCACTCTGATCTGCCATTGTCCTTGCTGTATTTGGTTTGGATAGTTTATTTTCTCTGACTGTACTTGGGTCACCTGTCCTGTCGTGCAGCAGATGTCCCATGGAGCTGCTAAGTACTTCCAGGAGCCTATGTCTGATGAGCCCCAGCTCCCAGCAAGCTGTCCTGAACCTTGGTTAGATCCTTCACAGGCCTTCTGATGCCCATTGAGGTGGGGGCAGCCTTATTTCCAGTCCCCAAAGAGGTGTGTTTGCTCTGCTCAGGGAGAGGATCATTAGCCTGCCTCATGGAGTGCCCCACAGACCACCCCGCCCCCACCCACCTCCTCCCACAGCCCCTGTGTCCCAGTTGTTGGGAACCACAGTTGTATGACAAATGATTGAGGAGGTCTTGGGGACGCCATCTCATTCTGTAGGCAGCACTGTGCCTGACCTAAACCCAAATACCCAGGCCCCAGTCTCCCGGGTGACACCTGAAGGCCCTGGTTTCCTGGCAACCAGGAACAATGGCCCCTGGGAAAAGCACACACAGTTTCGGAAAGGGCAGCCTTTTCTGTCTGTGCTCCTGGGTAGGATGGAGAGTGCTCTACCTCTACAGGCAGAAGCTGGAAGGGAATTTATAACACCAAAGGCACTGAGGTCCCCAGGGGCTACCTCCCCATCCTAGTCCTGAGCAGCAGGAGCTCTCCTACCTGGGCACCCTTTGCTGCCTCTCACAGGACAAAAGCCCCTTTGCACTGGCTCACTGCCCCTCCTTTTCCTGGCAGGCATCCCTCCAACCCTGCCCCAACTCTGTACTTCCTCCCCTGGAGCTAATTCAATGTGTTCAGACTTCCAGTGACCTCTGTTGTCACTTTTTACCCACAAAAGTGATATCTTCCTTCCCCTGTGATGTTCTGGGCTGGCTTCCCAGTATGATGATGTAGTCCTGGAGGAGAGGAGAGGACATGGGCTTTGGGTAAATATTCCTCCTGGCTACCCACTCACTTCCAGACCTAGCCAAGCCACTACACATCAGGAGTCTCAGCTCCCTATCTATGAGCCAGAGATACAACCCCCAAGTCTGTGGGGAAGGATGACGGGAGCCTTGTACATGGCAGGTGCTTGGGGCATAGCAGCTGTGACCAACACCACTCTGTCTGGAGCCACACCTTCTTCCCAGTAGACACAGAGAACCTCGGTGACCAAGAGAGAACAAGGGTCCCCTGGCTGCCTGTCCCCTTTACCATACACACCTCCAAACAGACATCTGGGAGGCTGAAGTTCATAAGTGCAGAGGCATGGCCCCCAGGGGCCCCACAGAGGCAGGGTTCTCTGAGGATGCTCTTAGAAACTTCTCAAAACCAGAAAATCTCTAGTAAACCCTAATGTGCCCTGGAGCTTGTGGTGAAATAACTCTTGGTTGCATGCTATTTTCCCCCATGTGCAGTTGGGGATGGAACCCAGGGTTTTACACTAGCTTTGCACTGCACTCCTTCTACCACTGAGATGAATTCCTAGCCCCTGCTCTCTTTTTTTCAATTCACTCAAGTCACACTCATCTAAAACATTCCTCTGACTGACATTCACAAGGCAATTTCTGCAGTGTTCACTAACTGAACGTTTGAGTAATGTTCTCTTTATTTAGCCTGGGACTCCATGTTATCTCCCACTGTCAAGCAGGCAGGAACCAAGGAAGGGCTGTGGCTTGTATTTTATAGATGAGTGTCAGGAGTGATGCTACATAATTTTAGGGAAAAATCATTTGTTTAGGCCTAGTTCTCTTGCCTACAGGCCAACTATGGCATTTCAAGGCATGATTCCATTTTGGCCTCCAGTCACAACTGAGACCTCAATGATCCTGTGATGCTCTGATGCTCCAGGGCAAGACCACACCTTTGGGAGACATCCTGGGAGGAACCAAATCTTCATCTGCATAGTTCCTCATTGATCTAGGAATTCCGACACTCCCCAGTTATCTGCTACATTTGTTTCTCCCTCTGTACTGAATAAAAGGTGCAGCAAGCTCGGAGGCTTTTGTCTTGCTCCGTTTTGACCTGGGCCGGTTCACCCCTCCTTCAGCAGGCTGGTTGTCCCCAGGAGGTCACCATATTGATGCCGAACTTAGTGAGGACACCCAATCAGCATAGCGCAATGCAGCCCAGAACTCCTGGACTCAAGAGATCCTCCCACCTCTGCCTTCCGAGTAGCTGGGACTACAGGCGCACACCACCACACCCGAGTACAGGAGACTCAAGATTGGGCTCACAGAAGGGTAACGTCCCCCACTGGGACCAGGATTCTGTTGTGCACACACATACTCAGCCATCTCTGCTGCAGAGGGTGCCAGGACCAGTGGTAGGGTCCTGGGGCACAAGTTACAGGGACAAAGGACACGGCCTGGAAAAGAAAAAGTGATCCAAAATGACAGACATGGGAGAAGATGGGCAGCAACAAGACCACAGCCAGAAGATGCCACAGTTAAGGATGCAGAAAAGGAGGAGGGCTCCAGGCTGTCCTGGGTGCTGGGGATGAGAGAACAAGACCTCAGCTATAGATCTGACTGCCCAGTGCTGGCCAAGCAGGCAGCATCAGACAGACCAGTGCCAGTGAGCAGAGGGCAGAGGGCTGCACTCAAGCACCCTCCCCAGGAGGCCTGCTGTGACCCAGTGCAGCCTTGCTTGCCTCCTGCTCATCTGTTGTATGCTCCTAGGCACCATGACACTTCCCTGGGTCATTAGGGTCAGAGGGAGGGACTGTGACCCTCTTTGGCCCGGCCTTTTATGAAGGAGCTCAGTCCTGCATCACCAGCCATCTCAAGTTCTGAATAAAATTCTTTTGCTCATTGACTCCTGTTTCCACCTGTCTACCTGCTCTGGAAAGCAGAAACCATAGTTTTTTATATCACTACTATACCCCCAGAGACCAATGAGGCAGAAACAGAAATATCTCTTGAGTGTGTTGCAAATGAAAGATTAAAAATCAAATCTAGGAAGAGCCCGAGGCCCAGCCTGAGGCAGACTCCTGTGCCGCAGACTCAAAAGCTTCATGCGCAGCTGCCAGCAAGCCTGGCCAGGCAGCCTGGGAGCCAGCCTTAGCAATTGACCTAACTAGCTTGCCAGAGACTCTGCTGCCTGTCTCTGGCCATTGGTAACAGGTCAGCCAGTAAACATATGGGCCTGAAATACTGAAGCCAAACGTCCATGCACCTTGCCTCAACAGCTTCCCCCCAGGAGAATGGAAGGGCTCTCACAATTCCATCCTCCTCCCTGGAAAGGGAGCTCCGTCAGAATGATAGTACACCCACAGAGCCAAGGCCTAGCACTGCCACTGCTAACAGAACTTCCACTGACACTGGCAGAGACCCAGGCCCTGCTGAATGCTCTCAGGCTGTCACTGCCTCCCTCATCAGCCCTGCAGCCTGATGAACTAAGTCTCCATTTTTTCAGATGACAAAATAGGTTGGGGGGGGTGGGGGTGGCGCTTACAGTTTTGGTCCAAAGTCACATGGCTAGAAATAGCAGCAGCAGAACTTGAGCACAAATGCAGCGTTCCCTTGGGAAGATGACAGGGAGAAACAGAACGATTACCATGAGAAATTGAAATGGCAGGGTCAGGTGAGGCAAACTCGGTGCCTCAGGAACTGGAAGCTGAGCACAGGTAAAGATATCCAGGTGCAGCAGGTGCTGGCTAGGCAGCCGCAGGCCCAGCAAGGCCAGAGGCCCCAACCTGAGCCCTGTGCAGAGGCAGGCTGAGGCGAATACCCAAAGCTCTGCAGCCATCTGGATGCTGTCTCCTGGCATTGTGCTCTGGGCCTCTCCCTAGGGGGCTGCTCAGAGGTGTGAGGGAATTTAAACAACCTACCTCCTGTTTCAGAAAATGAGGTGTGGGGTGTATGTGTGTGTGTGTGTGTGTGAAATTGCTTCCCCTAGGCATGGGAAAGGAGAATTCGATTTTGCCTGCCCTGAAGAAAAACACTGTGCCCTGGGGAGATGAAGGGATGGTGGCTAGCCAGGCCTTCCGGAATCCCTGGTGTGCTCCTGAATTTCTGACATCCTTGGGGTGATGATGGGATAGAGCCCCAGGGCTGGCCTACAGTGTCAGCATCTGGATTTGGCATCAAAACAATGGGGACACACTAACAAAACCATATTCTGAAATCATATAAGTCACATATGTTCAAACCCATAGAGTACAGAACACCAACTAAGCCTTAATGTAAACTATGCACTCTGAGTGACAAGGACACCTTGCTATATGTCCATCTACTGTAACAATGTACCACACTAGTGGAGGGTGTTGGTTGTGGGGAAGGTTACGCAGGGGCAGGGGCAGAAATCTCTGTACCTCCTGCTCAATCTTCTCCCCTGCAGTACTTGGGACTGAACCCTGAACTACATCCCCAGCCCTTTTTATTTTTTACTTTTGAGACAGGGTCACACTAATTTGCCCAGGCTGGGCTCTTGCCTCAGCCTTCCAAGTAGCTGGGATTATAGGTGTGCACCACCACGCCCAGCCTTCCACTCAATTTGCTATGAATTTAAACTTACTTTTAAAAGTCTATTTTTTCTAGACGGTAGATTCACCATGAAGCTAGGGAAGTTTACATTTCAAGGCCCCTAGCCTGCATTGGCTCCTTCTCCAGGGTGAATGTGTCATATACAATGTGTCCATATGGTATTATTAATTTTGTGAATTTTATCAAAGTAATTTTTTATCCTTACTTTTAGATATTCTTCTATCAAAAACAAAAAGAGAAGGAAAACAAAACAAAAAGCTTCAGGCTTTCCCCCAACCTCAAAAATATCTCCTTAAATAAAATAAAGCCTAAATCATTTCTGCTGGGCTTTTCCCAGAATACTAGTAGGTATGATTTGGCCTAACCGGAAGGGCTGCTAAAGCTGAGAAATGAGCAGAAATGAGTGATCACCCATGGTTAGCAAAGCTAATGCCAGAGCTATCGAGATTTGGAGGTTTGTGTACAGGAGGTAGCACTATGTCCTCAGGGCAGGAAGAGGTGTGCCTGGGACAGGGGCTGAGCCACAGGGGAACTTCTCAAGGTGTGACCCAAGTGAACAGTGGGGACCAGGGATAGGAGCGATTGAACAGGGCCAAGTCCTCTGGATTAGAGTCAAAACAGATAACCGGCAAGGGCTCACCCTCTATAAAGACTGATGCTCTTGGAGTAAATGAGCGGGAAAGGCCAGCCCCCTTCCCACCTGGATTGCAATCAGGTGTGTTGGCACTGAGGGCAAATAAGAGAAAAAGGAAGCTTTTTGTTGATTTAGTTCCACTCCCCTTGTCAGCATTAAAAATACTGGAGTTTTATTTCTTTAAAAATAATGTTTTCTTTCCTCCTAAATAATAATGGAAACCCTTCCTAGAATCTCTATAGTCAGGAAGCATTAAGTATCAACTGAAGTACTTCAGAGAGGAACATTGTGTTTGTGGCTCGTTTCTCTTGATGGAAAAAATTCCATGTTTGACAGCCAGACTAAATTTCCAGAATCTCAGGCACATTTGGCTGTTGAAAAAAACCACCAAATGTTAAAAAAAATAAAAATAAAATTACAAATCATCAAAAACTACTTTTGAAAAATTTGGCCCTAACATATTCTAAGGATAGGATGAGGATTAAGAAGCTTGTTATTAGGTATTAGAAATGTAATACCTTTGTTCGCTGCTTAACATTTCTTGATCATTCTGTTACTGTCACTATCTCATTTAACCCATACTCAACAATCTGAGCTTAGTCCTTACTTAGCCCTTTCCCCAGATGAGAAAACTGGGTCTCAGCAAGAATATGCCACCTGCTCCAGGTCACCTGGCCACTAAGTAGGAGTCCAATGGATTCGGACTGAATCTGATGGACTCCAAGTCCAAACTCTTGACTTTCAACATTACACTTGATCCTCAATTAAGGTTATTTTGGCAGCACCAGTGAACACAATCCAAACAGAACTGTTATCATGGGTTCCCAGCACAGGGTCTCGAGGTCACCAGTGCCTGCAGAAACGCACTGACCCCTGCATTCACTGCTACCATCAACAGATGGTGCTGATCAGCAAGGGGCATGCTCTGTGGGAGCCCAGGGGACAGTCATTGTCACCTATGGTCAGTGTTCAAATAATCAGTTGTTCATGGCCTTCCCCCAGGGACAGCAGAGGTCATATGCCATGTCCAGATGGCTGTGAAAGATGCTATTAAAAATCATCAATAAGGGGTGGAGACTTAGCTCAGTGGTTCCGGCGCCTGTCTCACAAGTGCAAGGTTCTGAGTTCGATCCCCGGTACCAAATGACAACAAAAAAATCATCAATAAATGAGTTTCAGCTCTTGCTTATACTAAGAACCTGTAAGAACCTGCCCCAAACCATTTCTGGTCCTCTGTTTACTATAAATAGAGCTGTGACTTGTAGGAAACTGGTTTGCTTTTTAAAATCACCTTTAGAGGAGGAAGACATTCAGATCCAGATCCCTAGGTGTGGTGACCACAGTTCAATATGTCTGAGACAGCAGAAGATGAATGGGAAGGAGGTTGTGTTGGAACAGCTGGGTAATTGATGTGTGTGCATCTGTTCCTGTGAAATGCTGTTGTTCACTTTTATTTATTTCCATTCACATTCTTTTTTTTTTTTCACTTCATGACCACGGGGGAGGGACGGAAGCCAAGCTATAAACCAGCCATCAACTTCTCATAGCTTGTGCTACCCGCTTGAGAAATCAGCATAGCAGGCAGCCCTGCAGCCAGCACTCTGCCTAAGCCCAGAGACCATATCTAATCCATCTAGACACTGCCCTTGCCTGACAAATGACTGCACACAGTGGGCTTGTAATGAGTTCACTGGGTGCATAAATTCATCTATCCAGAGGGGAAGCCAGGCCCATAGTCCCCAGGGCCATGCTGGGTTAAGACTCAGAAGGAAGGCTGCCTCCCTGCCAGGTACCAGGCTGGGAGCCATCTCTGGAATTCCCATCACTTTCCAGATGGACACTCACCATGGGAAACTGGAAATGCCTAGGAGCCAAAGCTCTACTTCACACACACCAACCTGGATGGCAGGCATTCAGGATCCCATCCACAGGCCAGAACCTTGAGGAGAGGCTCTTCCCATGAGTCCAGTGAGTCCAGTGCCCTGTCTCTTCCTTCCTAAACAATTCCTAAAGGCTCTACAAAGGAGAACTGTTCACACACAGAGACATAAATGAAAACTGGTTTTTCTTTCTTTTTCTTCTTTTTTTTTTTTTGCTTTTTTTTTCCTGAGAAAAGAGTATTATTAATTTGATCAAAATTAGTTGGTGTGATAGGAAACCAAACTCTTTGCCGACTGGCACACTATTCTGGACTCTAGGACGCCCTGGGTTGTCTGGGGAACCTCATGGAAGTCATAAAAGTCCAAGTGCAAACTACTAAATGGCTTCCTCCAAAAGCCCCCAGGTAATAAATATTGTCCCCTTTGGGAGCTGACATGTCCAGAGAGTCCTCCTAAAAATAATGCGCAGTGTTCCAGCACTTTGGTGGACAGAGAAACACTGGACTCTGCATCCTCCTACGTGGAATCCCCAGGGGACCACAGGCACCAGGCCCTGAGCTCCTGCCCACAGGCTGGGGACTCCAAAAATCAGCAAAACCTCTCAAAGATGAAACCCTGGGGTGATGCCAACTACAGGGTCTCCAAAGGGAAACCCTCTGCTTTGTGTCTGTTTCTGGCATTTAGCCTGAGGCTGTCCATTCCTCCTTGGTCTTCCCTCGTACCCTGCAGGGCAGAGAAACCCCAGTGCAACTTTTCCCCTTTCAGCCATCCTTCACCCCAACCACATCCCTGGGAGCGGGAACATCTCAGGCTTTGGCCATGGGGTGAGTGAGAGGGTCCCTGTCTCTCTGCCAAAGGGGATGTCATGCCACCAGAATTTATATGCCAGCTTTCCTTGTACCAGCTTTTCCCAGGTTACCTCCCCACCCATTACTGCCCCATTAGTTGCCATGTGTTTTCCCTTAAGTGTCACCAGCCCACACTGCCTCTTTGTTAGCCTGCAACTCTCAGGCTGCCCCCTCCCTAACAAGGGGCATGGCTTAAACTTCTCATTGTGAAATATTTCCTCTCTTTCTCTCCTGTGCCCCCTCCCAGCACCCTCCTCCAGGTCTCAGAGCCATTAGTAAAACAAACAAGCCAAAGGGAAGTATCCGCTCTGTTTGCACAGCACGAGTGGACCCCCAAGTTTCCTGGAGCCCCTCATTCTCCATAAACACACTTTCCTCCTTATTGGTATTCAGTCAATACCTTCCTCTTCTAACCCTTCCCTGCTTGGCCTCCTCTATCTGCACTTTGCCGACAGAAGGCCTTTGTTGAAGGAGCAGAGGGGTACAAACACCAGGGCTCCAAAGACAACTGCAGCAACTTCAAAGGGGGAAATGAGTCATTGCTCTGAGGGCTTTGAGGGCTGGGAGGGGCAGCGGGTGGCTACTCTGAGCACCTCTGTCCCTGACTTGTCCTTAGGGGTGCTTTGCCTGAGGACAAATCTGTGTCTTTCAAGGATCAGGCATCATTCCCAAAGTGATCTGTTGATTTTTATTGCTTCAAATTTGACTCCAAAATGTGGACCAAAATCCAGATCTGGTGAATAATTATTACACAGTTTGCTGGAGCCCCTTTGCTGTAAGGGTGGCTCCCAACCCTGGGCCTCACTCGGAGTGGGTGGGGGGGCCTCCCAGGCTGCAGAATGCTGCCAGGTTCCTGCAACTACAGGCACAGAAACTGTCCCAAACACTGTCCGATGGGACCCTGCCACTCCTCACAAATGTCCATCACTGTTACACAGCTCAGCATCCCCCAGGCCCCCAAACCCAAGCTTCCTCAGCATCTTCCCTGGTAGTACTGGCAGAAGCAGATTCAGCTGCTCCTTAAACTTGCCAGGGAGGCCACGAGCAGAGCAGCACTCCCCAGGCAGAGCACAATCCACTGCCCTAAACCTTCTGCCCACTGCAATCAGCTTCTGGAACAAATAGGGAACAAATAGGTTCCCTCATCCTCACAACAGCCCTTCACATAGATTTGAAAATTACTCTTGGGATTCCTCTACATTTTCTTTTCATCACATCAAACAGCCCCAGGCCCCTTGACTGTATCTCACATGAAATGTTTTCCAGATGGCTCCCAATGTTTGCCACCCTTCTCCAGAGCATGTTTAGTGGCCTCCCCACAAACCACAATAAAGTGCAGATGCTGGTACTGAACAATATTCTCTGCATGTGCTTATATCAGCAGAATAGAATGGAACTATCCTCTCTCCTGCAGCCCAAGGCTACATTCACTCTTTCAGCCAGCTCACTGTATACTTGACTCATCCCCAGCTTGAAGTCATAACACTTTTCATAACAATGCTGCCAAACCAGGCCTCCTCATCCAGTGCTCTTACAGTCACATTAGTGTTTATCAATATTTAGTTTCACCTCATTTATTTAGTCCAGTTCATAGAAATAATTTTTCAGCCTTATTCTGTCACCTTGAGTACACTGACCCTTTTCAGTATTATGCCACCTGCAAATGTGCTGAGTATCCCTTCTATACCCTCATCCAATTCATTAATAAAAATGAGAATCCTAACAGGGTCCAGAGATGCTAAAGGACTTGTCCAAGGTGTCACAGCAGACAGAGACAGAGATAGGTCCAAAACACAAGTGTCTTGGCTCCTCATCCAATGCTTGATACCATCACACTCTGCCCAGAATCCCCAGGGTGCCTCAGCAGCCCCCCTACCTGGCCATCTATCTCCTTATTGGTTCATTTGGAGCAGCTCTGGTTATGGAAGGGAAGTTTGGGAAAGTCTGGCTTCCTGGAAGGAAGATAGGGAAACAGTGTATGGCTGAAGGATTCTAGTTCACTAAATCACATCAGCTCCTGGAGCTACAACTCTATGCTCTTCAGATAGAAGCCTCTGGAGAAGCTCCCTCAACAAGCAGAGGAGAGGACAATGGAGGTCCTGGTACCACCCCACAGAGCCACCTGGGAGAAAGAGGACAGGACAAGGGAGACTACAGATAGCCTGACATATCCTTGAGTTCCAGGAATAATCTATACAAACTATGACAGTTGCTTAAAGATGGCTTCAGCCCCATGCTCTCTTCTACACAATTCTCATAGATCTGTCCTGGAAACATATTGTACCTTGAAGAACCTGCCAAAAATAATGACTAGTTAAATGACTGACCCTTGCTGTGAGTATAACTCTAGACAGCAGCATCAAAATCACTGACCAAACCTTCCAGGAAAACAGGTCAAGGTTACTATGAAAAGTCTTGATCATAGCTATTCTCCAACAAGACACCTGTCTATAAAATAGTGACCTTCTCATCACCAAATATCCTTAAGCAGAGGCTGGATAAGTGACTTTTGTCCCATTCAACTCTAAAATCTAAGCTCTTGTACCCCTTTTTTCTGCTGTAACCAGTTCCTTGTGCTTACACACACACACACACACACACACACACACACACACACACACAGAAAGCCATTACTGGATCTTAAGTGGCCAAAATAATTTCAGAAGGGAACAAAGTTGGAAGATTCACATTTCCTGATTCAAAATCTATCACTACAAAGCTATAGTAATCAGAACGGTGTGGCACTGACATAAAGACAAACAGACCAATAGAAAAATGCACCCTGATATTAACCTTTACACATATGGTCAAACAATCTCCATCTAATGAGGAGAAGGTAGTTTCTTCAATAAATGGTGCTTTGGAAATTGGGCATCCATATGCAAAAGAATGAAATTGAACTCTCATACCATATACAAAAATTAACTCAAAATGGATTACCTGTAAGACCTAAAAACTGTAAAACTCCTAGAAGAAAACGTAAGGGGAAAGCTTTGTTGCTTTGGACTTGGCAATAATTTCTTGAATATGGCAACAAAAGCACAGATGACAAAAGTAAAAAGACAAATGGAACTACATTGAACTTTAAAAACTTTTGTGCATCAAAATATACAATCACCACAGTAAAGAAGCAATGGACAGAGAAAATATTTGCAAATCACCTATAAGATAAATTGTTGATATCTAGAATATTTAAAGAACTCAAAGAAGCAGAAAGTAGAATGGTAGTTATCAGGGACTGGAGAGAGAAGGTGAAATAGGTAATTGTTTAATGCATGTTCAGTTTGGGTTTTGCAAGGTGAAAAAGTTCTAGAGGAGATTTTCACAACAATGTGAACACATGTCATACTATTGAACACTATCTTGAGATGAGGAGGTGAGCCATGCTCACCTCATGGTGCCAGGGCCACCTCTCCAGACATCATTTCACTCATAGTAGATTGGATTGAGCTTACAAACTAGTGCTGGATCTCACACAATTAGCTTCATGTCTCTAGGCCACAAGTCAAAGCCAATCACAGGTCAAGTAAAACAGAGAACAACTGAACAAATTCCTCAAACCACCCCACCACCATTGCACAGGAAATATTTACAAAGAATTAACAACTGAGATCACATCAAATTAAAAAGCTTTTACAGGGCCAGGTATTTAGCTCAGTGGTTCTGCTGCCTGCCTGGAAATTGCGAGGACCAGAGTTCGATCCCCAGTACCAAAAAAAAAGCTTTTACATAGCAAAGGAAACCACCAACAGAGAGAAGAGACAGCCCACAGAATGGGAACAAAATTTTACTAGTCACTCTTCAGACAAATGACTAACGTCTAGAACATATAAAGAACTCAAAAAAATCAAGGGCTGGGGATTTAGCTCAGTGGTGCCGCCACCTGCCTTGCAAGTGCAAGGTCCTGAGTTTGATCCCTGGTACCAAAAAAAAAAAAAAAAATCAACCCCCCTAAATTTAAAGACCCAATCCAAAAGTGAGCATCTGAAATGAATAGATATTTCTGAGATGGAAAAGTACAAACATTAAATAAATACATAAAAAAATCCTCAACATCACTGGTCACTTGAGAAATGTAAATGACAACAACAATGAGATTCCATCTCATTTCAGAAAGAATGACTATCATCAAGAAATCAACCACCAATAAATGCTGGCAAGGCTATGGGGGAAAAGGAACCCTTCTCCATTGCTGGTGGGAGTATAAACTGGTACAACCACTGTAGAAATCAGTATGGAGAGTCCTCAAAAAACTAAAACTAGAGGTTCCATGTGACCCACCTATTCCCTTCCTAGGTAGCTTCCCAAAAGAGTTAAAAGCATCATACCACAGTGATATATGCACACCTATGTTCACAGCAGCACTATTTATTTATTTATGGTACTGGGGATTAAACTCAAGACCTGGTGCTTGAGAGGCAGGTGGTGGAAGCACTGAGCTAAATCCCTGACTATAGCAGCACAATTTATAATAGCTAAATCTTGGAAACAGCCCGTATGCCCATCAACAGATGAATAGATAAAGAAAATGTGGTATTTATATATGGTGGAGGACTACTCTGCCATAAAGAAGGATAAACTTGAGTCATTTGTAGGAAAATGGAGGTACCTCAAGACCATAATCTTAAGTCAAATAAATCAGACACACAAGCTTAAATATCACATTGTTTCTCTTGTGTGAGGAACTCAAAGGGTAAATAAGAAGCATAATGGAGGAGAGACATTGGGAAATAGGAAGAACATGTTCAAATGGGGAGGGAGGAATCAAAAGGAAAAAAACACAATAGAAGGGAAAAAATGGAAACAAAGCTTTTCTAAATGGGTAGGGGGAACAAGGGTTGAAGGGAGGCAAGGGGAATGGGGAACAAAAGAAGAATCAAGATATATTATGCACAGGTACAAAGTCCCTGTGATGAATGTGACCACTATGTATGACAAATATGTACTAATAAAAAATATAAAGTTAAAGAAAAAGAATAAGACAACCTACATACCCGACAGAATGGCTAAATAAAAAAGTCAAAAAATACAAAATATGGGCAACAATAAAAAAAAAAAAAGCTGGAGCCCAACACAGCAACACAGACCTGCAAAGCCCCAGGCCCAGAATCAGAGCTGGAAGAGCAAATGACTCAGTAACTCTTCTCCCACAACCTGTGTATGTCTGTCAGCAGAGAGATAGCTGGCTCACCAGCCTGCTGAGCCACTGTCCAGGGCAACAAGGGCAGGCCACACCTGAGTCCCTGTTCAGCCTGCTGGGGGCAGCATGGCCTAGCATTGTGCGGAATGCCGAGGGGACTCCAACCACCAAGAGATGAGGACAACCTAGTGTCTGTCTGCAGCTCATTTGATAAAGAAAAGGTGGGCTATCCACGTGTGTAGAATTATTCAGCCAGCAAAAGAAAGGGCATTTTTTTTTGGTACCGGGCAGCAAACCCAGGACCTTGCACTTGGGAGGCAGGCGGCGGAACCACTGAGCTAAATCCCCCGCCCAAAAGAAAGGACATTTTGATATATGTTACAACATAGAAAGAGCTCAGAAACATGATGCTAACCAGGTGGCACACACCTGTAGCCCCAGCTCTCAGGAGGCTGAAGCAGGAAGATCACTGCAAACTTGAGGCCAGCCTGGGCTACATAGTGAGTTTAAGGCTGACCTGAACTGTTTAGTGAGACTGCCTCAAGAAACAAAAAAGGGGCGGGGATAAGAAATGTGATAGTATGAGAAATAAGCCAGTCACAGATAAGCAAATACTGTGTGAGTTCATTTGTGTGATGTACTTAGAAGAGGCAAAGCCACAGAGATAGATAGTTGAACAGAAGTCCCCAAGAACTGGAAGTAGGGGCATGAGTCATTGCTTAATGGGAACAGAGGTTTTGTTGGGATGATGAAAAAGTCTGGGTGTAGACAGTGGTGGTGGTTACACAACATTGTGAGCATATTTACTGTCACTGAGTTGTATGCTTATAAATGGTTTGAATGATTAATGTTATGTATACTTTACCACAATAAAAGAAATGTTGTAAAGAGAAGGAGGTGCTGAGGAAGCAAGAATCCATTCTATCTGGGGAAGGAGAACCTGAAGAACGGTGACAGGAGGTGGGTTACAGGCAAGCAAGGGAGAGGCACGTGAGGCCCATGTGTAGGCCCCTCCTCCCCTGTTTCATCTCATGCACAGAGAGCTTGGGGCAGGGGGCTTTTGTGTGGAGTGTCTGAGGCCCACCTCCACTCAGTCTCTGCTCTTCCAGAACTCTGTGGCTCCCTCTGCCTATCACTTACTCCAGACTCCTTGTCCTACAACATTCTGAGTCTAGAACCAATCTATACTTTGTTCCAGGCTGAGCTCCACACAACACTATAGTATTGTGGGCCTCTGTTCATGGGGAAACTGCAGTCCCGGTCTTACAGTCACTCTCCTCTGGAAAGTCCTTCACTCTTCTACCCACCCAACTCCCATAACTTTCAGTACCTGGAAACCCACCTCCCCAGATACCTCACGAGCAATCTCTTTCTTCCTCACTCCTCTCTAGTTTCCCTGATTTTCTTAGGTGAAGAGTCTGGATGGCCTGGTGAGTGAGTACATATCCTCCCAAGTCACTCTCCCAGTGTCCCAAGCCTGGGTCTGCCAACAGCTCACCACACCACTGATTTACTTAATCCTTCTGGCCTCGATTCTCCCAGCAGCAGAACGAGAATAATAATAGCACTCATTGCACCGGACTGCATGAACAGTGTTTGGGATGTATGTACTTGACAGGTGGTAACTATCATTATAACAATTACTTATTGCTTTGGCGTTAAATTTAATTTTTAAAAATATTTGTATGTTAGGGCTGGGGGTGTAGCTCAGTGGTACCATGCATGCCTGGCAAGCACAAGGCCCTGAGTTCAATTCCCAGTACTGGAAAAAAAAATTTTTGTATGTTAGCTCAGGCATTTTTAAGTGTCTTATTTAACTGAAAAACTAAACCCTGTATCTCTTACCTTTCTCTATTTTCTCAACAGCCCCTTCTTATATGCACAACTCTCTGTTCATAATCTGTGCTTAGGAATCAGTTGCCTCATCCTGATTTGTGCAGTGCTGCAGGAGAGGACTAGTGGCTTTCATGCCTTGAACCCCTGTACAACCACATCAGCAGGACACTGCCTTTCCTGGGCATTCTCTAGGGGTGACCATGGACTGACCGCTCCCTGGCCCACCGTGAGCTCCCTTGGCTGTCTGTATTTGTAAAGGCCTGCCTGGTTCTATGCCTGCCAGAGACAGAGCTGGATGCAAGGCCAGCAGTGTGGTGCCAGGACCATGTGTAGGACACTCATCCATGCTGGGTGCAGCAGCATGCTCTGGCACGAGAATGTCAATCTCAGACCGCTGCTCTCTCCAGAGACCCAGTGGGACATTTGCCTTTTTCACTCCAGCCTTGACAGCAGGCACCGATTTAATGATTAGAAAGCACTTTCAGAAGCCAGAGTGCTCCGTAATTGCCAACTCATAATCCTAAATTGTTCTCAGCATGGCTGTGGAAGGTGAAGCGATTGCTCTCGGAGTCTTGCTTATTGGGCTGGTGATTTAGCTTAGTGGTGCGGCTGCCTGTCTTGAAAGCACAAGGTCCCGAGTTCGATCCCCAGTACCAAAAAAAAAAAAAAAATGAAACCAGGCCTGGCAGAAGCAAACCAGAATTCTGGCTGACAGGGGACCCCATCTAAGCCTCCCTAAGCATGCTGGAGAGCGAGGGTTCTCAAATAGGGAACCAGAAAAAGAGAGGATCAATAAAACTGTCACTCCTTCCACATTGATTGACTCAGGATCTCTGAGGGCCATGATCCTAGGAACCTATATAGAGTCCACCAAAAAATGTATATGCACCTCAACAGTTTACCATACTAATAAAAGTCTGGAAGCTAATGGCCTCCACTTTGAGCACCTCTTATAATTGTAGAGGCCAAAGGTAACTTGTATTAGTCTCATAATGTCTCAATAAATTTAGTATTAAAATATTTATACACGTTTTTCTTTTCCTTCTGTATGCACTTTTTTTTTTTTTTTTTGGTACCAGGGATCGAACTCGGTTCCTTGCACTTGAGAGGCAGGTGGCAGAATCACTGAGCTAAATCCCCGGCCCTGTATGCCTTTTTTGACAGACTCTATATTTTTATAAATTGCCCCTAAGACAACTCATACTCAGTTTGGGTACGGATGGTTAGAGGTAAGCAGGGTAGACCTGGGGCAGGGTAGACCTGGGTTCAAATCTCAGCTCTGGTCTTTACTGCCTAAGAACTTCAGCATGTCACTTAGGTCCATAAGATATTAAATAGTTAAACTACTAAACTATTAAATAGTTTATATTTGTAAAGACTTCTTAATCAAATAAATTTGGGAGATGCTACACTCTACATTGCCACTGAGATAATGCACTTGATAGTAAAGGCCTGAAAATCCCTTAGCAGGACTCTGCTTGACCCAGCATTTCCCCTAACTGTCCAGGAAAGGAAGCTGCATTCTATCACTAATGCTAAAAACATCTCACAGACTTACTGTCTCGTGGCACACAGCTCATGGAATTCCTTCCTGAGAGAAGGGAAGTCTAAGGAGTGATGGATGGCATCGTGTCCTAAGGAGTCCAGAGGCAGTTCCGGCAGGAAGGACAACCTGGATGGGCAAGGCCCACTCTGGAGCCCCACTCCTCACACACTGAACCTCTGGAGTGGCTGGTCCAGTAACACAGCTCTGGACATGTCACAGAAATGAGGTCACCTTCCTGCTTTGAGTAATTTCCCTTGGAGGCAAGACAGATCCATTTTTAACAGGTCTTCATTTCAGCAGAGAATGCCCTCCTGCCTCTGAGGGGGGTGAGGGCAGGCCAGGAAGGGAAGCTTTGTTCTTCTGACCAGTGCTGACAGTTTAATTAAACCCAGCTTGAGACAGGGTCGAAGGGGTCAGGCATTCTTCAACTGGGCCCCGGCAGAGTCTCACAGCCACCATGCCTGTCCAACCACCAGGGCCCTGTTAATGAGTTATTGTGGTCCTTAAAGAAAGGGTATAAATAAAGGAAAATAAATGCCCTGGGCTGCCCTTAATCACCCACTCTCACCCCTTCCAGGCTCAGCAGAGATGCAAAAGGTTGATCTCGTCAAGACACATATTGGTTTCAAGGCTAAAAGGAAACCCAGAGGAACTGAGTTTTCACAAGCAGCTCTGGATGAGAAAGGAATACAGCCAGCCAGAGGAGTCAGATTGGGGTGGTCAGAGGCTCAGAGCCAGGAGCTGACACTCACTTGCCCCTACCTGAATATGGGAGGAGACTGGGGACTTTTGCTCAAGGGAAGAAGTCACCTTTCAAACATGTCCCTCTAGCTCCAACCTCGACTCCTGCATAGGTCCATGAAAACAACACCTCTCGGGGTTGACTGGCAGGTGATGGACTGAACCCAAACTCAGGTAACCTGCTACTTGGATGTAACTTCTGCCTACACACACACACACACACACACACACACACACACACACACACACACAGACGCACACACAGGTCCCATGTGGCAGTGACTCTCAAAGAGCACTGACAAGAGATTGTCATTTCCTGGGGATGCAGGGCACACTTGTCTGTCTTACACAGCTGTCACTCCATGTTCTCAGCTCCTAGTACAGAGCCTGCCTGTTGGAGGCCCTCAGAACTGTTGGATGAGTGGGTGGGTAGCAGATGGATGGTGAGAGGAGTGGATGAACAGAGGCCCGAGGTGAGGAAGGGGTAGAGAGTCTGAGCAGGTTTGTAGAGGTGTGTTGGTAGTGGGTAAGTGGGAGGGGATGCTGAGTAGCTGCATGGAATAGATGGGTAGGCAGACGGGCAGATGGGTGGGAAGGTGCTAGATGGGAAGGAGGGTGGAAGGGGATGAGATGAAGGGATAAATACCGAGTGGGGAGATAGATGAGAGGACTGACTGGTGGCTCTGTAGTTGGACCACTTAGAGGGTGGGTGGATGGGAGGCTGGGCGGGTGCACACAGATATATGGGAAGGTGGGTGGCAGGTAGGTGGTAGGTGCAGGAGGTGGATGGATGGTGGGTTGAGGGTGGATTACAGGGTGGATGGCTTATGTGTAAGGATGAACTTCAGCAACCGACAGACCAGTTTCAAATTTGGCTCAGCTCCAAAAGCATCTCACAAACCCTCTGAGCTTGCATTTCTTCATCTATAAAATTGGGAAGTGCTAACCTCACAGAGATGTTCTGCTGATGGCATCAGATAACAGTGTGAGTTGCTCAGCATGAGCCTGGCACAGAATAACCCAATCCAACCACCCATCAGTGTAATGGCTATGGTTGCAGAAACATTCCCATCTGCCCTGGGAGGTGGAGGCAGCAAAACGCTGTCACGGGCAGGCTCACTTCAGCAGGGGCGGACATTAGCCTCAGAGAAGTGGGCACTGATTTAGAGGGGAAGGGTGCTGATAGGAAATCCATCCCAGCCTCAGTGAAAGAAGAGACTTCACCTACAGTTTCAGGGTACCAAGGAGCTTCGGTGGGTAATGTTACCCACTGCCTATGTATTTGCTCTCACCCCTTGCTTGTCAGGAAAGTATTCAAGACCATCACAAGCAGATCCTTTTTGTTAGCAATAGCAGTCCCAAGCAAAGTCCAGGTTTTGGCCTAAGGAGCTTTTCAGCTGGCCAGCAGACCAGCCTCCCTCCACAGCCTCCTTTGGTACCTCTACAGAGCACAAAGAAGAGCCCAAAAACCTGTGAGAAGAGGGTCCTGCAGTGCCAGAGGCTGATTCTGAGTTCAGAGGTCAGATGGGACGAGGCTGGATCTGCACATGTGAAAGCCAACACTGAGGCCAGGCAAATACTCAAGGGCCGTCACCTTGGGGCTGAGTATCCTGCACAGCAATGCTAGCAGGGCTCACTGAACAGTTTCTGAGCACCTCCACATGTCACAGTATTTGCACAGGGATATGAGAGAAGATGGCACTTCTCTTTAACCCTCACATCAGTCCTGTGAGGTAGACATCACTATCTTTGTCTCATAGAAGAGCAAGCAAGCCCAACAGGGTTAAAGGGAGCATGTCAACATCACATCACTACCATTAGATTCAACCTGGACCACAGAGGCTTCTCAGTCTTTGTAAAAACTGGCAGGTTTCCTGCCATAAAAATAATACACAGGGGGCCAGGGATTTAGCTCAGTGGTTCTGCTTCCTGCCTTGCAAGTGCAAGGTCCCGAGTTTGATCCCCAGTACAAAAAAAAGAAAAATACACAGGCTTCTTAGAGGATATCTGGGAAACACAGAAAGGAAAAAAATCACCCACAGACAATCCCTATTGGCATTCTGCAGTCATTTTTCCATGCATTATTTAGACTGATTTATTCAGCGATCATATTGTCAATACCGCATTGCATACCGGCTTTTGATACCACAAACATTTATCGGCATTATTTGACATTTCTCATAAAGGCCATTTTGATGACTACATAAATATTGCATCAAGCTGATATACCCGAATTTACTTAACCACTCCCCCACCAATACTGGGCATTTAGGTTTCTTCCATTTTTTCTTCAATATTCTAAATAGGGCTGCAATGAACTTGTTTGTGCTCAGGCTTTATGATTTCTTTAGGGTGCATCCCCAAAGGTGAGATTTCTAGATCCAGGTTTAAGCAATTTTCAGGCTCTTCATGTACCCTTAGAGACCTGGTATCTAATTCTAACCCTATCATTAAATTGCTGTGTGGTCCAAACCAAATCACCTCTCTGGGCCACCAATCCTGCATTTGGAAGGGATGAGCAGACTAACCCAACACAAGGGGAATGCTAATAAAGCATAAGCAATAGAAGGCTTTTAACCTCTGGATGCTGCACTAACAGAATCAACTGAAATATGGACTGCACCATCTACTTACTCTGACCACACCTTCCTCAGCACATGTGGTCTCTTTCAAGCCATTAGCATGCTGATTTAGCAGATCCTCTGCATGAAAGCATGTAATTTGCTCCAGATGGAAAAGATTAGTAACAGAGGCCTCCAACGCAAAGAGGAGGTCACAGGTGAGAGACCAGAAACACCAGGCACTGCCTCTCCATCTTACCCTGCCCCCTAAGGGAACACATCCCACCTCCAGCTTCTGAGAAGGCAAGGGGTCCACAGCATTACTGCACAGCAGAGCCCACAAGCTTCAGCACAGCCTCCGGCCAGGGGCAATCACCAGACCTAAGATAGGCCAATCAGACTCCTTCTCCCAGAAAATTGAGCTCCACAGTCACAGGAAGTAGGAGCAGGGAGTCAGCCATGGCTAACCCAAGCGGTGGTGGAACTAAGATGTTAACAATAAGCCCAGAACATTGCTTTGCAGGGAGGAACAGGACAATAAGGTGAGTGTTCAGAACTAGAACCATCCTTACAGCTCAGTTACCGTAGCAGCCAGCTGTACCTCACTTCCTGTCTCGGAGAAAGTCCAGGAGCTGCTGACTGTGTCCTTGTAATGCTACAACCCACAGCCTCTGAGGTTTCTGTTTCTGGAATCAAGTGTACCCTAGTACTCCTTGGATAGAGGAACTGGAGACTTAACAGATGCTTTGTCAGGGCAATAGAACTGGGGAGAGGGGTAGGCAAAGAATATCAGCAAATAAATCTTTTTTTAGAGGGAGACAGTACTACTGGGGATTGAACTCAGAGCCTTAAGCATGGTAGGCAAGTGCTCTACCACTGAGCTACATCCCTAGCTCTGTTTATTTTATTTGGAGACAGGGTCCTGATAAGTTGCCCAGGCTGATCTTCAAAATGCCCGCCTCAGATTCCTGAGTAGCTTGGATTACAGGCATCACCACCATGCCTAGCTAGCAAATAAATCTTTAAAAGCTTGCTCCTATAACCACTTCCAAGGTGAAAAACTTAATGAGCCCCAAAACCAGATCAATAAAAGGTTTGTTCAGTCATTTCCTACAGAAGGTGCCCTTTTCAAGATGGCCTAAACTGGAGGGAACCAGGATCCACTGGCCTCAGTTGTGAACTCAAGTCCTGGGCAACACAGGCAGGTGCATGTTGTCTTCCCAAGAGGCCTCCTGGCTGGCACACTCTGCTTACAGAGGAGGCTAGAAAATCTCAAGAGGCAGTGGTACAGCATGTGCTTAGCATGTGAGAAGCCCTGAATTCAGTCTCCCAGCACCAAAATAGAGAGAGAGAGAGAGAGAGAGAGAGAAAGATGGGCTAAAAGGAGAACTAAAGAAATTGTCATCACACTGGACCAGCTGTGCCCCTGCATAGGAAATGTCTACTTCCAAGGGTGAGGCCTGGGAGTAAAAGCAATGAGTAGTAGGGAAAAGTTCTAGCTCTTGAGCCAGGGAATATTCCCCCAAGGGCCCAGATTAGTGTTTCTGGGGGCCACTGCCCCTCCTGGCTCCCACTCTGGGAAGCGCTAAGAGCAAATGTCACATAGCCTCCTGTCCTCTTCAGTGGCTCCTCACTCCTTCAAGGCACGGGGTTAGAAGTCAAAAGGTGCTTCATCCTGACTACAAGCAAATCACTTCATTGTCCCAATCTGTTTCAATAGCAGTAAAACTGGGAGACACTGCCTGCCTCACATCTCACAGATGTTAGGCTAGACAGTAAGGACTAGAGCAGCAATGCTCCTGAGGGCTGTTCACTACCCCATGTTACCAGAACACCACGGACATTCACTGCAGGCCACCTGCACACTGGGAGGCACAGCCTCCATTTAGCCTGCTGATAGCTGACAGTGCACAAGAATAGAAGGCTCTGAGAAGTTAAATTCCCAAGACTTACAAGACCATCTGCCTCATGATTTCCTATTCCCAGGCTACCTCCCATTCCAGTGGGGATCCTGTTTGCTTGACACAGGCCACAAAGGCAGCCAAGCTGGACACCCACTCCCACTGCTCTCAGAAGGGAGACCAAGGCATGCAGAGTGCCAATGTCCCTGGTAGAAGGTGAAATTGTGGCCTAGAGAGATACCTGCAGTTATTGTCACCAGCAGAAGGTCATTAGGAAAGATGTGGACCCCGCCCACAACAGTGAATATGGTTAGAGAGGTTCTCAAACAAAGGGCCAGCAGGTGTTAGATTCAGGTTCACTTGAAGGATCTTAGACATTTTAAAATCAATGAGGAAAAGTCAAAGCAGGTATCCAGGGGTTGAACTGTCAACATGAATATTCTCTGAACCCTGATGGTGGCAGGAGAGGATCAGTGCATCATAGGGAGAAGGGAACTCAAGCAGGCAAACAACGCCAGCGGGAAGGGCAAATGTGTGCAAGGCTAGGAGTGTAACAAGGGAAAAGACAGAATGAGACCAAGACAAAAACAGTTCAGAAAGATTGTTTGCAAAAAGGCAGAGCTGTGATAACCCTTGAGAAAACCAGCTGAGAGAAAGTTGGGAGAGGAAAAATAGGGGCTGCCAGGGACAAGTCAGGGCAAGGCCAGCTGCCTGCATGTGGCCACTTACAAAATGAGCTACACGGTCCAGCACATAAGCTCAGACCAGTGCATGGGCGAGAGGTTAAATAGATATTATGGTGAATCCATCTGCTCAGAAGGGCCTATTCCTGTAGCAGTCAAGAAAAAAATAATTAAAAAGCACCTATTCTGTGTGCCTGGAACTGAATGAAAGGGCCAACTTGCCAGCTACAGGAGAACTGGAGAAGAAGGTCTAATTCAAGACTGAGGGTAACAAAGACCAGCAAAGGGCATTATCACTGATGGTCACTGAAGACTGGCCCCAGATTAAAAGAAGGAATAAGCAGAAAGTGACCAGAGAGACCATTTGACAGACTGAAAATTAGAGTTCTATTGTGAAGACAAAACATTGAACACAGGATTGCTCGCTTCGGCAGCACATATACAAAATGTTGAACACAGGATCAACAACAAATTCTAGAGCTGCCTAGAGACCAGTGGGCTTAGTGAGAGATCTGAAAATCATGTCAGAAGTGAAAAGGGCCCATTGTGTTTAGGCCGGAGAGAGGAGACCAAGGGCCACACTCCAGGAGCCTGAAGTCAGCCCTTAGCTCTCTGGCAGTGCAGGCTGGTGGCTCCCATCCGCCCTACTGCTCTGTTTGGTCCTCTTTTTCTACCCAGGGATGAAACAGTAGCCCTCACCTCTCACACAGTGCCTTTCTGGGTGAACAGAAGATCCCAGTCAATAGTTCCTAAGGTTGTTAATGACAACAATTAAAACCTCCCAACTCAAAATTCAAAAACCTAACAGCACCCCCCCAAAAAACTAACAAGGATATGTAGTTGTTCTAAGTAGTTACTGAATGCAAAGTTAAGAAAAAACTAAGTTACTTGAAAGTAGATAAAGGATTCAAAATTAAGAAAATTTTTCTAATATGCAGATCGGTCCAATAATTTGGAGATACAGAAGAGATTCCTTAGTAAATCTCAAAGGTCTTATCTAACTCAAGATTCCAGAAAATAAATTTTACAGTAGAACTATCATAGACACATCTGGAAAAATCACGAAGAAGAAGAATTAGCAACCAGTCTTTAAAACTGAAAGAAGTACACTGAAGACAAATAAAAATGTGGATTTACAGACTGCATGGTTAATAAGCTTATAGTTTACATTACTCTAAGTGATGGGAAGAGCTGAAAATAGAAATAAGTTCATGAAGGGCTTAGCTGAATGAATGAATGAATATTCAACCAAGGCAGGTTACCAAAGGCAGTAGGAGTTGTATTTGAATGCCCCTGCAAAGGCTGATGGCACAGTCAGCACATGTGCCCAGCCCCCGGGGTACACCTGCCCCTCACAGTCCATAGCACACAGGACCAAATGGACTGGGATTGTTTCCAGTGCTAGCCATGGAGAAATGTCCCACACAGCACCTTCCTACAGAAAGGCCCAGCTAGTGATGCCCTGAACCACTCCAGCCCCATAAGGAGCACAGGCTCAGAGCCCCACTGACCAAGCCCTGCCCCTCCCACAGGCGGGGAGAAGACCACAGAGCATCACTCACAGTCTGGACAGAGCCTGGTTGTTCTGGAACAGCAGTTCTGGCAACATG
Organism: Heterocephalus glaber; assembly: GCF_000247695.1. The sequence continues at coordinate 8,597,844 of NW_004624737.1, forward strand.
TGCAGCTGGTTCCGATTTAGTCGTCTGAAAAAGAGAAGAGTTAGAAATCACTTACACGGGCCAGGGTTTTAGCCCAGAGGTTCCGCCGCCTGCCTTGCAAGTGCAAGGATCTGAGTTCAATCTCAGTACCAAAGAAAAAAAAAGAAATCACTTACACACTCAGGAAATCAGAATGACCTCTCAGAAGGCCCCAGATGCAGTGTCACAAGGGTCATTCAAGTCCTAGCAGGGTCAGCATGTAAGCACAGGGAAATTACTTCCCCTGGGCTACAGTTTTGTCCATACAGTGGAAATTCTACCATCCAGCTCTTGGGTAGACGAGGACAGAATATCTGTGACAGAATAGTCCTCCATTCTCTGGTCCAACACCCATCATCACCGTAAACACTTGCAAGAGCCTTTGTAATCAGTAAGGCACTGATTCTAATACATCTCTGCCTGTGAGTTGGATCCCGGATGTGAGATACACCCTATGGGGTGGGAATAACCAAACATCCCAATTCCAAAGTACCTCCATATGCATTTGGCTATGCAGTAGTTTAATGTTTTTATCATTTCCTTTGGGTCTTTTTTCAAAATGAAAACTATTTGATTTATTGTTTTATCATTAATGATAATGCAGCCTTAAAAAAAGAATCCTCAAAAATAGGAGACAAGGTACTCACCTGTATTTTTCTCACTCAACTGTGCCTTTCCATGTCAAAGAATTGAGATTTACTTTATTTGTTTGTTTTTTGGTTCTGGGAATCGAACTCGGGACCTTGCATTGAGATTTACTTTGTTTGCAGTGCTGAGGACGGAAGGGCCTCATGCATTCCAGGCAAGCACTCTGTCACTGAGCTTTACCTTCACCCTCCCTTTTAATGGCTGAATAGTATTTCTATAATTTTTAATTCTCCTAAAGGCAGACAGAGACCTTTTCAGCATTATAAACACAGGCAGGAATGGGAAGGCTGGCTCTGGAGTGCAGCCTGAGAAGAAGATGTAGTGCAAAAAGGACCCAGACTTGTCCTTGGAAGATGGCCAAGTTTAACCAGATCCAAGTCTCCCACTCTGAGTAACTACTTCTCTGACACCTGAATCTAGGAAGTAATCCAGGACACTATCTAAATTTTGAAAAACTACAATAGACAATATTAAAAGTTAGCAAGTATCGTTTGGCCTCTACTACCCAGCAGTTCATCCCATCAAGAGATCTGGCAACAATAAAGTACATAAAGTACAGGACCTTGGTCTGTGGACAGCCAGCAGACCACCACCTGAGAAAGGGGGTGGCAGAAGCAGCACTATCTCCGACACCAGCCAGGCCTACTAAACTCAAGTCTGCATTCTGTAAGATCCCCAGTGACTGACATGCACACTGAGGCTGAAGTGGCACTAATGCACCACTCAGCCCCAGCCATGGGTCCACAGCACAGTCTAAATTACACACTAAGATCATCGTTAACAGTTCCTTAACACACTACGAAAAACCAGCTCAGCAACAATGTTCTTCTGGAGGGAGAGAGGAAGACACTTAATTTTATGTAGCCAGCAATTGCTCATCTGTGGTTACCTCCGACAAGGTCATCTTTCATCTGATATGTGAGAACTGACTTTGCCACCACATTAGGGACTGCCATGTTCCTGGACAGTTCAGACAATTGCATCCGCACCTTTAGAAAACCAGCTGAAAGACATTTACTTTAAAGGGCAGGCTCCTAGTGAAATACACTCTTGTCTTGGGGGGCAAAAAGGACCACCAACATAATCCTTAAAACAACAGGGGTAGACATGAGATCATTCCTCTTTCCTTAACTCCAGTCCAATAAATTAATCCTGCATTTACACTGCTTGGTAACCACTGGCTTTTGCTTTCTCCCAAGACTTTCTTGTTTTTCTGGCTTCAGTTTTTGAAAAACACTTACAGGCGAAAGGAATTCAATGCCTAGTTTAAATTAAAAAATCAAAGGACACCAAAAGAGGGAGCCAGCATGGTGAAGGGCATGCAGGTAACTCCAGGAGTGGCTGCCCCAGTATTAGCCTTCACCGTGTGCCAGGTACTAGGATAACTGCTTTGCAGACATTCCTCATCACCTGAGGGAAAGCAGAGTGAAAAATGGGCTTTCTTCTTGTGGATCTCTTGCCAGCAGGGCCTTCCATTCACGCACACACACTCCTCCTTGTACCAACCCACAGGAAAGGGTTTACTGTACCATCTTGCCTCATGGTGTGGCTTTTCATAGGTGCCTAACGTTTGCTTGTTGGCTTTGTTGAGTTGTCTGTCTCCGATAGATGAGGAAACTGTGATATTAAGAGGTGAGTTACCCATGTCATCACTGAGTAGTAGCTATGGGATTCCAAAGCCTCCCTTTCCCAGGCCACCCAGCTCACAGGGTAGTTGAGCCTGCTCCCTGCCCTCTATCTGCTGGCTAGCAGATGCCACGGTGCACCAATCCTACCCTACCAGCAGGCCTCACTTCTGCTTCTACACTCGAGTTTCCTACCTGCCACAAGAACCAGCTGTGTCTCTCCTCAAACTTGTTTATGCTATTCATAATTATTCATAATTATAATTAAATTTGATTAGATTCATAAATGAATGAAATAGTAGTGGGGGAAAATGACTTGTCTCTATGAAAACTAAGTTGAATGCTTTGGAAAAATCCAATAGAAAGGAAACTTGTTCGAGTTTGATCCCTCGTACCAAAAAAAAAAAAAAAAAAAGAAAGGAAACTTGTTTATTATAAGGCTACTGAATTAAGTAAAAGACTTAAGTCTCCAGCCAGGTGTAGTGGTGCACACCTGTAATCCCAGTACTCAGGAGGCTGAGGCAGGGGGATCGCTGTGAGTTCAAGGGCAGCCTGAACTACATAGTGAGACCTTGTCTCAAAAACAAAAAACAAACAAACAAACAAAGATTTGAGTCTCCATCCAGATTGCTTCCAAGTACCTTTAAAATTTTTTCACTCTACCTTCAAGAAATCAAAATAAAAAATCATAAATCAGGTATTTGTGAAGCTGGCTGGGATGGTACATGACTGTAATCCCAGTACTCTGGGCTGAGGAAGGATCGAAAGTTCAGGTCCAGCCTCATCAGTTTAGCAAGACCCTATCTCAAAAGTAAAAAATGAAGGGCTGGGGATTTAGCTCAGTGGTTCTGCTCCCTGCCTTGCAAGCACAAGATCCCAAGTTCGATTCCTGATACCAAAAAAATAAAAAATGAAAAAGGCTGGGATGTAGCTCAGTGCCAAGGCCCCAGATTCAATCTTCAGCATCACAAAAAAGAAAAAAAATATATTTGTATGTGGTTTGGGTAAGGAAAGTGTACAGAACCACAATGAGTATCTCATACTAAAAAAAAATCTTAGCCAAAAAAGAAAAAAGGAAAGAAAAGGCTGGGGAAGGGGTCAGTGAATGCACATCCATGTTCTAACTGAAAATGAAATGTTCAGCCTGTATGGTTTTTTAGGGCTCCCTACCTCACTGGTGTCTGGTGAGTTCAGAGAGGGCAGCCACTGAACTGACCACTCCACAGACTGTGCCATGGGCAGCACGTACCAGACACCTCCAGGGAGGCAACAGCTGTCTACTGTGAAATGGCTGGCGGCCCACCCAGAAGAAAGGAACTGGAAAAGGACAGAGGAACAAAGTCTACAGTGACAAGTCATAACTCAAAACAAGACTGGAAAACTCAGGATGGTAGGACCAAGTACAATGGGGTCACCCTAGTCATGTCTAGGCCCCCAACCCCCTGCCCCTCTCCTCCTCCAAGGCATAGAGAAACATTTGAGCTGCAGAGTTGGAGTTCAAATGGGCTAGGGCCAAATCAGCCCTTCACAGTCAGGTCGTTCATTTGTTCTAAGCCTTTTAGGGTAAGCAAACACAAGGACTAAACATCTGGTCTTGCTGTGAGCTCCTTATCACTAAATTCCAGGCCTGGATGAGGGATACAAAGGAAAGGTTCCCTGAATTTTCTTTCAAGCTGCAAGAGGACAATGAGACAATCATATTCCTTTCCCTTTGCTTAATATTTTACTCTTTGACACAAAAGTGAAAGGTAAGGTGTTAGGTCCCGGTCATTAAGAGCTCAGGCTTTGAAGGTGGAACGACCCAGTTCTAATCCCCTATTCTGGACCATTGTGAGCAAGTGACTTAACCTATGTGCGCCTCCGTGCCTCATCTATAAAATACACTTGCAGCAGTGTTGTTTTAGGATTAAATGAGATATTACACAGGAAAGCACTTACTTGGGTACCTGGAACATTGTAATGCACTCAGTGAGTATAATTACTGTTATGAACTCATTGCAAGAATAAAATTAAAGTTACCTGTTTTCTCACTACTTGACATTATTGAGAACTGATGGTCTCAATTGCTTTCCTCCTATATTTTACTCACAAATTGTTTTTATTTACACGAATGTCACATCCAGCCTTTTGAAGTTAACATTATATTGTGAGCACATTACCATGATCTTAACTATTCTTCAAAAATATGATTTATGGGGCCGGGGATTTAGCTCAGTGGTTCCG
>NW_004624737.1:8602492-8618845 GCF_000247695.1 Heterocephalus glaber
ATATATATGATTTATGTTCTGTCTCCACCAGATTGGCTGCTTCCAAATTTTTGTATTTAAATAATGTGCAATGAGTACTCTGATGTATATGAATTTTTAGCCATGTCTCATCATTTCTTTAAAATAAGGGACTTTTTTTCTTTTTAGTACCAGGAATGGAACTCGGGGCCTCCCACTTGCTAGGCAAGCACTGCAAAATAAAATGAACTTTCTGGTTCAAAGAGCATAAACACTGGGACCTCTGATACTTACAGCAAAACAAGTGACAGACAAGGGGCAGACGAGTGACCACCATGAATGTGAGAGCCCATCCCCCACTTTGACCACATTTTCTTTTTCATTGTTGCATTCTGAAATGCAAAAATTAATCAAGACCCATCTTCATATTTCAAAGCCCTATTAAGGAACAAACCATGCAAATCAGAACACACCACCACCTTCCCATTTCTGTGCTGTGGCCCTGAACACCTCAGACACTGATCCTCTGGTGGCCCATGGGGCTTCCTGGTGGGTCCTCTCTGCCCACCAACAGGATCCTTTAAAAACACACAAATCTGGCTGAGGGGAGAGCTCAGTGATAGAGCCCTTGCTTAGCTTGCTTCAGACTCTGTGTTTGACCCCTTGCATTGCCAAAAAACCCAAATAAACAATGATAACAAAGCACAGGAATCAAACAACAGTGGTTCTGCCCCTGGGTGAGAGTGGATGGAGTTCCACTTATGTCAGTTTTTTGCCATCACATATTTTCAGGGACAAACAACAGAGAGTTACAGTGAGAATGAAAGAGGGGTGCACTTTTCAGATTTCTCTCTGCTTCCATCTCACCACGGCCTGCTACCACTTCCATGGGTGCAGCTGTTCCTGGCTCCACCAGCAAGGGGTGAGCAGGCTGGGTTGGGTCCCCTCCCTCAGTCCCTGCCAACTCCCTCTCAGTGCCAGCCAGCCCCAGCACCCTCTGAGCCTGTGCCCACTGATACTCACAGTCGCTCCAGCTCCTTCATGTCATCAAAAGCCCCTCGCTCCACAGCTCTGATCTGGTTCTCCATCAGCTGCCTGGGGGCAAAGACAGAGGACAGTACAGGATGTCGGACAAGCGTTCCCAGAAACAACTGGCACAAGAGAGGAGCAAAGGCAACTCTTCCCGGGCAACGCTGGCACTGGACTGAAACAGGAGTCATGCTCAGGACCTCACAGGCCCACATCCTAGGCTAAGTGGACATATTTCCTTACAGCTTTGGAAATCCCCCGACATAAGCCCCTCACATGCATGTCCTCTTTGGCCCAAGGTCATGTGCCCAAAGTGCAGAGCAAAGGGCCTCAGCCAGTATGAAGGAAGGGAAACTCTGCCAACCAGGCAGAGGCCACACATGCAGCAAGCCCACTCTGCAGTTGGCATATGACGTCCCTCTGCTTGCCCCATCTGCTGAAGAAAAGAGCAGGATGCCTGTGCCAGCAGAACTGTGTGGCTCCGTGGGACATTTCATGTCCTCACTGCCAATGGGCTGTGGAAGCAGAGCCACCGGCTGGGGGCAGTGCTCTTCACCAGCGGGTAGATCGTTGCATGATAGTTTTTGTGATACTAATGGTTTCCTCTCCCCACCCTCGGTGACATACATGCTCCTGTGTGGTCCTGGGACAAGATCTGGGGCAGGGAAGGAGGCAGAGGCTGCTGCCAGACAGTTTCTCTGTTGAAGGCCTGGGGGTAGGGAGATACCAATGGAGAAGAGGGCTTCCTCTAGACTCAGAAAGGGTCCAAGGTCAGTGGCTTCTGGAGCAAGAGAGCCTCTGTCCAGTGGCCTGTCACCCCTGACTCAGAGAAGATTGCCCCAATATCCCCAGCTCCTCCAAAGATCCTCAGGAGGCCTTGGAGACAGGGCCTCTAGGGAGGTAGATAAGTTACATGAAGCCATAAGGGCAGGTCTCATTTGGAAGAGATGCTGAAACCTCTCTGTGTGTACATGGGGAAAGGCTCTGTGAGGACACGGTGAGATGGTGCCATCTATAAGCCAAGGAAAAATGCTTCCCCTCACCCGCTGCCCCAGAAGCCAACCTTGCCAGCACCTTGGTGTGGGACTCCTAGCCTTCAAAACTGTCTAGTTAGGCCCCCAGTCTGCAGTATTCACCATATCAACCAAAGCTGACTAATGCAGGGACCTAAAGATTCTTCATAGCCATATGGCTTTCCCTCATCCCCAGGACCCCGCCAATGGACAGGGGTGCCCTGTCTGCCCAGCCCAGGCCCTTTGCAAACAACTGGGAATCAGTGGCTAATCTAGTAAGATGCAATGTCACCTACAGTCTCCTCCCCTTAAGAGTGCCAAGGCCCCACAGCGCAGGGACTAGGCCACCCAGGGCTCTGCCTGGGGCCCTGAAGCTACTGCCAAGAGTCAGAGCAGGAGAGAAGGCACTCGGGGAGCAGCATCCCATACTCACAGCACCCGAATCTGCTTCAGCCCAGCAAAGTCATTCTTATGGATCCGAGTGATGTTGTTGCCATTGAGTTCCCTGGTGGAAAAAAGAAGAAAAGTGGTGAGAGGAACAGGAGAGGGCTCCAGGCCAGGGTCTCAGCTCCTGGCTTCCTCTCCACCTAGCTCTACCCAGTCACCTCACCAATGGCTACCAGCTAAGTCTCAGACCCTCAAGTCTGTGTTAAGGTCCAACAAGTGGGGGGCCTCTGTGTAAGAGATGTCTGCAAGCAGGAATGACAAGGCCGGGGACACATCACTGACAGTGCTACAGAAACCAAAATCATGGTTTCTGCCCTAAAAATTTCAGTCTGACATTGACAAGAAATAAGCTAGTGACAGGGGCTATTCAGATGGCATCCTCACTGAACCTTAGTTTCCTTGTCTATAAAAGGAGATGCTAATTGGGTCCACCTCATGGGATTCACATGAGCAAGTAAAGAGCATAGTTGCGTTGGCAAAGGGCCCTCTTGGGAATGCTACAATGTCATCTAGTGGCATTGGCTCCAGTGAGTTGTCCATACTCTAAGCAAGAGAAGTCAGGGAGGGCCATGCAGTTTAAGGGAACTGAGGAAGTGGTACTCAACCTGAGGACCAAAAGACAAAGAAAGCCTGTCCAGTAAGAGGGATGAAGCAGATGTTCAAGAGAAGACCATACTGAGTACAGGGGGGATGGGGGGGTGAGAGGTGGGAGTCACGGGATGTGGGGTGGGGAAGGTGGGCCAGATCACAGAGGCCTGAGAAAGCAAGCAGAAGAGAAGCAGGGACCAACGAAAGCTCAGGACAGGACCCTGCCATGAGGCCAGTCCTGCAATAACCAGAAGAAAGGCAGACCGAAGGAAGAAGGTGCCCCATCTGGATCCTGGGGACCAAGCCTGCAGCAGCAATGGCTTCTCCTCTCACAACATCCCAGGCTGACTGGCCCTTCCTTCCTTCTGAGGTCACATCTGCTCCTTCCTTGACCCTCCTGATCACCAACCATGGACACGGACCCCCACCTCAAAGACCATCTGGCCCCACCTGCCCACCCAGCCTCCCAGACCACTCCTCTTCCCAAGAAGCCTGCTCAGCCTTGGAAATGCAGGCCACCTGCGGGTGGGGGCTCCACATCCCTGGCAGTTCTTCCAGGCAGGGGCGGGGGGGGGGGGGCACACAGCAGCACACTCTAAGACCCAGATCCCTCCCAGCCCTTCAGCTTCTACTCTGGCCTTGGGGCAGCTCCTGCTCAGAGCCATGCTGCTTCCTCTATTACAGTACTGTCACAGTCACCTGCATGTTTTGCATCAACCTAAATGCCCCCACCCCAAAACACATGCATGCATATATGCTCACCTGCACACCAATCTTCTCACTTAGCTAACTTGGGCCAAAATTTCCTGATATGGCCACAAGCCCAACCTGAGTCTAAGCTAGTATGACAACAAGCTCCCTGTGTCGAATACGTTGAGGAGATGTGTTTGGCGTAGACCAACCGCATCCAACCCACAGCCTGCAGGCTGCATGTGGCTCTGGACAGCTAGTAACTCAGCCTCATGAGATTGTAAACATTTAGCATTATTATGTGATTTAGCAATGTTTTTGTGATTCAACTGCATAGTGCACGAGCACAGACTGTGTAAGCGACAAAGGAACCTTGCGTAGGGGAGGATGCCATGCTAGCTCCACCTCCTGCACCTACCACACACAGAGAATCGAAACCCACATATAGCAGACATTATATGTGCTTGTGCAACTTGGTGAGTAAAACAAAGCAATTACTACTAATAATATTTAATCTACCTACGAGTGTGTGCCTGTGAATACAGATATTTATTGTTACTAAGCAGACACGCAAGTTTTCTTATTTAATTATAAAGCTTCAGCTTGTTTGTTATTTTGTAAAATAAGTCAAACAAAAAGGGCTAGGGATTTAACTCAGTAGTTCTGTCACCTGCCTTGTAAGCGCAAGGTCCAGAGTTTGATCCCCAGGACAAAAAACAAAAAACAAAACAAAACAAAAACCAAATAAGTTAAACAAAAAAGTAAAGTCAAATATTCCACTATTTTTATGTTTGTGTTGCTAGGCTATAATTTAAAATATAAAAAATGGGCCGGGGATTTAGCTCAGTGGTTTCACCGCCTGCCTTGCAAGCACAAGGACCCGAGTTCGATCCCCGGTAACAAAAAAAACCAAAAAAAACCAAGAATAAAATATAAAAAAAAGAGAAATTTAGTTTTTTATATATATTGATGATATATTACATATGCAGCCCAAGGCAATTCCTCTTCACTCAGTGTGGCCCAGGCAAGCCATGGTCTAGATCAGTGATGGCAAATCTTTTAGGGACTGAGTGCCCAAACTGCAACCCAAAACCTACTTATTTATCTTGAAGTGCCAACACTGCAAATCAACCTGAATATGAGGTTTGGGTTTAGAAAAAACAACTGTTACCCAATGGTTGGCTGCTGAGGTGACTTGGCTCACGAACTGGCTGAAAGGGCCCTGAATGCCTGCTGTGGCACATGAGCCATAGGTTTGCCACCCCTGGGATGATGGTCTAGAGCAGTGATGGCAAACCTTTTAGAGCTTTCAGTGCAAACAAACAGCCCTCTGCAGCACATGTGCCATGGGTTCACCACCACTGGTCTAGAGCTGCTCCCAGTAAGAACAGCACCACACATTACTCACTTCCATGCACCCCAAGATATATATCCACACACAAGACTGGCAAGTAGCCACTGTGCCCTCTTTGAAGAAAGGGCAGCTCTATGACACCAGTGCCTTCCTAAGGCCAGCAGCTGGTAGATGACAGAATCTACAGCCACAGCTATCTGACCGAAGGGCCCAGGCTTTCAATCCAAGTGGACAAGCCAATAATTAGTTCAATTCATTCTCTCTGTTCTTCCCCTGGGCCTGCCTCCTGATTCTTAGGAGAAGCTGAAAAACCTCATTCTCTGCTCCTTGTCTCTTTTCTGCAAGGAACTGAGGAGGGTACAACGTCTCTCCAAATAGCACGGCCATTGGCAAGTACTCCAGACCAAGCCACTTTCCTGTCCTAAATGCTATGAAGATGCCTTCCCCAAGTGACACGGGCTCTTTCCAATGGAAAGGGTTTTGGGGACTTTTTTTTGTTTTGTTTGTTTGTTTGTTTATTCATTGTTGTTGTTTTGTTTTGTTTTGTTTTTCGTATTGGGGATTGAGCCCAGGGCCTTTGCACTGAACTATATCCCAGCCCTTTTTTGTTGTTGTTGTTTTGAGGTTTAGTTTTTGTTGTTGTTTTGGTTTGGTTTGGTTTGGTTTTTTTAGACAGTCTCATAAAGTTCCTAAATTGCCTAGGTTGAGCTCAAACTTTTGGTTCTCCTGCCTCAGTCTTACAAGAGTTCAGGTGTGCGCTATCACACCCCATTGAAAACTTTTTTTTTTTTTGAGACAGGGTCTCACTATGTAGTTCAGACTGGCCTTGAACTCACTATGTAGTTCAGGCTGCCCTCGAACTTGCAGCAATCCTCCTGCCTCAGCCTCATAAGTGCTGGGATCACAGGCGTGTGCCACCACACCTGGCTGAAAAGTCTTTTGAACTAAAAGTCTTGAGGCTTGTTTACGTGTCTTCTCATTTCCACCTTGGGGGGGGGGGTGCTTCTGGCACCCACGCAGCTCACCTTCTCTGCCCTAGGAGCTTGGGATGGCAGCGGGGGAGCTTCCTTCTGGGTTCTCTCAACTAAAAGTCTTTTGAACTAAATATTATTCCCTGGAACAGCCACCAGTGTGTTCCTTCTGCAGCATGACCATTCTTCAAACATGAAAAACATCATCGGAAGTCCTTTAAAGTGGCTCCCATCCCAAGCAAGGCAGTCTTCTTTTAGGCCATCTCCTGAAACTGTCATCCCAAATCCAAAACTGCAAGGCATTTTTGATTGTCTGGTTTTTCCTACTATAAATGTATGTCAGCCTTAATTATATGGACAAAAATGTTAACAAGGAAAGTGGATATCAACAGAGCATTCTCTAGCTGAATTTCAGCATACCCATGAAACAGGATAGGTACTGTACAGCCATTGAACATGCTACAGATCTGTTTGTGTTGACAAGGAAAGCTGTCCATGACAGAGGAAGTGGCAATGGGTTACAGCAAACCTGTATTCTGTGAGCCCCCTTCTGCGCACACACAGCAATACACATATGAGCACAGGATGAGCTGGGGCCGTGTGCCACCTGTTAGTGACTAAACATTAAGTAGTGAGACATAAGGTGACTTTAGTTTCTTTTTATGGTTTTCTGCATTGTAATTTTAAAAGTCATCTATATTTTTATAAGCTAATATAATATCCAAGTTATTGCATTTAAAAATAAGAGTAATGATGTATATTTAAAATTTTTTTTCCGTTTCCTGAAGATTAAAGGAAGAACCATGCATAACACCATCACTATGAATAATCTCCACTAACATTCTGGAATATTTTCTCTCAAGTCTTCTTTCCTTTGGATACAATTTTTGTATAGTTGAGCTAATTCAACAATTAGACTAACTGAAGTCTTCCATCACTTTTTGAAGATAGGAGGATGGATAAGGCATAACTATTACACATTTCCACAGCTTTATTTGTGGCTTTCTCTCCTCTTGAGGTTCTGACTGGCCGTAAAGTGTCTCTTCATTTGGGTGTATCAAGTGCCTGGACCATTCCCTATTCCTGGAACACCTTGGTTCGTTTGACATTTTTCACTTATAAACAATACTGCATGAATCTTGGTGGGCATCTGGGAGGAAAACATTCCAGAAACACAATTTTACTCAGTCAGATGTCATGAAAAATCCAATGAATCTTATAATCACCTATTTATTCCTTCTTATGGCAGCCATGGTTCATAAAACAGTTGACTCTGATAAATATTCCCATTTCACAGATGGAAAAATAGAGGTAAAGACAACTGCTAAGACAGGGTCCAAATGAAACCCAGGAATGCTAAAGATAGAATCACAAAGGAGGGGTGGAGATGGACTGGCTGACAAGGTCTTCTGAAGACATCCAGCAGCTGCAGGCCTCTCTCCCACCCTTTTGCACCACCATACACTGGGCAGACACAGGGATGCATTCGTTTGCCCTGGCCCTGCCCCTCATTTCCTATGCATCACTGAGCCTACCCAAAAAGAGACCTGGACAGACAGGGAGAAGCGACAACAGTGCAGACAGCAAAGGAAATACAGCCTCTCCCCAGGAGGCCTTGCACTCTACTTAATGCCAGAGCTAAGTGCCTCCTCTCTGGGGAGCACTCCCATGCCCAGGCAACCCACAGTAGAGGAAGCAGCACAATAGTGCCCAGAATACAATACTGCCACTTAGGCTGGGGGGAAAAAGACCTCCACTGGGAAGCCCACACCCTCCTCAGAAGGATGGCCAGAGGATGAGTTCCTATTCTGAGCCAGCCAGGTCCTCCTGACCTCCAGCATAGGCTGCTGGAATGAGGCAAGCGAGTCATTGTTCTGCAGCACCTGGTTTCTCCAACAACAGGTGGTCCTTCAGTGTTTCCATGGAAACCCCCTTCCCAGCAAGCTGCCTGGGAAGACTGAGACATGTTGCTGGAACCCCAAGACTATTTCAGCCTGAATAGCAAGTGGGGTGGGCCCACTGGAACAGTCCCTGGCCTCGTGTCTCAGGAGAACCCAGGACCCAGGCTAATATGGTCTCCCTGAGGCTTTGTCACCAAAGCCCACAGCCATCACTTCTCTTTACTGGGCACGTACTGTGTGCAGATCTTAAGCCTGGCTCTAAACACACTTCATCGCATTGGCCACAACCTAGGAGGTGAGTCATGTCCTTTCTAACGTGTATAAGGAAACTGCAACAGACTGATGAAGCAACTTGCCCAGTACCACATAACTAATAAACACAGCAAACATTGAACCCAGATCAGTGTGATTCCTTGTCTCTCCCTACACCACCATACTTTGTGTTGCTGGACTCACATCGCATCTCATTATCTTGTCACCACATCCCACCATACCTTGAAGAGGGCTGAAAAATCATTTGGGTGCTTTGGATTGAAAGCCTTGCTGTGGAGTCCTGTAGTGAGACCACATGCTCTGCCTTGACAACCACATCAGAGAACTCTCTGCTCTACCGTCACACTACATGTGTGGCCTTGGTCATGCACCTTAACTTCTCTGTGCCTCGGTGTCCCCATTTGTAGAATGAGGAAGATGTTAGTACCCACCTCTTAGCAGTAAGGTTTAAATGACTTCCTATTTCTGAAACATCAAGAACAATGCTTGCCACACTATTAGTCCTCATATCATTATCACCTACAGTGATTTTATTTTTTGCTACTGCTGCTACTCTTGTTATTTTCCTCAAGACCATGGCTCCCCCAGGAGGTAGTGTCCCCAGCCATAGCTCAGGCAGGTGCTGGACTGGTAGAGCCAGGCTGAGCAGGAGGAGCTGGCTACTCTTGTCCCAGGATGCTAAAGAAGACCAGGACAGACACCTTATGATGGTTCTTTCTCTTCTAAGGTGATGAGCTCACCCCCATCCTTCTCTAGAAGAAGGATATACATCCCCATGGCAAATGTCCCAATTTCTGTCAGTTCCTAGCTGAAAGAAAAATCCCAGTGACAAAAGAATTGGAGAAAATCCTCCAGAGCAAAGTTACCAAGAAAAGATAAAAACACACAAGGATTTCTTGAATATTCTCAGGGGATAAGAATTTGATCACTAACATCTGGATGTCTGTGATAAACAAAAAAAAATGGACCCTCGGATTTACTGGGGCCACAGGAATAAAAACCCTAAGCTTTCAGGTGCAGTTCTGGGGGCTAGCTGCACTTCCTTATTTGCATTTCTCATCCTGGAGCTCCTGCCATTCCCGCTTTACCTGTGAATGAGAAGGCCTCCAGGGCTATAAACCCTGTTTCTTGGCTCTTTCCTTTGAAATCTGTCCCAGCCAAAAGCCATGGAACTGAAAGTCTGCAGCCAGTCCCAGAGAATTGAGGGAACAGTGTCCCTCCACAGCCACTGTCCCGACTCCTGGCCTGAGGCCCACAGAACCCAGCACTTCTACCCTATAAACCCACCCCACACCTCAACCCTTACACCGGCAGCCCTGCAGAGCCACCAAATGAACTCCCCATGTTGTTCCTGACTCCCCTCCAATTTGCTCACCAAGCCACAGCTGGAGTGGTTTTTATAAGCTGCAAATATGATCAAGTCCCTCTCTACTTAAACTCTTCAATGATTCTTCATTGCTCTTGGAATCAAGATAAAAATGTCTCAGGCCGGGGATTTAGCTCAGTGGTTCTGATGCCTGGCTCGCAAGCGCAAGGTCCCGAGTTGGATCACCGGTACCAAAAAAAAAAAAAAAAAAGACAAAAATGTCTCCACCATGAACTACAGGTTCTGTGTGGTCTTCCCTGCCCCACCATACAGCCTCTCCCCCCTCCACTTCTCCTGAAACTGTCTCCCTGTGCTAGGGCCTTTGAACCTGCCACGTCTCTGCCTGGCATGTCTTTCCCTCCCTCCCTTGGCCTAGCCCCCTCCAACACTCCCTTGCAGCTGGCAAACCCTCCTGTCACAGGCCTTCAGAGTACCCCCGCCCTCCATTCAGTAGCACCAGGCAGGGGTGATTTTATAGGGATTTGAGAGGAACCCTGGACGATGTCTTGGCCCACACCAAGATCAGAAGTTCTGTGAAGACACAGGCTGTTGGCTTTTTCTCACCTGTCTCCCCAGAGACTAATACAGCACATGGCACATGACAGATGTTTCAGTAAGGATTTCTTGAATGCAAGAATGAATTTGCATTAAATTGGCATAGCAAATAGCATTGAGTAAAGTGGCTTTTCCATGTTTCCCTACTCAAAAAATATGTTTTCTACTAATTACAAGTGTTCTTCCCAAATGGACAACACCCAGTGAGGATGCTACCCACATACCCATACCATCCTCTCCAGGTCCTTCCTTCCCCCTAGGCAAACCTAATATGAGCAAGAAAATAGTGCCCAGAGGTCCGTCCTGCCAAGTGAGAAAGCTGGGCTACCAAGGACACCTTCAGAAGGAAGGAAGAAAGGAGGAGTTGTCTTCTGCCAGCTCAGGGGCTTTCTGAGGCCTGAGGAGAAGAGTGGAAGGGACAAGAGCTTTCCCAGGCCAGGCACTGTACCTACTGCCTCATCATCCCCAGGGCCATGTAATTCTCACAATAACCCTCAACAGAGGTGCTGTCACTGGCATCATCCTACAGATCAGGAAACTGAGGCTGCTGGTTAAGAGGCAGCACTTGGAAGCCAATCCAGGTTGACTCGGTGTTTTGGCTGAAGAGTGTTGGTGTCACAAGCCTGGTCTTGGAGTCCAGCTTCACCCTATACTTTCTATGGCCTTGGACAATACCTTTCTGCAGTTTGACTATGGTCTGTCCCCTCCAAACTCATGTTGACATTTAATCCCCATAATGAGATTGTAAGAAGCAAGGACAGGAGGGACCTTTAAGAGGTGATTAGTGCTCTGTCTTCAGGAATGGATTAATCCATTCATGTGATTAATGGATTAATAGGTTAATGGATTATATATTATAAGCGTGGGTCTGCTTTAAAAGTCAGCTGGGCCAGGTCTCCTGTGGAGTGATTCCCTGTACCACAGCAGGACTCTTCCAGCACAAAGGCCATCACCAGATGTAGCCCTTGACCTTGGACAAGAACCAGAAGCCAAAATAAATCTCTGTTTTTAATTACTTCCTCAATCTGTGGGATTGTGTTATTAGCAACAGAAAACAGACTGACACATACTCACAGTCTCTGGTCTGTATCTGTAAAAGGAAGATAACAACAGTCTGTAACTATTAAAGGTGTCTGGTGAGTGGAGAGTAAGGGAAGGAGGGCCTAAGGGCCCAGAGGATTAGACTGGGGGTGCAGAGAGGTGAGGTTCAGAGGAGAGGGAACCCCAAGCACATCTGCAAGCCTTGGCCGGGTATCACGGGACTCTGAAGTCCAAGACTTAAGGACAGTAAGTTACAGGCTCAGCCCTCAGCCTACCAACTTTGGCCCTCCGGGTACAATTGTCCTCAGCTCCTCCTCTAGGAAAGCACTAGACCCTCACCTGCAGGGCTGTAGCTAAGCTCCCCCATCCCCTTCAATCCACTAGGCAGCCCCTCAGCCCAAAACAACCCGGAGAAGCCCCTTCCTCACTTGTCAATTCAACATGTGCATCTATGTCCCCTCCTCTGACTGCTTCTTTCAGGGCACCTACTTAGCTCCTCCAGGAGAGCTCAGATAGCGATTTGAAGCAATGTTCATGCAAGGTCCTTTGTGAAAGGCCACCTCCCTTGCTAGGCTTCAAGAGGGAGAGGCCATATCTGGTTCCGCACTGCTGTATCCTGAGCACATTCTAGGGTGCCTGGCACATAGGATGTGTTGACTAAACACTGAGCAACCCTGCTCACAGAACCTGGCTGCTGCTGCTCCTCCCAGCCAAGGCTTGGCACACACTCGCATCTCCCTGGCTGAACCTTCCCCACAATCGCCAGGCTGCAGCAAGTAATGGTCCCACTCCTGTATCACAGTGCTCCAACTCAGGGAGCCCTCAGGCCAGATACTCTCTAGATTTGCTGCCAAATCCTCACTGCCTTGTGCCAGGGACTCCTGGGAAGCCATCTTATTTCTTTGGTTGAGCAACAGCAGTAGCTATATTAGCTCTATCTACTAACCAAGCCAGCTCATGTGAGCCTCATACTAGTACCTGGCTCTAGGTTTCCTTATCATTCTTGATTTATAGATGAGGAACTGAGGCATAAAGGGTTTAAGAATTTAAGTTCAGAGGGCTGAGGTTAGAGCTCAGTGGTAGAGTGCTTGCCTATAATGCACAAGGTCCTGGTTTCAATCCCTAGCCCCCACAAAAATAATAAGAATAATTTTTTTTAAAAATTAATTTGAAAGTCACCCAGCTGGTAAGCAGGTTGAGGAAGAAGGACTTGAGCCCCAACGTGTCTAGTTTAAGGGCCCAGCTCTTTTTTGCTGTGGTGGTGGTGGTAAAATATATCTAACATAATATTTACCAAATTAACTGTTTTTAAGTTTACAATATGTTGAATATAGTCACATTGTTGCACAACAAACCTCCACAACTTCTTCATCTTGCAAACTGAAACTCTGTACTGTAGTATAGACTCTCCAGCGCACGCGCACGTGCACACACACACACACACGCACTCACGCACGCAGGCACCCCTGCCCCCAGGCCCTGGCAAACACACTTCTAGGTCTCAATGAGTTGGGTACTTCATATGAATCATGTCCTATTTGTCTGTGTGCAATTGGCTTATTTTGCTTACCATAATGTCCCCCAAGACCATCCATGTTGTAGTATGTGTCAGAATTTCCCTCTTTTTTGTATATATACAATATTCCATTGTATATATACATAAACATTTTGTTTATCCATTCACCTACTACTGGGTTGCTTTTACCTATCAGGTATTGTGAATAATGCTAAGCACGAATGTACCAATATCTTTTTTTTTTTTTTTTTGGTACCGGGGATCGAACTCAGGTCCTTGCGCTTGCAAGGCAGGCGGCGGAACCACTGAGCCAAATCCCCGGTCCCTGTACCAATATCTTTTTGACATCCTGCTTTCAATTCTTTTGAGTAAATGCCCAGACGTAGAACTGCTGGATCATATACTAATTCTACTTTTAATTTTTTGAGGAATCACCATACTATTTTTCCTAAGAGCTGTATGCTTTTACATTCCCACCACTGGGCAAAAAGTTCAAATTTCTCCACAGTCTCACCAACATGTTATTTTCTGTTTGGGGGATGTTTTTTATTTCCAGTGCTGGCAACTGAATCCAGGGCCTTGTGCATGTTAGGCAAGTGCTCTATTACTGACCTACAGCCCAGTCCCCAGTCCTTTTGCTCCCGCTTTCCTCCCTGTTCTTTTCTAGTATCAGAAATTAAACACAGGGCCTTCACACAGAGCTACATTCCAGCCTCCTCCTTTTTTTTTTTTTTCCTTTGGTACCAGGGATCGAACTCAGGTCCTTGCGCTTTCGAGACAGGCAGCATAACCACTGAGCTAAATCCCCTGCCCTAGCCTCCTCCTTTTTTTTGAGACAGGGTCTCCCTAAGCTGTGAAGTTTCCCAGGCTTGGCTCAAACTTGAGATCCTCCTGCCTCAACCAAGTGCTGAGATGACAAATGTACACCACCTCACCTGGCTTAGCAGCAGCCGTCCTAGTAGCTATGATGTGATCAGGACCCAGTTTTTAATCCCCATTCCATGGCATGTCTGTCCCGTCCAATCCTTTCACTACTGAGGCCACGCCTTGCTCTTGTCAACCCGTTTTCTAGGTTTGGGTCTTGCCCTAAAACCATCACCCTGAAGACACCCACCCCCACCTCCAGGCCTCTGCGCACCTCTCTCTACCCTAGGCCCTGAGAGGCCACCAGCCACTGACTCCCTGACATCGACCTCCACCTACAACTCCACTTCCCTGCTACCCCCAACTCTGCTCACCATCATCCACCTCTAGACCAGACACCTCCCTGTGCCAGCCTAAAACTTGGGTCCACCCCAAATATAGGCAAACAGGAATCAGTCATGGCCACTTTGCCTTTGTTGTCCTGATGCTACTGATACTACTGATGATACTGACAGGGGTTTTGTAGGTGCTGAATGAATGTCTAGCTAACAAGTGAATGAATGAAAGAAGCCAGACCTTCTTAGGATGTGTAGAGCAGCAAATTTTAAAACCAAAAATGTGTTTACATTTTAGAGCCTCAAAACTCAGGGACTCTCAGCTAACCACTTAGCAACCAGCTGTTTGGCCCTGAGCATATGGCTTTACATGTCTGAACCTTTCCTCACCTGCAAAGCAAGGTTAAGTAATATCTTTCTTCCAGAACTGCTGAGAAGGAAAAGAAAGACACAGGTAAAGCATCTCACTCAAGACTGTCATGAGGAAGGACCTCTGAACAGGGACTACAGATGCCATCAAAATGCCCTCCCACCTGTCCACCTCTCTGACCTGTCGTGGCCCTCCTCCACTCCCACCCCCAAGAGGCCTGCTCGCTCCTTCACACAGTTTAGACCCAGCCCCTCCACTGGCCCCAGCCCACCCACTCCATGCAAGCAACTCTTTCTGAGTGGCTCCCCCTCAGTGCTTGGCCTCTCCTCTGCTTTCCCCACCACCTACTCCCACCATCTGCCTCCAGTCCTCCACTGCTCCCAGGAAAGAATTTGGCCCAGCTTTGCAGTGACCCAACCTCCTGTTCCAGCAGCTTGCCTTGGCCCTCTTCCTCACACAGACTGATGGCTGCCTGCACTGTTCACCCTCCTCCCTAGATCCAGACTCCTTCTCTGGCTTTTGCACTTGAAGTTGTTCAGCATTTGGTCAGACTTTTTTTGGCTCCCTGTGCAGTGAGCAGGCAGGAGCTCCTCCCTCTCTGCCACTTCCTCCTTGGCTCCCTCCCTATCAGTGTGGGCAGAAGCTTGCCCTCCTGTAGTCTTGAAGGATGTGCTTTCTTCACCAGGAAACCCGAGCACCAAGTACACGTTCTGAGGACTCCTAAATCCAGAATCCAAATTCCCTAAATCATCTTTGCCAAAGAGCTACCAAATCAGTCTTTCTGAAATGGATCTGGGAGTCTGTATTTTATCCCAGCTTGCCTGATGGCATGCCTGACCCCAGAGCTCAGCTCAGCTGTACTCCTGTCACAACACTGCCCTCCCAGGCTCAGACCTCAAGGCCCGAGTGTCATTCCCAACTGCCCTCTGCAGCACTCAGTCCCACAGCCCCTGCAGAAGCCCCAACTCTGTGCTGCCTGTAGTAGAGTCCTACTGCTACTATAACAAATCACCACATACTTAGTAGCTGAAAACAATACAAATTCATTGTCTTTCCCTTCTGGGGGTTAGAAATCTTTACTCAGTTTTTCTGGGTTAAAGGCAAGGCATTGGCAGGCCTACATTCCTTCTATCACCTTGCTTCTTTCCTTGGCTCACAGCCTCTTCCTCACATCGTTCCAGCCTCTTGCATCTATCACCACATCTCCCACTCTTGGCTTTGACCCTCCCGGCCTCTTAGAAGAACCACTGATTGCACTGGACCCACATAGATAATCCAGGATCACTCCCCACCTCAAGATCCTTGACTTCATCACATTTGCAAAGACCTCTTTCCCATGCAAGGTGGTGCAGTCACAGGTTCCAGGTATTTGCTCCTGGACATCTTTGGGTGCCTTTATTCAGCCTACCACAATGATGCTCTTTTCTAAAGCAAAGATTAGAACCCATGAAATGTCTCATCAAAGGTTAAAAAACAGAACAACTCACTGAATACACAGTTTCAGAGCACTGACAATGTGCCAGGCAACAGGATTACAAAGGCATGAGCCACAGTCCCTGCCTTCAAGAAAGTCAAAACCTGAGGTATCCCTCAAACTACCTTATCAAAAGGAGTAAGAGTCTCTTCCTTACAGAAGAATTCCAATTAGAGCTGGGGATTTAGCTCAGTGGTTTTGCTCCCTTCTGTGCAAGCACAATGATCCAAGTTCAATCCCCAGTACCAAAAAAAAAAAGGAATTCCAATTAATAAATGTAAAAGGAATGAGGGAAATAGAAAATCACCATCACCCGAAGGAAGCTCCCCCACCGCCATCCCAAGCTCCTAGGGCAAAGAAGCTCAGTCGGCCCCAGCACCCAGAAGGAAGCTCCCCTGCCACCATCCCAAGCTCCTAGGGCAGAGAAGGTGAGCCATGCAGGTGCAGCAAGCACCCCGCCCCGTGGAAATGAGAGGACATGTAAACAAGCCTCAAAAACAGACTTCTAGATCACCTACAGCAACCCCAAAGGGAAATGAGATGGAACAATCTGATACTCAACCACTTGGACTCTCTGAACTGGCAACAAAAGAGGATCTGGGAAAAAT
>NW_004624737.1:8621774-8632322 GCF_000247695.1 Heterocephalus glaber
ACAAAGTCTTTGCAAATAGGGAAGGGTGGAGGGGGTGAAGGGAGGGCAAGGGAAGGGGAAAAAAATAAGAACCAAGATACTCATGTAAAGGTACAAGATCCCAATGATGAATGTAACTGTATTTTATACCAAAAATGTACCAATAAACTTAATGGGAGAAAAAAAAAGAAAATCACCACCACATAATAACTTCACATAATAATTATGACAAGCAAGATTCATTGATAGTTGCTTAAATTACTAGATGAAAACAAAAGGTAAAACAGGATACCACATAGTCTCAAAGTATCTCCCCCAAGCTAGGTGTAGTGTCATATGTCTGTAATCCCCCCTGGCTCAGGAGGTTGAGGTAGGACAATCCCCAATTCTAAGCCAGGCTGAGCCACTTAGTAGGACATCATCTTGAAATAAAATATAGGGTTAGGAATATAGCTCAGTGGTAGAGAACCCATAGGTTCAATCACCAGTTATTATATAATACATATATATTCCTCCCACAAATATTTATTACTTGCAAATGGGAAGAGAGTGATTTCATAATGGAGAAACCTGGCAGACATGCTGTTCTAACAAGAAGATGAATGTTAACATCACCAGCAACAAAATATATTATCTGCCCCTAAAAGGACGCACCAAAAAGGGCACATCACGTCTGTGACATTCTTACCAAAAATACATATCCTCAATGGAATCATGAAAAGTACGAGACTAATGCAAACCAAAGAGCATTCCACAAAATAACTGACAAGTAACCTTTCAGCAGTGTCAAGGTCATGCAAAGCCAAGAAAGACTATGAAATGGTCACAGACTGACGGAGACTAAGGAGAGAAGACCAAAGACAATATGGAATCCTGGATTGGATCCTGGATGGAAAAAAAGACATTTGTGGAAAACAAAAATGACTAGAGGCCGAACAAAGTCTATAGCTTAGTTAACCATCTTGTAGCCATGATAATTTCTTAGTTTCAGTGACTGTTCTGTGGTTATGAATGATATTAATGTTGGGGGAAGCTGATAGAGAGTACATGGAAACTGTCAGGGTGGTTTTTACAACTATTCTATATGTCTCAAATTATTTTGAAATAAACGTGTTCTTTACTATTTTTTAAAAGACTAATATAGCAATGACAGCAAAACTTCTGCCACAGAAAAGCTAAAAACCAGTCACCATAATCAACTGGTCTCTCCACTGCCAGCCTCCCCTAGCCCAGTTATTCTCCACACCAAAGTCAGGCAGCTGAATTTATTACAACACCATTTGCACTTGTCATTTAAGACCCCAGGGGCAAGTGCACAAAGGGTCTTGTCAAAAAGACACAGAAATGGGGGCCAGAGATCCAGCTCAGTGGCATAGTGCCTGTCTGGCAATCGCAAGGTCCTGAGTTCGATCCTTGGTATCAAAAAAAAAAAAAAAAGACACAGAATTGATGGCTTCTTCCACCATCTTTCTCCTGCATGTGGGGACGTCTTCCTGCTTCCATCTTCCTCAGGCCCAACGTTCTCTAGAGATCAAACACCATGCCTTCAATTACGTTGCAAAGTTCTGATGGAGAGATATTTGAAGCTGATGTTGAAATTGCCAAACAATCTGTGACAATCAAGACCATGCTGGAAGATGTGGGAATGGATGATGAAGGAGACAATGACTCAGTTCCTCTACCAAGTGTTAATGCAGCAATATTTAAAAAGGTCATTCAGTGGTGCACCCACCATAAGGGTGACCACCTCCTGAGAATGATGAGATCAGAGAAAAGTGAACAGATTACATCCCTGTTTGGGACCAAAAATTCTTGAAAGTTGACTAAGGAACCCTTTTTGAACTTAATCTGTAAGCAAATTACCCAGACGTCAAAGGTTTGCTTGATGTTACATGCAGGACTGTTGCCAATATGATCAAGGGGAAAACTCCTGAGGAGATTCGTAAGACTTTCAATATAAAAAATGACTTTACCAGAGAGGAGGAAGCCCAGGTATGCAAGGAGAACCAGAAGTGTGAAGAGAAGTGCAGTGTTGTGCCTGACATTAGAACACTATGAAGATTGTTCCAAATATTAGTTGCTGTTATAATTGTTGTATTAGACAAATGCAACAGCAAATCAATTACATTAGCATAATATTGTTCTCATTGCATGTGTAGTTTGAGTACAGATTCCAAATCAATGGCTGAATTTCTTCTATTTGAGTCAAAGTTGCTGTTTTTCTTTACTCTGAATAAAACTAAACTGTGGGTTCTCTGTAGAAAGTTGACATGTTGATCATTCCCTCTTCTTGTAAAGTGATGTGTGCCTAATTTATTGTCCAGTTAACTTTAGTGAGCTTTTAGAAGTTGTCACTGTAAATAAAACAACTTGCATTAAAAAAAGACACAGGGGGCCGGGGATTTAGCTCAGTAGTTCCACTGCCTGCCCCACAAGCACAAGGACCCGAGTTCGATACCCAGTACCAAAAAAAAAAAGACAGAGAATAGCTGGGCATGGTTTCTCACTCCTGTAATCCCAGCACTCTGGGAGGCTGAGGCAGGAGGATCACAAATTCCAGCCCAGATTGGGCAATTTAGAAACTTAGCCAGACCCTGTGTCTAAAAAGAAAGGGTGGGGTACAGGGATATAGCTCTGAAAATCAAAATAAATAAGATGGTAACAAAGCATAACTCAGTGAATAAAGTAATAATCCACATGATTATAAACAAACAGATGGAGGAGAAAAGTCCTCTCCCAGAGTAGAATGCCGACTAACAGAAGAAATGATGGAATTAGGAATTCAGTGGGTGCTAAAAT
Source organism: Heterocephalus glaber (assembly GCF_000247695.1). The sequence continues at coordinate 8,624,553 of NW_004624737.1, forward strand.
CAGTGGGTTGAAGTTTGATAAAGAACAGGATATGCACATGGCCTTAAAATATGTCTCCATAAACTACTTGTTAGTAACATATGAAAAACAGTTATTTTCAGCAAAGAAGCCTGGCAGAAATCAAAAGTAAAATCTCCACCATTGGGACAAACTGACATCATGTGTCTTCTGACTTGACACAGAGAAAGGGGCAATGCCACTTAATTGGCATTCCTTGGAAAATGCGTAACCGGTGTGCAACCATCAGGACAGACCAGATGTAGCCACACTGAGGAACATCCTACAGCATAGGTGACCTGTATTCCTCAACATCGTGGTCAGGAAAGACAGAGGAGTTCCAAATTAAATGGGACCAAACAGTCATGACCACTAAATGCTATGTGTGATCCTGGCAGGATTCCGGACCTGAAAAAAAAAATCACCACCAAAGATAATATTGAGGGCCAGGGATATAGCTCAGTGGCACTCTGAGATTACAGGTGTGTGCCACCATGCTTGGCTCCCCCATTTTTAGAAAAAAGTTCAAGCATGTAAAGGAAAAAAACTAGATGGGTGTGGTGCCTCATGCCTGTAACCTCAGCACTCTGGGAGGCTGAGGCAGGAGGATCCCAGGTTTGAGCCCAGCCTGGGCAACTCAGCAACTTAGTGAAATCCTGTCTCAAAATTAAAAATTTTTAAAAAGGGCTGGGGATGTAGCTTAGTGAGAAGGCTCTGGGCTCCATCCCCTGTACTATTACTACTACTAATAATAATAATAATAATGGTCATGATGGGGCCGGGGATTTAGCTTAGTGGTTTCTCCTGCTGCTCAAGCGCAAGGACCAGAGTACGATCTCCAGTACCAAAATAATAATAATAATAATAATAATGGTCATGGGAAAAAAATTACAATGTCTCCAACCTATCCTTTTTTTTTTTTCTGGCACAGGTTATCGAATTCACAACCCTGTGTTTGCCAGGCAGGCACAGCTCCAATTTTTTTTTTTTTTTTGGTACCAGGGATCAAACTCAGGACCTTGCACTTGCAAGGCAGGCGGTGGAATCCAACCTATTCTTTAATGGTTCAAAAAAATGTTTTACATGTGTGAGTGTGTGTAATACATGATAAAGCAAATGGAGCAAAATATGAACAACCGAATTAGAATAAAAGATATACAGGAGTTCCTTATAAGAGTTCACTTATATTTTTTGCAACTTTAAAACTATGACAAAATAAAAAGTTACAATGAGCACAAGAGATCTTCAGAGATTTGGGGGGGATGATGAAAATAGTCTAAAATTGGGTTGTGATGAGGTTTGCACAACTCCGTTAATTTTTTGAAAAATCATTGATTTGTTAACAAAAGTAATAAGCAGGTTTACTCACATGCACAGAACTGATTTCAGACACCCACTCAGTGCTTGAATCCCCTCTCCCAGAACCCGCCCACAGGGATCATCACTCCTCGGGTAGGTCTGCCCCTCGCCCACTTTGCAGGCACGAAGCTCACATCTTCTGTGTGCTCATAATTCCCTTACCCTCATCTCACCTCTGCTTACAAACCTGCCGGGTTCAAACCCCACCCACCCCATCACTGTAGCAACCTCACCCTTCCCTCAGTCTCTCACGCTATTTAGTCACCCTCATCCACCTCACTCCTGTGCTCATGGAAAATAGTACTCTAAGCACTTTATATGGATTATCTCATGTGAACAAAGTACCTACTGTCTCTGGTCCCATTTTACAGATGAAGAAATCAAGTCACTAATGTTTGACCCAGATCACCCAAGTGGGAGCTGACAGAACCAGGATTCAAACTGAGCCATTCTGGCACCAGAGCCTGCACTGGTGGCCACTGTGCCCCACGTCCTTGCAGATGTCCTTGCATATTTGTTCTTTCTCTCCCTCCAGGCTGCAAGCTCCCTGAGAAGCAGGTCCATAAGCAGACCTCTCTTAATGCTATGCACACGGCAGGTGCCCAACAGCTGTTTGTCCGCCACAGGCTGGGTTCCAGAAGGGAGAGGAGGGGGTCGTGAGCTCCGTCAAAAAGAGAAGCCAATTCTCCACCCTCAAGCTCAGCCCAGCGCCCTGGCTGCTGCCCAAGGCTCGGCCGTCATCTGCTCTGGGTAATAAGTATTTGTATGGCGATAATTACAGCATTTGGGAAGAAAATCCCATTAAGCAAGAGCCCTGCCGAGCTGCTAATGCCGGCACAGAACTGGAGGCGGCAACTCCGTCAAAGGGCCGGCTGCTCCCAATAATGCAGGAGCTGCCTGTCCCCACCGCCCCTCAGCCACTCCCAAAAGAGCACTGCCGCCCCTGCTGGCAACTTCGGGCAGCCTGGGCCACCAACAGCCAGCCCACGGCCAGAGAAGGGGCACCAAAGAAGGTAGCCCATTCCCACGTGCTGCCCGTGGCTACAGGGTTCGGAGGGGGGGGGCTGCCTGGTGAGGGAAGGGAAAGACCACAGTGAGACCCAACATTGAGGGGTACCCAAGTTCTCTTCACATGCCTGCCATTCCCTGTCACCTTAATAACAACAATAACCACCGTTTATTGGGCACTTGCTGTCTGCAGCCCAGTGCACAAAGCTTCTTGGCGTATTATCGTATCAACCTTCAGGCCCATCCTATGAAGCAGGCCCTCTCATCTCCCCCACTTTATGGGCGAGGAAGTAGGAGATCTGGGAAACACTCTTTCCTTCAAAGCACTTAGCCCAGTTTGCAATTATGTGTTTATTCTTATATTGTGTCATTCATCTCTAGCTCCCCTGCAGGACTGAAACTCGGGAAAAGAAGAACATTTTCACCAAGCACTCTGAACAAGTCAGATTCAATAGACAGGACTCTCTGTAGAATGAGTGAATCAAATGCTGTAACTTGCCCAGCATGACCCAGCTGCTGAGGCAGTGTGAGGCTAAAAACCAAGGCAGTTCCACTCCAGAGCTGTACCATCACTACCTCCACACTGCTGTTCCCACTCCTGACTCCAATCCTAGGAGGTGAGGACAAAGGTGCCCAGGTGTGGCAAGTACCCACCCTGAGCAGGCAGAGTCCAGGAAAGTAGCCTGCAGCATGGCCGACATTCAAAGCCCTAACTCTAAGATCCCTTCTCCCCAACCCAAACCTCAAGGTTTTAGCTTGGGCTTCTCAAATAGCAGTGATGTTGTCACCCGTTTGAATAAAAAAGCATGAGTGAATCTTTGCAAAGGAAAAAGGTAATAAACTTGGGGAGGGTAGGACATCAGCCACATGCCAAACATGATGCCACACCCTCTCTACAAGCAATTCCTTCTTCACTTACTCCTCACCATCAACCTGCAGAGCTGTCATTGTCCCCTTTTACCTGAAGAATGGGGTCTCACAGCAGGTGGAAGGACAGCACTAGGGCCCAACCCCAGTCATGCAGAGCTCATCAATAAGCCCAGCACACTGGCTACCATATCAAAGCCTACAAGAGCAGGAGACCTACCAGGAGGCCACTTCCCAGTGCAGCACAGGTTTCTGCTGCAGACACCCAGAGAGTCCAGGCCAGCCAGGCTATGGTGATAGATGTGGCTTTAGTGGCCACTGATCTCACTCACTACAGCCACCAATCATTATTTGGAATTACAAACAGGCTCCTCAGATCATCAGTCCTGGGATAGCATGGGCAGTCGACCTTGTGTGTGAGCACCCAGTCCTGGTGAATGGGACCTCCAGCATCAGTCAGCTGAGCCAAGGTGAGGAACAGCCTTTGCAGCATGCACCAAGCTAGGACAAAGTTAACAAACTGATCAGCAAAGAGGCAAGGGGACATAAAGAGGACAGCAAGAGAGTAGGACCCCTGTGAGCAAATGAAACCCAGCAGGCCTACCTTCCCAGGGGTCCTATCCCATCTCTCTCCTTCCTTGGACAATCTGCCAGGGGGCCAGGCAAATGCCTCTCCCCTCTCTGCAGCTACAGGGGGGATCTGTGGCAAACCTAAAATACAAGGGCCCAGGGAGGAGGGAGGAAGCAGAGGAAAGACATTGTAGTGCAAAAGATTTTTTAAATTATGAATAAAAAACCAACAGAAAGTCATAGTTCTTTTTTTTTTTTTTGGTACTAGGGATCAAACTCGGGACCTTCCACTTGTAAGGCAGGCAGTGGAAGCACTGAGCTAAATCCCTGGCCCAAAGTCATAGTTCTTGAATGAGATGGAAAAAAAGTTAATAGTGGCCACGGCTGGGTCGCTCTCAGCCTAGGCCCTGCAAAGAGATGACACTTCCCAGACCTCATCCAGTACCTCCCCCCAACTCTTGCTCTGTATTTTAAATTGGCCCATTACAGTGAATTATTTAGCATTGCTTCCCACCCAGCCCAGTGACCCACAGTGCCTCTGGCTGAACCAGTTTCCTCAGCAGCTCTGGGACCCACATAACCTCTTCCTAGAAGTCCTCAAAGCAAACCAATAATAATTTCTTCCCATATGAGGGGACAGGTCTAGACCTATGGAATATATGATCATAAGTTGCTGGCTGCCCAGGCTGTCACAGGAGCGGCCTAAAGGACAAAAACAAATGCATAGCTGCAGTCTGTAAAAATTTGCAGCCTCAGATCAAATCTCTGTTTCCGGCTCAGATACCACACAACACCCACATTGATTAGAGAGCATTTGCCAGTTGTTCTGAGTCTGCCTGGGCCCTCACTTCTTTCAGGATGCTCTCACCCTCTTCCAGTGGCTTTTCCAAGGCCTGCTCGGTGAACAGGCAGGCTCACTCCTCTTCCCACATTGTCTTCCAACCTCAGAAGCTTGCCATACTTAGCAAAGATCATACCTTCTCCCACTCCCTCTACCAGGCTAACTGGCTCCTGGAGTCTGACCCAGAAGTCCCCAAAGGAAATGTCCAGATAATGAAGGGCTTTATTGACCCTTTCCAGCCCCAGCCCCTTCCCATCCATGGACACTTCATGATTCAGCCCCAGGGACAAGCTGGTCCATTTGCCCACTTCAGGCCAGGCCCACCCACAGCAGCAGGCTTTGTACCACACTGCTCCTTTTTCCTGCATTGCTTGCCCTCTCTGCTTGGCAAAATCCTACCCAACCATGATAAAAGGACTCATCCCCTGAGAATCCCCTTCAACGCAGAAAAGGGCTTCTCATGCCCAATATCTCACAGCCCATCACATTGCTGGGCCAGCCCTCTCTGAAGAGGTTATAGTTAGGGACACTTGGCCAGTCCTCCAGATCACATGGCCCTTGAAAAAAGGACAGGATCACTCCCTGTTGGATCCTCACACCCCAGGCAGCTCCTAGCTTGATAAACATTTTTTGGATTAAATTAATGAGACTTGTCTCCCTATCCTATCTTAATAAGATAGAGTCTATCATAATAGGCTCTCATTTATCAAGTAGAAGGACATAGACACTCCCATCTATTATTTTCCATCCTCATATGAACCAGAGACCAGATATATCCTCAGCCTCATTTTCCTGATGGGAAACAACTAAGGCTCTGAGGAGTTTATGAATTTGCCCAAGGTTACCCAGTGAATGATCGACAGAGCTGGGTGCTGTCAGTCCTGAGCCCCAATTCTTTCTTCTGTACTAGGAAACTTACTTCCATCCCACAGATTGCAAAAGATTAAAGGGTTCATGAAAGCCAAGACAGGCACTATCCTAAACACTAAGATCCCAAAGCAAAAGAAAGGGGCTGATGTGTCTCAGATCTATGCTGCTGCCAGGGTAACAGCTGCAGGAGAAATGCCCCAGTGGACAAGGCCAGGGGAATAGGGAATAGGCCCAGAGGGAACAGGCAGAGAAGGTGACCTGTTGACCTCAGAGGTCCTCTGGGCAGGTTTTTGGTGCTCAGTTCCTCTCCAGGTCCACACAGGACAATGCACAGGCTGCCCCAGGGAATCTTGGCTGGGTCCCACCTCTCCACCTCACCATTTCTTCCCAGCCTCACAACACACATGTATTCAGAGACACATACCACATCAATTCCCACCTAGATTGCACACAGATTGCAAATTCTCTGAAACCTCCACGGGAATGTTTCTAACTCAGCCAAGAAGAGTTCAGGGCAAGTATGTGCTTGCTAATTGCTGGCCATGGTTCAGGGTTTGATCCAGCTCTCCCCAGGGTCAGATGCCTGCCTCTGACCAGCTGGGAGCCATGAAAACATGCTCAAAAGTTATCAAAATATGTATGCCCTTCCTGAGAGCCACTGCAGTCACCCAGGCATGCAAGAAAGAGTAGGCAAGTTTCAAAGGATTCAGAGCAGCCTTCTCCAAAGTCCCGATCAAAATTCTCCTGGTGTGGTCACCTCTGTGAGCAGTACAAAGTCTCAGCCAGTGGCCAAAAATCTACACACAGCCCTCACATGTGGACTCTCATGGCCTCACACTACAGAGGTGTCCTGTAGATACTAGGAATTTACACAGACACACACATTCTGCAGAAGAATGGCAGAAAACAAATTATACAGGTCATTAAACACACACACCCTACAAAGCTCGTAGAGTCTAGAAAGGACAGTTTCTTCAAGAATTCAGAAGTAGGAGAGAACATAGGAAGAAAAGGGTGATTTTTATGACTTGTCCTGCTCAATGTCTTTAACCGTGTGTCTCTGCTCCAAGCTCCTGACCACTCAGCATAATTCATGAGGCTCCCAGTCCAGGATACAACTACCCCTCTCTGGGGGCCAAATGTAACAAGCTCCAAAGCCTAAGCCCCCGGGTTTCATTGTCTGCCTGGGTCTGGGGTGGCTGGACTTGGGGACGGGGGCAGGAAACACCTGCAGGGGACAATTATCAAGGCTCTACGACAAACAATGGACAAAAAGGAGGAAACCAGAAACTTCAACTCCAAGGCACCATGCTGCCCATCACCAGGCAGCAAGTCCTCAGAGCCCAAGCTGAGGCAACCACTCAGAACACAGCTCAAGCCCCATGTGTCCAGAAGCAGACATTGTGCCTGGCAAGCATGGGAAGCTTCCCTCCTGGGTGTCAGGACGCTGGCTGCCACGAATCTCCAGGCACCCTGGAGGAATAAAGTGCTGGCGCAGTGGGCAGGGCCTGCTACTGCAGGGTGCAGGGTGCAGGTGTGAGGATGGGCAGACAACCACACAAGGCCCCTTGAATTCAGGAGCCCACAGCGGCACTCCTGGCTCTGGAGAGATCCCAGCAGGTACTGACCCATCTGCTGGCCGTGGGATCCATGCCCCAACAACCGCCCCCCCCAGCCGCCGCCCCCAGTTGGGTGTTAGTGGGAGCGTGCCCTCGCGGCTCGGCACGGGCAGGGTAGGAGGCTGTACTCACAGGCGCTCAGTGCTCCTCGGGATGTTCTTAGGGACTGCCTGCAGCCCCGTGCCGTGGCAGTCCACCGTGGTGCCCGTGCAGGTGCAGAGGGCGGGGCACGCCATGGCTCCCAGGCGCCACGCGGCTGCCCACAGCAGCAGCCAGAGCTCCGGCCGAACCAGCCCTGCCGAGGACCCACGCCCGGGCGTCAGCGCCATGGTGCCCTCACCGCGTCCTGCTAGCGTGCTAGACGGCAGCAGCCGCTGGGCATCCCCGTCCGTGCCGCCTGCAGGTGCGTCCCCCTAGCAGGCGTGAGCGCTGCCCCTCGCCGGCCCGAAGGCACCTTGCAGCTCCTGGCGCCGGCGGCTGTGCGCGGACGCAGGGAGGGCAGGGCGTTCGGCTCCGCTCCTGCTTCTCTCAGACTGTGTCTCCCTCTCCCTTCCTCTAGCTCCCAACTGACTGCTGCGAGGAGGAAAATGGGCAGGCCCCGCGCGCGCACGCACCCCGCGCTCTCACACACACACACAC
>NW_004624737.1:8632471-8645573 GCF_000247695.1 Heterocephalus glaber
CTCCGCGGCGGCTGGGAGCCCAGCAGCATCAGTTTCAAAGGTGCAACCTCCCAGTCTCTGCCAGCAGCGCGTAGGGGGCTGAGGGAAGCGGAGCCAGCCAGGAGCGATCTGCCCAATGAGCTCTGCACACACACACACACACACACACACACACACACACACACACACGCACAAACTGTGAGGATGAGTACACTTAGTCACAGGCACCCCAAAACCCATGGCCCAGCTGCTGGTCCAGAGGAGAAAGAGGATCTTTTTTATTTTTATTTTTCCTCCCAGCTTGGAGACCTCCCTTATGGCCACAGACATGCTATCGTCTTGGCTGAAGGGGCCCCTAACCCTACATGGCCTCTCAAAGTCACTGCTAGGAGCTTCCTTAGCCTAAGACCTTTAAGACAAAGCCTTGAAGGACAGAGAGAAAAAAAATCTCTGGGCCCAGGACAGTCTCCTCTCCTCCCTCAACACACATTCTCCCCAAGATGGCAGCACCCTGCTTCCCCAGGGACCCTGAAGCCAGCACAGTGTGGGTGAGAATGGCTTTGCGCTGGACAGTTTCTCCCCAGGCCACTTAACTGGCTTCACTGATGGGGAACAGGGTATCAGTGGGGCTTGGAAATCCAGCAGACATCTTATTCCACTCCCAACAATGCTCCTCCATGCCTGGCAGGTGGAAACAGATGAAAACCAACATTCAATCCTGTCGCCAAAAGGCAGCCAAGAGGGTAGAAAAGGGATAGGCAACTCGCTTGGAAGAGAAGCATAGGCACCCATATAGGACTCCAAGCCTTATTCTCCAGTAGGCAGAGAATTTCCTTACTAGGCAAGTGAAGACCTGGGTGTACAAAGGAAATCCAGATGAGGAGAAAATTGCCCACAACTCTAGAAAAGATGAAGGGCCTCCCCAAATTCAAGGACAGCTGTGGCTGGTGGTCCACAGCTCTAGAGGACCTAACCTGTCTGTCAGTCAGGGCCTGGCTGCCCACAGGCTGGCAGGAGGGAGCAGCAGAGCTGCTCTGGAAGTGCCTGCCATCAGGGAATCCAAAGAAGCTCCTAGAAGAAAAAGGTTCAAGAGATGCCGGCACCAGATGCAGGCTGTCATGGGCAATGGTGGTGAGAGACTGGTAGACTCCACAAGATTAGAGCCCTATCATCCACCTGGTACCCAAAGCTCAGGGTTTCTTTGCTTTTTTTTCCTACTGGATGAAAAGGGTACAGTATCTCTACTATCATAACATAATACTGTGGTCAGTATGTCATCGCTAACATGGCTGATTTTACTGGCTTTTGACAGTTCCTTTGAAAGTATGCACACAGCCTGTGTGTGACCTCCGTTGTGGGATGTGAGCTCCCAAGCATCAATTCACTGACTCAGGAGGGCCTTTGTCAGGTGTCCTTGCTTGGCCTGTTATGAGAGAACTTCCCAGAGGTTAGGCCAGCATCTGAAAGGGCACTTGCCTCTCCCCTCTTCCTGAAAACTCCAGCTCCTCTGACGGCCTTCTGTTTGGACAGAGCAAATCATTCCCAGGTGCCTGCTGCTTTGTTTATCCCTTTTTAGCTGGAGCTCTGTTTACACTTGGGCTCCCTCTCTATCACCCTGGCACAGAGTCTACCCCTACCTACCCCCTTTCTCTGGCTTCCTCACTTTGGAGCTTTCCTAGCACCTGGCACTTAGTAGGCCTGTCACAGGCGGCACTCAGACTTGAAGACGCCTGGTCTCCAGTCTTCTGCTCCAGCAGTGCCTCCCCAGGTCCATGACCTCAAAGGCTGCCCCCTAAGCCAAGGACCCATGTGGGGAAGGAAGAGAGTGTTGATTAACCAAGCAACATGCCCTGGGGTCCTCAGAGTAGCAGGGGTGTGAGGAGGGGTGGGCATGGGGGGGGGGTGCAAGAGCAGCTACGCTTATAGCTCCTGAGAGCCAGCCCCTATCCTAGAAACTTCCAGACTGGCCTGGACAGTGAATCCCAAGCAGGCCCTGAGCCAAGTTGTCACTGCCTGGCAAAGCCTGGCCCTTCCTTTGAAGGGAGGGAAGGAAGGAGGGCCCCCTCAGATCCAGGACAAAGGCTCCCCCACCAGCCCATCACGGGAGGCCCTGCCCCAACAGCCAGGCAGCTCCCCAACTTGGCTCCCATCCCTGGTTCCTCTACCCCAGAACCTGGCGGGCTCCCCAATTTGGGAGGCAGCCTGCCATGAATGAGCGCAGCTCATTAGTGTTCTCAGCACATTTACTCGTTAAACAACTGCCTGGCCAGCCACACGCCCCCACCCCCACCCCCACCCCTGCCTTTGCTTTTTCAGTTTCCTCTCCCATGTCCCTCCCTCTGTTGGGCTGACCCCCTCCCCACAGCCCAGGCCACCTGCTCCCTCGCACCGGTGGGGAGGAGCTGGCCTGACGAATTGCTTCTACCAGGCATGCTCCACCCAACCAGCTCTGCCCGTGGTCACCAGCAGGGCAACCCCCAAAGGGACACTTGAGGTCAGAACTCACCATCCCAGTGGTGTGAACCTCCACGGAGACCTTCAACTATGCGTGGTGGACAGTCGAGGGCCACCTCCTACCTGGGATTCCAACAGAAAGCACCCTCCTTCCTTCTGTACACGGACCTTCCCCCAGCTTCACCAGCTGTTTCTAGGGTGCCAGGATGAGAAGAAGCAGAAGGCATGGTAGTATGGATTTCCAAACTGCAAAAGGCAAATGAATGTCTGCCATCCAGGTGATGTCCATACCACTCATTGTGTATCCATGCACAGTTACACTGTACTGGGAATCTGTAATTCATCAGAGAATGAGAACAGACCTGGCTCTCAGTGAGCTGCAGCCCAGTGAGGAGATGGAAAAGAAAATAGGAAAACCTGTGAGCATGGTTAAGTGTTGTAGGAACAGATTAGAGGAATGTAGGCAGGGACCCAGGGCAAGGTCTGGATGGCTGATAATAGTAAAATCATCACTGACAGGTCTCCCACCACCTCAGCAGCTATTATGTATAGTGGCTGCCCTCTTCCTATCGTGCCTTGCCCCCTCCCCGTGTGACGTCATGCCAAGATGGTTGCTCCCACCAAAGAACAAACCCTTCTTCCCAGCATGTCCCTGGTCCCACCTAGGGAGTAACCTAATACTCGCTCACCTGCTACCACCTAGTGACATCACCGGCTCCTCCATTCCCTAGTCACTACGTCACTCAACCCCACCTCAGCCCCTACAAGCCCCACCCCAGTCTCTATAAAAGACTCTCCCTGCCCTGGCCATATTGCTTTTGTCTCTCCTTTGTTCAGAGACAGCCCGGCAGATCTGTTCCCTTAATAAAGGCTTGTTGTGGTCTGGTCTTGGTCTTCGGCACTTTTACCTGACAATCACATGCTCATCTATGGATGCTGATTGTAAAATTATCACATGCTATCATGTACTATGTGCTTGAAAAACTGTACCCTAGGGCCCAGGATTTAGCTCAGTGGTTTTCCTGCTTGCTGTGCAAGCGCAAGAACCCGAGTTCGATCCCCGGTACCAAAAAAAAAAAAACTGTGCCCTATCGTATCCTTTATGAAAGTGTTACTTACATTTACTGTATGCTGACCTTGTCCCCTTCCCAGAAACAAAGGCCTAGCCCACCACAAAACAATTTGCCCCTGTAAGTATGAACACATCTCATACTCACCCAGCATCCTGGTCAGGATACTCGCTATCTGGCAGCACCACTCTGCTGCTAAGATAGTTTCTTTTTTGCTTTCTCTGTATTTGCCACACTTAAATAACTTTTGCTTTGCACTATACCAGTCTTGATTCTCCCATTTCTCACTAAGAGCCCCACCTCTCCATTCTTCACTGGAGTAAGGCAAGGACCAGAAGAGAGGCAAAGAGAGGTGGAGGGTCACTCAGAGACTGCCGCCCCGCCCCCCCCCCCCGACACAACAGTGTGATGACAAGGAACACAGCATTGCAGGGAACCTGGGGGATGACACAGAGCAGGCTGGAGGGCACCTCACAGGGGGAGGCCTCCAAGTGAGTCTAGAAGGATAACAGACATTGGAGCAGAGGGATGGGCTTGCCCAGCAGACAGGACTGCAGGAGGTAAGGCACACAGACCAAGAGCAGCTCCTCAATGCAGGGTCCAAGTAGGAAACGTGGGAGGCAGTGACAGAGGAGCCCTGGTGCAACTATTTTTGGCTTTTCTGGGTGCTCAGTATCATTTGACCTCTCCCTATACTCAAATGCATGTCTGTATACATATGTGCTTGGACATGTACTGTCTCTGAATCCAATGTGTCTGGAACTTGAGAGGTAGTTTCAGAACTTGCTTCCTTTCTACTATATGGGGTTTTTACCCTATATAGCTTCAGTCCCCAGCCTTTTTAGCACCAGTGACCAGTTTTGTGGAAGACAAATTTTCCAAGAGGGTGGGGGTGCTTTTTGAATGATTCAAATGCATTACATTTATTGTGCACTTTATTTCTATTATTGCACTGTAATAATATAATGAAATAATTATACAACCCACCATAATGCAGAATCAGTGGGAGCCCTGAGTTTGTTTTACTGCAACTAGTCTGCAAGTGGCCCTCCCTTTATTTTATTTACCTTTTCTGTCCTTGCTTCTTTCCTGCCTGCTATACTTGTCTCAGTCACACTTTTGGTTAGCCACAAGCTAACAATAATACCTAAAGTGAGTTCGTAGGTCTAGCCTACAGTCTTGTTTTGACTGCTGTCACTGGAGAAATCCTGCTTCACAAAGATAGGATGTTGGAAACAGAAACAGGGTTTTCAGTGCTTTTGTGGCAATCTCAGACTATTCCACCTTAACTTTAATACAGAATTTATAGAAATCTAAGGTTGAGTTTTGAGTTTAAAAACAAAATTACAGCTTTATCTAGAACACAGATTTGTTGAAATCATTTTTGACAATTGCATGAAAGAATTTGTGACAAAGTTAATATATCCAGGTGCTCACCAAAGAAACTTATATGTAACATCATTAGATTTTTGTAACTGATCTGTTTATACTCATTTGTAATCAGTAGGAGTCTGTCTAGATGTTGGGGCAGCTCTATGATTTGACATGTAACACGTAATTCAGAACCCTCATTTTATGTTAGGCTGTTAGGATTTTCTGATAAAAATTATTCCTGTGTCTCATAACCTGCCTGTACTTCCCTTAATGACTTGGATCCTGAGCTCCCTTTGCAGTCTGAAGAAGGTATTGCAGTCAGAACCATGTACCAATGATAAAAGCCTCTGGTAGCAATAAAAAGTTGTTCTTAAAAAAAAAAAAGGAAAGAAATCTAAGGTTGTCTCAAGCATACTTTTAAAGCCACTGTCATTTGCAATCTCAAGCAGTTGATCCTCTTCTAGTACAGACAAACTTGTTTGGTCTGGCTTACTCACAAATGGGTCATGGATCCATTCCTTCTCAGTTCAAGGTCTTTTGTGGTTGGGAAGCAATGCTCAAACTCTGAAAGCTGAGATAGGTAGTTGTAATGCCTTGTCTCTAGATGTCCCCTCAAAGCCTCATATGTTCATAGGTGGAGAGTTTCGATCGTGGCGGGATTAGGGTGTGTGATAACTAAATGGATTTAGCATAGTTCTGGTGGGGATAATGGGAGCCCCACCCTGGGTGTAGGCATCACTAATCAACAGTCTTATAGCCTAGATGAAATATAAAGGGAGAGAGCGCAGGCAGGCGGGCTGCTGCTTCTGCTGCTTCTTTGCTGCTGCTTGCTGCTTGCTGCCTTCTGTCTGCCCTACCATGAACTGTTTCTCTGCTGTGATGTTCCTCTGCCATACTACCCCGCCTTGGAACCAGCCAACTATAGACTGAAATCTCTACAAATTGAGAGCTGAAATAAACCTTTTCTCCTTTAACTTTGGGTGTCAGGTATTTTTTTCAAGCAATTTATTCCATTATAAGCTCTTACATAGTTAGTCATGGAGAGTAACAGGCTTGCTGGTGAAACAGGTCACCTGAAATGGAGATGGTATTAAACTAGTGGTCAAGGACTAACTTCTTAAAAAAAAAAAAAGCAACTCTTATCAGGGATTAATTTAATTTTAAAAACAAATATAAGCTTTCAAATCACCCTTCTCAACTTGACAGTCTACCTGAGGGACAACTGTCAGGTAAAAACATACATCTTTACAACTTGGTGGTCCCAAGTTAAAACAACAACAAAGAATAACAGAAACCATTTCACAGAAAAGAAAGAAATAATATGAAAACATCTCAAGAAATACACTAACAAGCAAAAATATATAGGGAAGGAGGGACATGTAGCTTTGACTTAACTGAATAAACCAAGAGGAGACTGGTTTACATAGGAAAAATGTGCATCCTGGAAAGTCAGGTCTGAAGATTTAGAGTAGGAATCTATGACCTGAGTCTCCCCTAATTCCTGAATAAAAATGACATCTTGTAGTACTTATACTTCATGGCTCAGACACCTAACCTCACTTGGCTCTATTCCTTAGTCACTTTAGCCTTTATTGAAACAAGTCTGAAAAACTTGGGGATTTATCTTAAGAAGAAAAATAATCACACATTATATTCCCCTTTCTGTAGCTACTTTAGACCTGGGTGTGTTAATAGAAAATTCCTGAAGAAAATTTCAATATGTTTGTGGCTTTGCTGAATCAGGTACCCCAGTTAATATTTAGAAAACACCCACTTTTTGGACTATAGTATTATTGGTGGTACCTATTGTGGAGGGATAGCTGAACAAAGTCTGTATGTCTCAAAACCAGTGTTAAATCAATCTCAGGGTTGAGAGGAAAAAAAAGGAGTCTAAAATCATGAGTGCAGATATATCTAGGATCCTTGTCCTTCTGGATCCACACTTCCTTCAGGGTCTTCATCATTATAAATGTTCTCTGCCATCTGCTACACTTGCATGATATTCTCTTCTGATACAGAACAAATCACCCAAGGTTCATTGGGATTCCAGGAAAAATCAGATATCTTGGCAGTATGAATAAACAACAACTCAGGTGGGCCATCTGCATCTTCTGGAGGTTGTGCTTCTCCAATTTTACTTAAACCCCAGACATTCAGTCTTCGATCAGTACCACTGGAAGCCAGAATAGTCTCATTATCAGGTGACCACTGAACCTGGAATATTTCATCCTTATGCGATTCAAAGGAATGCAATTTAAGTTTCAGATTTCTTAGATCCCACGAAGCAACAGTCTTGTCAGCTGATCCTGTGGCAAGAATGAATTCACTATAAGTATTGAAAGAGAGGCAGTTCACTTCAGCAGTGTAAGCATCAACTGAGTGGCTTGGTTTGGAAGTGTTGTTTGACCGAATATCCCAAATCATAAGTTTCTGGTCATCAGGAACTGACCCAAACAGAGACTCGTGAAGCAGATGCCAGGAAACATCTTCTACTACTGCTGTATGGCCTGTAAAGATGGTCTTCACATCCACCACCTTCCCTTCCTTTGGAAAAGCACTGATGTCCCATAGGCAGATGGTATGGTCATCTGAAGCCCTAAGTGCCCACTGAGATTTGAGTTCCAAGAAAGCCTGTAGCCTTCCTTCTGATGTCCACGGAGATGCAAGTCTAGGTTGTACTCTCCAGAGGGATCTGGTTTAGAAGGATGCTTCATATAGCCAAAAACAAGAACATCACTGGATGGAGTCTTTGTTGCAATGATGCAAGGGTTCTGGGGCATATAACGGGCCCTGTTTACTTCTCCTTCATGGTTGATCTTGATTTCTATTTCAATTTTCCCACTAACGAAGTCAAAACCTCCAAATTCTTTCTCTCTGTCATAGTGTGATGCATCAAACAGGGCATCATCATTAGGGAGCTGCATGCTGGCTATCACAAGGTGGTTTTGTTCATCCAATGTGTGTGTGCCCAGGACAAGTCTCGATGAATGCTGAAATCTTTCCCTTCTGGTCTGGTT
The DNA here is from genome assembly GCF_000247695.1 of Heterocephalus glaber. Next base: position 8,640,366 of record NW_004624737.1, read on the forward strand.
ACATCTGGAAGCCACTAGCAGTTAGGCTGGACCACTCTAGAGCATAGGTCATCACCAAATCATAAAGAAAAGGCGTGTTCCTTTTCTTTGGTACCAAGGATCAAACTCAGGACCTTGGGCTTTCGAGGCAGGTGGTAGAATCACTGAGCTAAATCCCCGGCCCTCTTTTTCCATATTTTATACTCCTCATTGATCACAGGTTCTTCCACTGTGTTGTCAAAAGCTGCTTCCTTGTCAGCCCTGGCTGCAGGAGAGCCAGGAGGACCCTGGGGCCAAACAACGTGGGAGGGGCTGGGAGGCTGGCAGGTGTCAGGCATTTTGTCTCAACAACAAGAAAAGTAAGACAGTGACCATACATTAGCTTGGAAAAAGAAAGCTTTAGCTCATTATCTTTCAAAAATCTCTGGGCCAGAGATTTAGTTCAGTGGTTTCTCTTCGTGCTGCACAAGCCCAAGGACCCGAGTTTGATCCCCGGTACCAAAAAAAAAAATCTCTGCTATTAAGAGCTGGGCATGGTGGCACATGCCTATAATCCCAGCACTTGGGACACTGAGGCAGGAAAGTCACTGTTAGTTTGAGGCCACATAGAGAGTTCGAGGCCAGTCTGAACTACAAAGTGAGACTTTGTCTCTAATATATATATACGACCTTACTCCTCATCACCACCAATACATTTTTTGAAATCCCTTGGGATGCTTACAATACATGCTCATTCCCAGGACCCACCCCAGAACTTCCTAATCAGAATCTTCACTGTTAACAAGCTGGTGGTGGAGGGAGGTGGTGCAATTCTAATGCAGGGGGTTCCAGAGACCGTGATTTAAGAATCAAAGTCTGGTGTGCTGAGTTAATGAGTTTGAACTTGGACCTGGAAACACTGGGGAGCCATTGAAGGCAGAGGCCTGGCAGGGACAAATGGTTTGAGGCCCATCTGCCTTTGTCTCTCTAGGTCCCACACATCTGTCAGCAAGCACAAGGCACAATAAAGAGAAAGCTAAACCAGCACAATGGGGCACATCTGTAATTCCAGCATATGGGGCTCTGAGGCAGGACAATCACAAGTTTATATTCCATCTGGGAAATTTAGAGAGATCCTGTCTTAAAAAGAAAAATAAAAAAGAAAGATGTAGTTTGGTGAGAGAGTGCCCCTGGGTTCATTCCGCAGTACTGCAAAAAGAGAAAGAGAAGTGAAGAGCTTTGGGGTCTACCAGTGCTGACGGGGAGTAAAAGACAATCAAATCCAAGTGCCATTATATAGTTGGTGGTCTGGAGAAGGGAGGCAACCAGCTGAACCATATATGGCAAAGGTATTATAGAGTTGGGCCATGAAAGAGGCCTGATCTTGGGCCACATACTTGGGGAGATCACAGCATCAAATCCATCCTGGGCCCTCTCCCTGTTCCTGCCACTCAGAGAGGTTAAGAAACCTGGAGTCCCTGGGAGGTTTGTGCCAGTAGCACTCAGGGTTAGCTTTAATCTCTAAACCCCTGGATATGCTCAGATTTGGGGGAGGTTGGACTGCTTGGGGTTCTTGATGGCAAATCTTGTAGCAGGAACAAGCTCCCACTCTTCAGATCAGTGGCTTTCATAGCCACCATATACACCTAGGACAACTCTGGTAAATGAGAAGCTCTGGGGCCAAGAGAGCAGGGAAAGAAAAAAGAGGAAAAGGAGAGAACAGAGCAACAGAGCCTGCACAGGTAGAAGTGTGTTCATTTGTGTATGCAACATCGATTGCATGCCAACTAGGAGCCATGCACTGAAAAGAGACCAGAGTAGTATTTGGGTTTCATTAGGTTCCTTGTATGTTGTTATTTTCATCAAATTTGAAGTTTCCAACTATTTCTTTTAAAAAATATTCACTATCCCCTCTTCTTTTCCTTCTCTTTACATAAATATTAAGCCACTTGTAGTAGTCTCGTGCTGTTCTCTCTCTCTCTTTCTCTCTCTCTCTCTCTCTCTCTCTGAGTTTCTATTGCTGTGTTTTTACATTCATCTTTTCTTCAGTGCTGTCTAATCTGCAATTAATCCTATAGAGATCATTAATCTTGATTGTTAACTTGATTGTACTGAGAAATGCCTAGGGAATTAGGAAAGGCAGCTCCTGAGCATATCTGTAAGGATGTTTTAGAGATGATTGATATTTGGGACAGAAACTGAAGGGAAAGACCCTCCTTGAGTGTAGAAAGCATCATTCAAGAGGCTAGGGTCCCCAACAGAACAAAACTGGGAAAAGGAGGAAGCCCACCAACACATGTTCTTTCTCTCTCTCTGCTTCCTGGCTATCATGAGGTGAGCAGCTTTCTCCTAACTCATCTGCCAAAATGTTTCTGCTTCACCATAGGCCTAAAAGAATCAGAGCCAGTTGACCATTGACTGAAACCTCTGTTGTGAGCCAAAATAAACATTTCCTTCTTTAAATTGATATCCTCAGGTATTTTGTTGCAGGGACAAAAAGCTGACTAACTCATCTATCTAGTACAATTTTTATGTCAAACATAGTTTTTATCTCTACCTATATTTGGGTCTTTTTTGTATCTCTCATGCATCTTGTTAACATGCTATTTCCCTCTGCTTTCTTGTATGTACAGAATTTAGCTGTAATCTACTAATTCTATTATCCATATTACTTCTAGGCCACTTTCAATCCATTGCTTTTTTCTTCATTGTGGGTGATAATCTCCTACTACTTTGAATCCTAGTAATTAAGATAGGATGCCAGAAAATTGTGGATTTTACTTTGTTGGGTTCTGGATATTCTTATATTTTAAAAAATAATCTTGGGAGGCTTCCAGGCCACCATACCACCCCTGCCAGCACACAGGAGATTAGCCACACAGGCGCCAGCAGCACACTGCCCCCCACCCCCGTCAAAATGAGAAGACACATAAACAAGTCTCAAAACCAGACTTCCAAATCACCTACAGCAACCCCAAAGGGAAATGAGATGAAACACTCTGATCCTCAACCACCTGGGCTCCCTGAACTGGCAACAAAAAAGGATCTGGAAAAAGTGAAATCAGAAATAATTTCTCAGGTAACAGCAGAGGTTGTGCTCATAGTGCAAGACATGATTAATAAATCTAGAGAGGAGCTCAGGAACATAATGGAATCCCAAAAAAGGAAACAAATGGAATCCATAAAACAGATGCAAATAGATTTCCAGGACATGAAAAACTCCATTGAAAGTCTACGCAGCAGAATGAGCCAATGTGAGGACAGAATGTCAGATAAAGAAGATAAGATTGCAATTAGTGACCAGGAAAAGAAAAACTGCTTTAAAATTCTAAGGGACCATGAGAAATCAATCCAGCAGCTGCTAGATGATGCAAAGAAGAATAAGATAAGACTGATCGGAGTCAAAGAAGAAACAGGAGAGAGTGGAGATGACATAAAAAAAACTGTTCACAGAAGTGAAGGCAGAAAACTTCCCAAGCAGAGGAAAAGAACTTGGCATACAGATAAGTGAGGCATATAGGACTCCCAACTAGCCTTGATCAAAACAAATCTACATATAGGCATATAATTGTTAAGATTCCAGAAACCCAACAGAAGAACAAAGTTCTACAAGCAGTGAGAGAAAAGAAACAAATCACATACAAAGGAAAGCCCATCAGAATCACAGCAGACTTCTCAATGCAAACCCTCAAGGCAAGAAGAGCTTGGAGTGATGTATTTCAAGCCCTAAAGGAAAACAGCCTCCAACCCAGATTGATGTACCCTACAAAATTATCTTTCAAAATTGATGGAGAAATAAGATCTTTTCATGACAAAGAGCACCTTAGGAACTTCATGAATATCAAACCGGCATTCCAAAACATTTTAGACAATATCCTAGGACAGGACAACAAGGATCACAACCCCAGGAAGCCCAGCAGAATGAATCCAATGGGCGTGACAAGAAATTAAATGCAGAGCTCTCCTGGATTTACTGCTGTGCTGGAGTCTCCTAGCTTGGTCCAACTCGAACTATGTTTCGCCACCAGTATGACAATGATGTCACTGTTTGGAGCCCTCAGAGCAGGATTCATCAAATTGAATATGCAGTGGAAGCTGTTAAACTAGGTTCTGCCACAGCTGGTCTGAAATAAAAAACCCATGCAGTGTTGGTTGCATTGAAGAGGTCACAGTCAGAGCTTGCAGCTCACCAGAAAAAAATTCTCTATGTTGACAACCATATTGGTATCTCTATTGCCGGACTTACTGCTGATGCTAGACTCTTATGTAATTTTATGCGACAGGAGTGTTTGGATTCATATTTGTATTTGACAGACCACTTTCTGTGTCTCGTCTTGTATCTCTAATTGGAAGCAAGACCCAGATCCCAACACAGCAGTATGGCTGAAGACCATATGGCATTGGGCTGCTTATTGCTGGTTATGATGATATGGGGCCTCACATTTTCCAGACCTGTCCGTCTGCTAACTATTTTGACTGCAGAGCTACGTCTATTGGAGCCCATTCTCAATCAGCTCGGACTAACTTGAAGAGACGTATATCTGAATTTATGGAGTTCAACTTAAATGAACTAGTTAAGCATGGTCTGCGTGCCTTGAGACACTTCCTGCAGAGCAAGACCTGACTACCAAGAATGTTTCCATTGGAATTGTTGGTAAAGACTTGGAATTCATAATCTATGATGGTGATGATGTGTCTCCATTCCTGGAAGGTCTTGGAGAAAGACCACAGAGAAAGGCACAGCCTGCACAACCTGCTGATGAACCTGCAGAAAAAGCTGATGAAACAATGGAACATTAATAAACCAGTCTCTATATGTGTCATCAAATATGTCAGAATGCAGGAACACATACTGATGACAGTAATCTGTACTATGAACCAAAAGTTGCAGTGTTGAATGGTATGTCTTAGGAATCAGTCCAGATATGTCTTTTTCAACCAACCTCTCTGAAACCCTATAATGAGGTGCATTTTTCTTTAAGGGGGCCTGTGTAATCATTTTCTAAAAAGTATAGGTATACCATTGTTTTTATATGAAGAAAATAGTGTCTCTGCAGTTTTAAAGACAACTGTAAAATAAAAGTGTTTCACTTCAAAGAAATTAAATGCAAGGGGGGAGAATCCAACAAAAAGAAAAGGTCATGACAATGGTAAGTCAATATGTATGAGTTATAACCATCAATGTTAATGGTCTCAATTCACCAATCAAAAGAAATAGACTGGCAGAATGGGTCAAGAAGCAAGATCCAA
>NW_004624737.1:8651038-8676629 GCF_000247695.1 Heterocephalus glaber
CTCTAGATTTATTAATCATGTCTTGCACCATGAGCACAATCTTTGCTGTTATCTGAGTAATTATTTCTGATTTCATTTTTCTCAGATCCTCTTTTGTTGCCAGTTCAGAGAGTCCAGGTGTTTGAGTATCAGGTTGTTCCATCTCATTTCCCTTTGGGGTTGCTGTAGGTGATCTAGAAGTCTGTTTCTGAGACTTGTTTATGTGTCTTCTCATTTCCACGGGAGGGGGTGCTTCTGGTGCCAACACAGCTCACCTTCTCTGCCCTAGGAGCTTGGGATGGCAGCGGGGAAGCTTCCTTCCAGGTGCTGGGACTGGCTGAGCTTCTCTGCCAATCCCAGAGTTCTTTATAATACTTCTCCTTTGATCCCAGGCTTCTGTCTCCCGGATTACTTCTTCTGCTTTAGGATCAGCTCCACTTGCTCCCTAGGTCCTGGCCATCTGGCTGCAACTCACAGTTCATAGAGGTTTCAGTCCAAATTTGGCTGGCTCCAAGACAGGGATGACAAACAGGCATCACAGAGGAGAAAGAACATGGTGCCCACACAGTAGCAAAGGTAACCAGAGAAGAACTTTCTATGATACAAATAGGCCACTGTGGCACTCATGTCATAGGTTCACCACCAGTGGTCAAGGGGCTGATTTCCCCACTCCTGAGAAATATCCTTTTGAATACTCACCCACTTCCCTGGGAATTAGGAGGCTGCTTCTCTGTCTGGTGGGAACATCAGTCATTCCTGACTCTGTGGGAGCTTCAAAGATGGTTTTACCTACTCCCTTAGGATGTAACTCCAGGTACACATGGAGTTGTCCAGCTAGGACACTGGTTCTAGGGAGCTTACACTTGTGCCCTGACCAGTTCTCAGGTGCACCAAAGACCCGCCTGCAAATCCCCAGCTGCTGGCTAACTCCTCTGTGCCATTCTGTGCAGCAGTTTCCTCTGATCTTCCCTGACAACTCTGGCTGGCCATGACAACCAAACTAGACTCAGCTCTGATCCCTCAATTCCAGTTGATTTCTAGCTTCCACCTAGATTCCCCATGTGCCCTGTGGCCTGGCAACTTTCTCCAGGCTGTAAGCCAAGACAATTGTAGAGCTTACTACACTTGTTTTCCCTCTTCCAGGAATCACAGTCACACATCACCTACCAGTCCTGTCTAATGTCTGAAAACAGCTGTTTCATTTTTATTGGTTTTTTTCCTGGCTTTTTAGTTGTTTAGGACAGAGGAGTGAAACAGAAGTAAGAGACTTTTAACTATATTCTGTGCCCTCAAAACATTCCCAGTGTGGTAGGATGGACAGCCAAGCAGACAGACAGCTGCATGACTCTGACAAGTCCTATCTAGGAAAGGTTCTCAGCCACACAGGGCTTTCCTCAGTGTCTAAAGCACCTCACAAACTTTGTACATGCCAGTCCCTATGCTACGATGTTCTTTCCATCACTCCCAGTCTGGTTCAGTCCTGCACATCCCGCAGGTCCTAATGGAAGCAGCACCTCCATGCGGAGCCTTCCCTCCCTGGGTTAGGGCAGCCCTCACCCTATCTCATGGCCCCATGTGCCTCCCCTTTGGAGCAGTTAGTGCTGCCATGTGTAATTACCTGTTTTCTAATATCTCCCCTCCCGTCTAAACTGAAACTCTACATGGACAAGTTCATATCTGTCTCATCCCCTGATATCTAGTTCAAGGCTTGACACAGAAAATGCTGAGTAAATACTTTTTACAGATGCATAGGAGGTCATTCAGCAGAAGAGGGATCTTAAGAATAAAGGTGCAGAAAAGGCAAGCCTCCTGTCCATGTCTGAGAGCAGGGAAGAGACATCTTTGGCTAGAGAGAGAATTCCCAAGAATAAGGAGATAGATAGGATGCAAGGAGAGAGGAGCCAGATGCTGAGAGACCTGGAGGCTAGGCTGAGACACTTGGATGTTATTCTGGGGCCAGTAACAAGTCAGCACACAGCACAGGAAGGGTGTCCAGATGAGAATGGCTTGCAGAATATGGATTAGGGACTGCTCTAAGGATTGCTGTGGAGGAGGCAAGATTGGGCAGAGGACAACCCTCAGCTGTGGTGCCATCTCTATGGGAGCTTTGGTCAGCTTTACAGGAAGCTCTGCCTGTGAAATGACTCCCTGGAGTGCTCCCAAGGGTTCCTGGCCTTAACCTGCAATGCTGAGCAATCATTGGCTGGGCCGGCCCCTAGAAGGAGTCCTAACCTTGGACAAGACGGCCTACCATGATAGCTGACAGCCCAGACCCTTCCCGGAAGCTCTTCCAGTAACTGAGGAATAAGTCCTTCACTCCTGGGTGCCAATCCAGGCATATGACAAAAGGAATTTAAGGAGCAGTATGGGGAGGCCAGAGAAGCCCTCAGGAGAGGTAGCTAAATTAAGCAATCAGGAAGGTGTCCGGTAGTAAATAAAACCTGTGACCTAAAGGATAATTTGGAATTAGCCAATCAAATGGGAGTGAGGGAAGAGTGTTTCAGACAGAGGAAACAGGCAGAAAAAGCCCAGAGGCTGACTGGGACTAAATTTTCAGGAGGGAAGTAAGACCAGGCTGGTTGTCAGGAAGGGGCAGGTCCTATAGGGCTTAGTCCTGAGGGAACCAGAAGCCAATGGGGGTTAGGGGTGTTAAACTGAGGAGTAGGATATAATCATATACTTTTTCCTCCTCATCTGTCCTCTGCCTCACTCTCTTCTGCCTCCTGGAGCATGTAGGGAATGATGGCTCCTGTTTGGAAGCACCTCATTCACATGTGAGAAGGACAAGCTGCGCCCAGGATGTGCCCAACAGGTGACACAAACAACAGTAATCACTAGCATTGAGCAGCTGCCACCCAGAGATGAGTTCAGTGATCCATTTATTGTCCCCACACACGGAGACAGAGGATTTTTAAACTAGGAAGCCACGTCCCAGATATCATGCCTTGAACCTTTTCCTGCACTGCTCAATGACCAAACCACCGGCTGCAGATGTCATATATGACATGAGGACTCTGTGGGTGACCAGCAATGGAGGTGCCATCACTTCTACTTACAGAAGGGAAATCAGAGACTTGGGGGTGTCAGCTGCTTCAAGGTATCCACCTGGCAGGTCCCTTTTCAGAGTTCACCTGGTCCTAGCAAAAAGTAGACGATATGTACATGTGATTGCAGATGTGAAATTCCACCACGATACTCAAGTTGAGTCAGGGAGCTAGGGCAAGTGAGACAGAAAAGGCTTAGAGGGGGGTTCAGAGAGAGAGGGGAGAATTTTTAAAAACGAATTGCTTAACTGCCAGTGTTTCTGCTACGGTCCATTTGGATCCTGGGAGGGTCTCATCTGTTTCAGTGAATATTCATCATAGGCCCACAGCAGTTTGGAACAGTGGCCTGGAACCCAGGGCCCAGGGCAGTTGGCAGACATTTACTCCATCCTGGCTACTATGCAGGGATGCTGCTGGGGGCTCCCAGTGGAGGGAGAGCAGGGCTGAAGGCAGGGAGGATGCACGGGGGTGGGGCAGGTGGGCCCATCTGGACCCACTTTGGGGTTGGTGTGCTTGCTAAGAGGGACTCAGAACAAATAGAAACCTTGTCTTTGTTAGATCAATCAGAACACTGCCTCTGGACAAATGGGAAGTCTAGAGCACCATCTGTGAGGGAGAGGGTACAGACTTGCACCCAGGAAGTACAGGTCTTCCCTGGGCCAGCCAGAGACCTGTCCGGCCACCCTGTCCCCAGCTTCCCTTAGTGGGGAACAGATGCATAAAACCTACACAGTACAGCTAAATGTCTCAAGGGCACAGAAGAGAGAAACACTGCAACGGTCCCATTTAGACACCAGGAAATCAAGCAGCAATTTGGCAAGGCAGAATGCCTCCTCTTCACCGCACTTTGCATACTGAACTTATGTCTTTGTCTCTGTTTGCCCATCTGTCTGTCAGCTTCTGTGCCACTCATGTCCTAGTACCTGGAACCTCATAGGCGCTCAGTAAATGTTTGTCAGACTGAAATGACCTGAGATGAGAGTGGAAACCCAAGTCTTGATCTTTGAGGGAAAATAGACTTTAGAAACCCAGAAATATGAACAGTTGCTCAGAGCAAAGCGGCTGGATGCTGGGTAAATAGGCCCAAAACAGGCCCAGCTCACTCCTTTCTTCAGGGAAAATAAGAATTCTCATTCCCTTCTACCAGGGCAAAGGGTAAAGGAATGCTTCGGGCTTTGCCTTAAAACTCTAAAGCTAAAAGCCTAGTGTGATTGCACATCCCTGTAATCCTACCACTTGGGAGATTAAGACAGGAGGATCAATAGTTTGGGATCAGTCTGGGCTATATATTGAGACCCTGTTTAAAAAAAGCCTTAGAGCTGGAAGGGATCTTGTATAACCTCTATTTGTAGTCTATGTAATGTTTTCTCAAATGATTTTCATTAAGTTCATCCAATCAATACTCACTGTGCATCAGCCATGAAAAAGGCCCTGCACTGCTAAAACAAGAGGTTTAAACCTTGTTGAAATCAAAAGCAAGTTTGTAAGTCAGGAGTCTTCTATATTTAGTGATCAAATGTAAGTATTCAATACAAACTATACATACAGCAGCTATTTCAGAAAGCAAAAAGTCCAAGTAAAAAGAAATCTTTTTTGGAAAACATTCCTTTCTGCCTGGAAGAAACAGTAGTTTCACAGAGAACTGATCAATAGATAGGGAGGTGTCCTAAGCCTTTCCTAGACAATACAGACAGGATCCATTCTAGTACAGCTACAGAAGGCTGAAGAACATTGGATATCTGGCAAAATTAGCCTAGAAAAAACTCCGAAAGGTCAAGGGGGTGGGTAGATAAAAATTTATTCAAGTCTGCAGAAAACAATGTAAATTAAGTAATTGAAAATAGGAAGTATTGGTGCTGGAGATGTAGTACAGTGGTAGTTCACTTGCCCTGCATGCGTAAGACCCTGGGCTCAATCTCCAGTAACAAAAAATTTTAAGAGAGAGAGTCAGGGAGGGAGTCAATAAGAAAATAGGAAATATTGGGTCGGGGATTTAGCTCAGTGGTTTCGCCTCCTCCTGCACAAGCGCAAGGACCCAAGTTCAATCCCCGGTATCAAAAAAAAAAAAGAAAAGAAAATAGGAAATGTTATGAAAATAATGGAAAGTTACCAAATGAATTTCCTGGTTGTATTAGGTATTTGCTCTTCTTTGAGTCTTGCTTGAAGTTGACATCGTAGCTCAGAGTCAGTCCTAGTTGGACAGCTCCATGTCTGCCTGGAGCCAGCACACTGACATGTGTTGGACACTTATTCACATTTAATGCAACTCATTGTGCAGTGAGTAGAATTCACTTACCCCAAGAGCCAAACATTCACCCACTCTATGTCCAGCAGTTACTTCCTCCACTGAGAATATATGTATATGTGTGTGTGCATATGAGTGGTTAAGTCCACCAAAGACATGTAAAAGAATACTTGTAACAAGGGCCAGGGATTTAGCTCAGTGGCACTGCACCTGCCTTGCCAAGTGCGAGGTCCTGAGTTCGACCCCCGGCACTGCAAAAAAAAAAAAAAAAGGAATAAGAATACTTGTAATAGCTCGAATTATAGCTCATTTGTAATAGTTCAAACTTGGAACTGAGTCAAGTATTCATCACCAGGAAAGTGGACAAATTGTGGCATAGCCGTACAATGGAATAATGAACAAGAACAAACCATCCAACAACGTGAATGAATTGCACAGCATTGTGCTGAGTGAAAGAGATCATATTGTTCAATTCAATTTATGTGAAGTAAAACACAAGCAAAACTAATCTATGGTGATAGAAATAAAAATTATGCCTTCCTTTGAGAGAGTAAATGGAAGAGGGCACAGGAGGGCATTTTGGGGTTCTGGAAATAGTGTACATTTTGATTCAGGTGGTAGTGATGTATGTGTGTGTGTATGCATGTGTTTGTCTATGTGTTGTGTGCATATATATATACATACATATACATTTATATATGTATGGATAAGCATACATGAAATCATACAATTAAAATTAGTACAGTTTATGAAGATTGTACCTCAAAAATGAAAAAATTCATTTCTATCCATAATGACAGGCACATGGTGAGTAGGCTACCACTTCCTCTTCCATCACTAATTAACCACCATGCTCCTTTCCATGGAGCTCAGCCTAGGAACCATCTCAATTCAGTGTTTCGGCCAGATGAGCTTTAAGACAAAAGCTACTAGCTTTCCCTCACACAGCCACAGATTCATGAACCTCTTAATGCCATTCCAGTGGGTGATGAGTTGCATAAACAATGTTTGTGGCATGAGATTATGTCACCTCCATGTAAGCGCACACTGTGATTTCACTCAACAAAATCATTGAAAGACGTATTTCCCAGAATACACCCCATCATTAGGCACCATATGACTCTACTTCATTAGAGATAAAATATACTGTCATCTTCAGCTTGCTCAGCTACACTTTGAGGAAGCCCATTACCTACCTGGTACCCACTACCTACCTCGTGGCAGCTTCCCTGAGGTCTACAATCAGTTCCCAGGAGGAAAAGACCTCTGAGGAACATATCTGAAAGCTAAAAGCTACGGAGTGACAGCATAAGCACCAGGCAACTGGGAAGAAGGCCTTTGACAGAGGACTAGATGTCAACTTAGCACCAGAGGTAGTCACGGGCCCCAGACAAGGCAAGGCACCTGTTTGACTATTTTCTACCACATGGAATAAGCTTGGTTTTCTCCACCAGCTGGGAGGAGAGAGGGAAGAGCAGTGAATGCTGGACTGCAGAGAATAACACTCTCTTGATATGCCAAGGTCCTCTGGCATCCCCAAACACAGCCTGTGCCTCAGCATGCACCAGGCTGTCAGTGTCTCATCAGGGATGACAACACTTCCTGTGGGATTTGCTCTTCAAGGAATACAAAATCTTTTACATTCACTGTCACACAACCACAGAATCTGGGCAGCAGGGCAAGACTCCTCCTCCCCATTTTAAAATAATAAAACTGAGGTTCAGAGATGCTGTGTGATTCATAAACACCCTACTAATGAAGTGAGGAATACTCTAAAGCCTATGCCCCTTTTCCAATTTGGAATTCTATACCCAACAAACCTGTCAATCAAACATGATGGTAAGATGGACATTTTCATATACTACAGTTCTCAAAATATTGGCTTCTCTTTTATCTTTCTCAAGAAGCTGTTAGGGGATGCCAAATCCTTTGCAACATACCCAATTGTGTTGTTGTTGACCCTTTTCTGTTTTCCCTATCCCTGCAGGTCTTTTGCCTTCAAAAAATATTTTTCTGGGCCAGGGATTTAGCTCAAGTAGCACCACAGCTGCCTCACAAGTGCAAGGTCCTGAGTTCAATCTCCAGTACTGCCAAAAATTTTTTTTTTCCTGTCAGTTTAGTAGAACTTTGAGAAGCACAAGCAGATGAGTTCAATCAACTGTTTTATCCATAAGTTCTCTGCTCTTCTATACATTTTTGAAAGCAGTAGACCCTCTTCAAGTAATATTCACGCAAAAGACAATTATCTAAAACACACAAAAATTGTGTTTCGCTTCACTGGTTATAGTGTGCTTTCTCTCCATTGGCTGACTGTTAAGGAAGTTGGAGCAGCTAATTAATGAAAAAGGAATGATCAAATTAGAATGACACCATTTTGAAGCCACCAATTAATTAACAGATCTAGGTAATGAGTATCAGCACAAACACACACACGCACAATAACACATTTTGTATGCCTTTTAATGAAAAACCACATCACCGCATATAGTTGCCAAAAAATCAAACCTGAAGCCAATCAAGCCCTTGATCCAACTGCCAATTTACTGAATTCACAGACAGGACGTACTGCACCATGAGCAAAATCCAGATGGAGAGAAATTCTACCAGTCAAATGTCCTGGATTCTTTATAAGTGGGGATAAAAAAAAAGGGGGGATGCATGGCCGGGGATTTAGCTCAGTGGTTCCGCTGCCTGCCTCGCAAGCACAAGGACCCAAGTTCGATTCCCCATACCAAAAAAAAGGGGGGGGGATGCAGGAAGAATCTTTGGATGAAAGACTTATAAGACATATCAAGTTAAAAAATGGGTAAGTGGGGCTAGGGATTTAGCTCAGTGGTGCTGCCACTTGCTTGCAAGCACAAGATCCTGAGTTCAATCTCTGGTACAAAACCAAGGGGGTAAGTGTACACCCATGTTCATAGCAGCGTTACCTACGATAGTCAAGAGAGTGAAGCAGCCCACAGGTGCATCAACAGATGAACGGATAAACAAAATGTGGTCTCTGCATACCATAATAGTTTCAACTTTTAAAAAGAAATTCTGACATATGCTGCAACATAGATGAACCTCGAAAACATTATACTAGGTGAAATGACCCAGCTACAAAAAAAGACAAACAGGGCCAGGGATTTAGCTCAGTGGCTCCACCCCTGCCTGAGTTTGATCCCCAGTACTGGAAAAAAAAAAAAAAGACAAACAGTAACACAAACAGTACTCACTTACAAAAGGTATCTAAAGTAGTCAAATTTATAAACACAGAAAGTAGAATGGTTTTTGTCAGAGGCTGGGGGAGGGGGAAGTGGGAAGTGGTTACTTAATGACTTAGAGTTTCAGATTTACAAGACAAAAAATTCTGGAGGTCTGTTGTACAATAATGTGATATTGACACTACCAAAGTATACACTTAAAATGATTAGGACGGTGAATTCTGTGATATATGTTTTTTACTACAATTAAATTTTTCTTTTAAAAAAAGCTTTAAGGAGGTGAAACTATAGAGTATAAGAAGATATTCTGTGCAATAAAATTACAAAGCAATGCAAGGCATGGCCGCGGATTTAGCTCAGTGGTTTCACCACCTGCTGCGCAAGTGCAAGGACCCGAGTTCGATCCCCGGTACCAAAAAAAAAAAAAAGAAAGAAAGAAATGCAAGGCAGTGATTGCCAAAAAATCAGAATAGGAGTTAGCTTTGGTGAGGAAGAAGAATGGTGTTAGGAGAGGGCTGAGGAGGCTTCTGAGACCATTCCTTCATTTAGGTGCTCACTTCCCAGAGTGGCCACCTTATGATAATTTGTTAAGCTACACATTTGTCTTCTGCAGTTTTCTGGTCTATCTTAAATACAATTGAAGTATAAGAAAAAAACTGAAAAGAAAAAATTCAAACTTCTGCAATCCTGACCCTCAGCCAATATATCTTGGTAAAACAGCCATCCTATCTGATTAACAGCCCAAAGCTGGGCCCCTCACCTCCCTCTGCAGTACCATGTCTCCTCTGTGCACTTGAACCCCAGACTTGTGTGTACACAGCCCGCTTCCACATCCAGGGACCTTCTCACCGAGTTGGAACAGCTGAGGTCTGCCTGGGATCGCCGAGGGAGACAGGGCTCAGCAGCATGACAACTCCATCCACATGACTGCGGAAAATACAACTCAGACTTCCTTGTTGTTAGCTGTCGGATTTCATTTTATGCTTCCCAAATTCTCTAATGTGAATTCATTTGAAATCCTGTGCTGCCCTAATGTGCTGTTCCAGGGTCAGGATTACAATAGCTTTCTGCCAGTCCCCGGTGAGGAGTGTTCCAGCCCAGAGTCCCAGTGCTCACACAAAGAGGCTCCTGCAGAGACATGAACAAGAACACAGCTTCTGGATGCAGACAGGCTGGGCTCAGATCTGAACAGTGCCATCTGCCCTCAGGCAAGAAGCTCTTTGTGATCTCTGGGCCTCTGTTTCCCCATGTGGAAAGCAGGGGGTTATAATATGATTTCTTTTCTTTTTGGTGGGGGGAGTGGTTTACTGGGGATTAAACCCAAGGCCTTTGCACTGAGCTATATCCCCAGCCCCTTTTTTATTTGTTATTTTGAGATTGATCTTGCTATGTCCCTAAATTGTCCAAGCAAATCTCAAACTTGCAGTTCTCCTGCCTCAGCCTCCTACAGTGCTGGGATTACAGGCCTGCTGTGGAGTCTCAGTAAACTGGATATGCCAAGTCTTTCCACAGAGACCCTGAATCCAGGAGTGAGGGCATACACCTATAATTCTAGATACTTGGGAGACTGAAGCAGGAGGATCACAAGTTTGAGGTCAGCCTGGACAATTTAGCAAGAACTTGTATCAAAATAAATTTTAAAAATAAAATTGAAAAGGGCTGGTACAGTACCAGCCCAGTGATTGAGCACCTGGGTTCAATCCCCAGCACTGCAATCAATCAGTCCATCCATCAGTTCAGAGTAAGTAATCAGTAATTAGTATTATTTCATTTAAAGGTCACGAGAGCCGAGGGTGTAGCTGAATAGAGCACTTGCCTAGCATGGGTAAGGCCCTGGATTCAATTCCCAGCACCACCAAAAAAAAAGAAACAAGGAGGAAGAAGAGGATGAAGAAGAGAAAGGAGAAGGAGGAAAAGGAGGAAGAGGGAAAAAAGGAGGAAGGAGGAGGAAGAAGAAGAGCAGGAAAAAGAGAGAGGAAGAGGAAAAAGAGGAGGAAGAAGGAAGAGGAGAAGGAGAAGAATTTGCTGCTTCAAACATGTCTGCAGTTGCGTCTTGCTTAAGTGTTTCTCATTTTCTTTTTTTTTTAGTTTAGTTTAATTCCTGGGTTGATGCTTATAAATTGCTTATGACGGGTAGCTTTATTGCTAGTATTTAGAACTGTTAGGAAATGACTACTTCTTAGAGATGTCTTCAGGTATAGCTGAAATTTTGGGTTTTAAGTCTGTTGCAAGATCCTACCTCTTCAATTTATTGGGAATGAGAAGTTGCTCCCTATTTAGCCTAGCCCCTGGTTCTTTGACACAGGCCTATAGTATTGTTTATGACCCTCAGGCAATCTCAGTTTTTGCATACCAGGAAGACCAACTGATTAGAGCAATTATGTCACCTTGGCTAAAGTGGTACACTCAGCTATAATAGTAGCAGCAAAAACAGCCTAGAAAATGACAATCTGTGGTAACTATTAATTTGACACCTTTAATGGTATGAACTAGGTTTGTGGTTATATGACAAAATCTATAACAAAACAGAAAATTGTATTCAGTAAATAGGCTCTCAGTAGGGCAATTTTACCCTCAGAGGAGAAAATTTAAAAGGTGAAAGGATTAGGGTGAAATAGAAGAGGAAGAGATTAGAAGCAAGGCTGGAGGACAAAGGAAGATTACACAAACTTTGGGAAACTGGCGAAGACAAGAGGGAAAGAGAGAAGGAAGAAGTAAAAACAAGAACAGAACAGAACAACAACAACAGAAAAACTAGAGACAATGTTCACATTCATAAAAAGAAAAACAACAATCAAGAAAAAAGTAACAAAAACAAGAAAAAAAATAAGTCCACTTCAGGCCATGTCTCTACTGTTATTAGTGGAGTAGGGAGATAGAGCCCAGATCCATGTTGATGAATTCCAGCAAGCCACCATAGATTTATGGTGGGGTAATGGATAATCCCAGCAAGCCTACAGCTTTAGTTCCACTGAAGTTCAAGCTAGGTTCTGGCTGTGAGGCTAGAACCTGATTTGTTCAGCCTGCAACACTCCATGTGCTTCCTGCCAACCTGAACACAGCTCCCTGGTAGCTAAAACTCAGCTCCTTGACCTCCTGATGGCTTGAACTTGGTTCTGCCTCACCCTAACAACTGGGAGCCGCTAGACAGAGCCAGCCTACAGCTGCTCTGAGTTCTGAGCTCAGTTGGCCTCTCTCCAAGACATCTCCTGGACAATCCCCCTCTCCTAGGGGATGCTTGAACTCAAATAACACCAGCCACTGGAATCCGCTGCATCTACTGCTCTGTTCCTTTGGTGTGCTTCTCCATGGAGGTCTCTGAGATCACCAGTGGTCACCATGCATCTGCAGATTCGAGTTGCCCTCCCACACAGTGAGTCAGGGCTCAGGGAGAAAGTGCTGCTTGCCACCTCCTTCTTCTGCATTGAGTTCTATCTCTTTGCTCTCCCCATGGGCTTCAATTCTCTCTTCAGATTCTTGCTGGGTCCCAGAGACCCACTTCCTTCCTTCTTCTCTTCTTCATATTCCAGTGTCTAGACACCAAATCTCGGAGAAGGTGTTTCTCTGCTGTTCACCACTCTACATCTTTCCAGAAGTCCAGCTAGACATTTCTTCTGTTTTGTTTTTGAAACAGGGTCTCACTATGTAGTTAGGACTAGCCTTGAACTCACTGTGTAGTGCAGGCTGGCCTTGAACTCACAGTGATCCTCTTGCCTCAGCCTCCTGAGTTCAGGAATTACAGACATGTGCCACCATGTGCCACCACACCCAGCTGGTGTATGATATTCTAGTTAATGAAACTTGAGAAGAAGTCTCCTGAGGACTGTTGGGAAGATTTTTCTTACTTTTACAAAGGGACATAAGGACATAAGGAAGAAACACTTGCTTCTCAGACCTACATTGTGAGATGCCTGGAACTGAGACAGCCATTTCAAGACCTTGCAGGAAATGGATGTCACTCTAAGAACCACAGAGCTGAAAGATAGGCATAACCTGGGCCCTTGGTGACACTGCTGAGCTTGTAGTACTCCTGGACCTGTACTACCACAACTTCTTTGGGCACACAGTGACCAAAACCCTCATTGTTTAAATTGATCCTAGATGAGTTTTCTATTACTTGTGGCCAAAAGCCACCCACAAGAGGAGAGGCAGCTCACATTTCCTGATCTTTGCTGGATATGAGGCACCAAGTCACAACCTTGCTACCCCATTTTACAGCTGAAGAAGCTGAAGCCCAGAGATGGCAAGGGATTTGCACCATCACACAGAGCTGGTGGAGCTGGAAGTGAAACCAAGGCTCTGGTTCTAGGTCATTCCCTTTCCACTAGGACTTGCTCTCATTTCAAACTGCAGAGGATACAAAGAGATGACTGGATCCAGGAACCCAAGATCAACTTTCCTCACCCCATCCAATCTCTCTGACAACTTGCTCTCAGGTTAGCTGCTCCACTGAGCTAGAACCATGACCACCAGAAGCCCTGGTCTCAGATCCCAGTGGCCAAGGGCCAGAAAGTACAGGGATCCATCTCCTCTCCCCTAGGTTGAGTGTTATTGGCCATGCTTTGGCCATGAGCCCCTCCCTGAGCTAACCACTGTGAATCTGAATCTTGGGTGCCACTTCCTGGCTCTGTGACTTGGGGAATCCAACTTCTGTATGACTTAGTTTTCACAGCCCCACAAGAATACTAACAGTACCTACTTCACTGTGTTCCCATGAGGATCCTTCAGGTTTTTAGAAGATAATTACTGCATGCCAAATGTGTGCCAGGCAGTATAGCAGGAGTTGGAGCCACAGTACAGGACAAAGAGACCCAATCTCTGCTCTTGTGGAGTTTCTAGTCTAGATCTAGCAAGACAAACAGTATACAAATAAATGTGCTGTGCCATGATAAATGCCCTAAAGAACAAGTACAGAGTTCTATGGAGAGGAAGTAGTGAGACCTATCTCGGATTAAATAAGTGACATTTAAAGAGCGTAACTCTGGGATTGGCATGGAGTTAGCTTTCAGTTGATGGCATCTTCCTAGCCATCTGGCCTCCCCACAGTGACTTCCTGGCAGAAGAGCTGGCTGATTTGCTCTTCTCCATCCTGGCAGCCAATCACAAGCCTCCTAGGGGTTGGGGCAAGAGTGTGATGCATGTTTTGGGACAGCAGCATGCAGCAGGTCCCAGGGTAGCACTTCCCAGGGGTCAGCACACACCCAGTTCATAAGTTCTTTACTTTCTTCCTCTAGCAGAGGCCCAAGAGGCTTCTCAGTCTTGAGCGTCTACCCGGCTCTTAGCCTGGCTCTAAGTCAAGCCCTACTGAAGGAGTGTTGGAGAGATTTTTACTGTGTAACAAGTGACTTTCCATTCAGCATTGCCAGGCTCTGCTATACACCACAGCTCATGCCCATAGGGACCAGGGCCCTGCCCCTGTCCCAGACAGCCAGACTGTATCATCACTTCCTGGTGACTGCCTCCAAAGGGAGCATTTGAAAAACTTTTCGTCAGCCAGGATGTGTCTGTGGAACATACTCAGTACTCACTAGGGGCCCTGGCCTCTCTGGTATGGTGTACTGTTTCTTCAGGGTCATTGACTTCCTGTCAGGGTCGCTGACTTCCTATCCCCATCACTGCCACCCTCAACTCTACTTGGGACCCTAACCAGGACCCAGGGCCAGCCCATCTAGCCACCTGGTCTCAGGGCCATTCTCTCCAACATGGGACAGCCAAACACCCTGCCTACAGCACATGTGTTCCTCACTTCAAGTTCTCTGGGTCTGACAAACCAAACCAGTCCCCTAATGGTGCCAACTGGGCCCCTTGTGACCTGACCCCTACCTAATATTTCCAACTGTGTATTCTCAATGCATCAAGTACTATATTACACATGTTTTTCCCAGAACATGATATTTTTTTTGAACATGTACCTTGCTCAGTCATGGAGTTATCTATATGCCAGGCTCTGTGCTTGGCTCTATGATCCAATGGTGAGCCACATAGGCACAGTTGCTGGCCTCAGGAAACTTCTAGTCTAATGTAGGAGGCAGACATCAACCAAACAAGCATTGACAACTGCAAATAGTGGTGAGTCATAAGAGAAGCCTACAGGATGCTGAGAGACCTAAAAGAGGACGTGACTGTGCCTAGAAGTTGGGCCTCCCCACCGTGATACATAGGAGGAAAAATGGATTTATTTCATTAATCCAGAATCTGTATAAGGTCTCTCATTTTATAGTCAGGTTCTTCACTTTTTCTGAGCTGCTTAAGGTGAGAAACACTGAGACTGTAGTTCAGCAGTGAAACATGGGAAGCAAAGCAACTGCACTGCATTCTTTTACATTTCAGATTCAGACATTATAACTTTTGATATTTCCAAGGTAGCATATTTGCCATTTATTGTTTGCATTTTACATTTGCATTGTTTACTTAACACTTGAAAATAAAAGCATCAAACTTTGAAGACTACTTTTCTTAACCAAAAATAACCTTTTTCTGTTCATCTGGTGTTTGGTTAAGATGTTTCGTGTTTACAAAAAGAGATGCTTGTAATTTATGTAATGACTTCAGTTCCTAAAATGAGAGTTAATGGACATAATATTTGCTCAATTCAGTCATCTTTTAATGAAATACACTGACATAGTGACATAAAAGTCTGTGTATCATTTTTCAGGGCCTTCTTATTTTATTCATATCCTGGGTAGCCATGAGGTACCATTTCCTTCAGCATCTGGGAGAATGTGTCTTGCTTAGGGCTCCATCAATTAGTTAATAGCCCTGCAGCTTCTGGTATTTGTAGCCTGACAGTTGATTTGCAAAATGCCTCACTGCGATTGTGGTCACAATCACTGCATTCAGAGCAAGGACCATGAGTGAAAACAGATGTAGACTATTGAAAGGCTGGCTCTGAGTTTCTTCTGCAGGTGTCTGATGCAGAAGTCCTATAACTGGAAACAAATTTTTCAGAAATTTATTAGCAGTACAAAATGTTGGTAACATTTATAATATCTCTACATACCCTTTGAATCTTATGCATGAATTAATGCATGACTCCAAAACAATATTGAGGAACCATTATCAAATATTTTATTAACTTATGTTTGTGTTAAATTTTGTTTCAAATGCTTTAATTCCTTGATATAACACAAAAATGTGAAATTCAAGCATAATAATCAAATGGAAATGCAGATTTATTTATTAATGGTCACTCTTTTCCATAGTTGTCAAAATACATTTAGCCAACAAGAAACAATTTTATTTTATTCCTTTGAAACAGGAAAAGAATAACTATCTAATATATAGGACATTTCCATAATGACTTTGATTCACAAATTTTCAACTAATTTCAAAAACTTCTATAGAAACTATGCTTGCTATATACTATACTACAAATGCTATAATACCATAAATTCACCACGAATGCCTTTTAGTTAATGCTTATTAAAGTTACTGAATTTAATTTTTGTTGGTGCTCTGTTGTTTTTCCCAAAGAAATGTTTTGCTGCAAGCCAGAGTCACTCCTTTATAATCCATACTACTAATAATAAATAAAGAGATATCTTATAGAACTCTTTAATGCCACAATCACACCTAAGATAAATTCTTAAAAAGACTTTTTATTTCATTGGCTTATCTTAAACTATTTATGGATTATCCTTGAGTAGTCACCATCACCTCTTTCCCATACAACCTAGCTGGCCTCAGGTTTCAAGCCTTTAAAAAGGAGCTGGGATGTCCTATGTCAATAGAGTAGATTCTCTGTTTTTAAAAAATAACTTTAGAAGCCAGACATGGTGGCCCACATCTATAATCCCAGCACTTGGGAGGCAGAGGCAGGAGGATTGTTTCCGTTCAAGGCCGGCCTGCACTACAAAGTAAGATCTTTTCTCAAAAATCAAAACAAACAACAACAAAAACTTTAGTAGGGCATGGGTAGTGGCACATACATGTAATCCTAGCAGTCTGGAAGGCTGAGGCAGGAGGAATACAAGTTCAAGCCCATCCTGAGCAACCTAGTGACTTAATGAGAACTTGCTTCAAAATTTTAAAAGGGCTGGGAATGTAGCTCAGTGTAAAGGCACTGGATTCAATCTTCAGTACAAAAAAAACAAAACAAAAACAACAACAAAAAGAAAAAAAAATGATTTTTTCAAATAAGCTATTGTATAGATGCTGGCTTTTTTGTTTTATTTAGGAGTTAAAACTCATTGCCCCTTATTTAGTTATTAGCTATGGTCTCTATATTAAATAGTTAGGAAGCTAAACGAAACTTGCTTTTAGAAATGAGGACATTACTTGTATACTCAAAAATTCTATAATACACTGGTGAATCATCTGTGTATCATGTTTACACTGTACCCAGAATGCATATTATCAACTGATGAAAACAAATATTGTTTCCTGTGTGCTTAAAAGTCACCACTTATTTACTAAAAGTTTTATTATAAATCTCTGAAGTGTACATCTTTAAAACAAATCAGTTTGAGCAGCACTATAAACCAGAAAGTGTTCTTAGATCGTGAAATATTTTTTTTTCTTACCTAAATTTCCATTTGCACTGCGATTCCTTTTCAGGCGAATGGGTCCTATGATAGAATCAGTCTTCCACTTGTATGAAGAAATACCTCGTTTCTTTCTAGTGACGCAGCCTTGATTACAGCGAGACTGTTGGTCACCGCTATCACATATCAAAATCTTACACTGCAGATACACAGAATTCAGACTTCTCAAGAATTTAAAAGTATTAAACTGGAACCTTCCATAGTGTCCAAATAAGGGATGCACCTTACAAGTCTCATCTCGACTACATCTGGAACAGAATTCATGAACATGTTCAGAAGATACACAGAAGTTCATCTTTCCCATATAAGAAGAGATGATACAAAGTTTTCAATAAACTGTTTAATTTGTGAATCCAGAAGTTTCTCTAGAAAGACAATATCTGTGGCTCACACTACAGTGAGCTAAAACTCTGGATTTTTTCTTTATTCCTCGGGAACTAGTAAGGTTTCTTCTAGCTTTAAAATTCCTGTCCATGTGAACAAATCAGAAAATTGACACCTATGTATGGAGAGTCAGATACTCTCTCTCTCATGCTTGTTATTAATGCATCAGCCTGGCTGATTTAGTAAAATTTATCAGCTTCTAGGAGGAAAAAGTGAAAATTTTTCTTTCAAAGAAAAATTTTGTACTTTTAAGAATGCTATGTACATTTTCCTGATGATATTATGTTCCAAAGATGACACACATTAAGTAATCTCCCAGGTTTTTGTTAAAAATAACCAAAATAGGGGCAAGGGATGTAGCTCAGAGGCACAGCACCTACCTGGCAAGAGCAAGGTCCTGAATTTGATCCTCAGTACAAAAAAAAAATCAAAAACATAAAATAGGACCTTAAGATGATTCTACATGTGGGCTGTGTCTATATAGATGTTTCAACTTAAAATTTTGTGACATGTACACATCATTTCCTAAAGTGATTAACATAAATTTAATTAAATTCTATGGAAATAGCACTAGGAAAAATTATATATATATATATGTACAAAAACATTATTTTATTGAAATTATTACTAATCCTGGGAAGGAATGTCAGACACCAATTGCATTGATACCTACCCACCCTTGATTAAGTCGTATGTTGGAGAAGCAAAGTCAGGTGTGGGAGAGGCTATACAGGCATCGAGATACACCACCAAGTCTGGATCTGAGGTATGCAGGCTGACTTGAACAAACAGAGTTTGGTTCAAATCCACATAATATGGTGACTCCAATATAGGGTTTTCAAACGAACTGGACTCAAAAAGAGCCATGCTTGTGTTGTATTTGCCCAGCACATTTTGATTTTGTATGACATCATCTTCTGTTATATACATTATCTCCACAGTGGAATTATATTCCATTTCACACTTCACAACAATCTGGAGATGTTTCTGACGGGTGATCACCGCAGAAGTCGGAGATGCAATAAAGGTTATTATGTTGGTGTAAGTAATTGAAAGGTCTTCTACCTGCAGAACCAGATGGAATTCGAATTTTACTCCAGCAATATTTTAGAGTGTACATGTGAATAACTCTTGCAGACACATCATCTTCTTAAATCACCAGATAACAGCTTTTGTGTCAAAGTACTATATGCCTTAAATATTTTATTGAAGACGTCTTCTGGGACATGAACCATGAAAGTGTGAGATGAGAGGTACAGCTTGGAGATAGAATTGAACAGAAGTTTTTCAGTTACATAAAAATCAATTCTGAATGCAAATTCCCAGCCCTATAAAAACTTTAAATCCTCCAGCATATTCTTTCCATAAGGAGCACAAAGTGTAGCTAACCGAGAAGTTTCCCAAGTGTACGTAGACAGGAACTCTGTCAGGTTCCTTCAACTGTCTTCCCTAGTGTAGTAAAACCTGTGTTCATTTTGGCACACAAAAACAGATTTACTTCTGTCTTTATCAAGTCCTCTTGTAATGCCTTCATCCTTTTTGATTAGCTTGTTGCTTAGCATCCTGAGTGAAAAGCTTACAGCATACATCCTAAGGGGACCCACAGGTTGAAAATGCCTGAAATCTTGAATCCAAGTTCTAAAACATGTAGAATGAATCATAGACTTACAATAAAATCTTTCATATTTAAAATAAGGATAATGTTTTTACCAACTCTCTTTACAAGGGAAGAAGAACTTTTAAATTCAGCTCAACTTTTACTAAATATGAGATGTAAACATTTTCTGCACAAGTGTTCCACAGCACAGAGATGTTCAAACTCTCGTGCATTTTTAGAGATCTTTACCTTCTGGGCAGGGAAAAAAAAAACACCCTCCAGTTACCCTAAAAATGGATGCAACAGTTTGGCATTTGTATGAGTGACTGCGAGCACTTATATGTCTACACATGTTCGTCATATGTTCAACCACTAAGAGCTGACCGTGGTTTGTCATTATGTTCACTGCATTACCAACATGCATTTGGCATTTGATAGGCCAGCTGTCAGGGTTTCACTTTACCTCTTTGATTGTCCCACATTCATCCAGAGGGATAGCAAATTCCACAACATCTGATACTGTCGGTCTACAAGTCGGGTCATTTAGTTGTAAGTTATCCTCATTATAGTTAAATGACTCTAGATAGGATTGGCTTATGATAACTCTCATCTTGTCAGAGCCACAAATTAAAGATGCTGTCAGGAAAACAAAGGAGGAAAAGGACGGTCATATTTGTGCTGGTTAGGAACTCTGCATCTCAAAGACCTCCAAGCACAAGTGGATCTATGGACAGCCAAAAATCCATGTGCACCTCAATGTTAGTGGGAAGCCTGAGATAGCTAAGAAATTGATGCACTTTTTACAGTGTTCACTGTCATCTTGAGACTAGAATCTGTAAATCTAATATTTTTATGTTTTTTCAGAAGGTATTAAGAAACTAGTCCCTATTTTCTACAGAAATCTTTTCCAGGTATATAAAATAGTTTGTTTCTTCTTATATTAAGCAATGTACAGAAATGACTGGCAAGCCTTGGGTTACGGCTATGTTTCCAAATATATTTAACGAGCTTACATATAGAGTTAACCACAAATAGGATAAGAATTAAGGAGCAGTTTCTATGTACAGAGCTCAAAATGGCCAAAAAATATAAAATATGACTTACTAGTATTGATGTTTTCTGCATAAATTGAAGTATAGGAAGCAGAAAAGCCCCGGTAGGAATTGGCATAATCTGTAGATAACACGACAGTCAAGGAGTCTGAAGAAGATTCAAAGGTGGGTGTCACACGGCCACAGACTTGTCCCATCAGGCCGGTCTTGGTAGAGGAGCCGTCATAGATGGCAATAAAGTCAAATCTGCAGTGGTCATCTATTTCTAGGCTAAGAAGAAGAGCCTGTGGTGAAAAAGCTTTTCAAACCTATTCAAAACGACTGCCTATCATCCCATTCTTAGGAGATTCAGGATTTTTCCTTATAATGGCCTCTCAGGTTTATGATGACAAGCATGGGATTTTGTCACCTGATGGGACCTCAGAATCTTTGGAAAAATAGTCAACTAGTTCAATGCAATAGTATTGCTGAGTATCTTCCTTCTATGTCAAGTCCTTGAAAAGTTCCCATAGTTGCCAGGTGGGTTCACTGCATTTGCTCTCACAGAAGTGGTCCCCAGTACTTACAAGATCTCTTTGAAGTTTAATCTTATCTTGTAACCATTTTCCACTTGTATATGCCACACACAATAAGCCAGCTCAGGATGTGGCTGTGGATAATTGGGACTGGTAAAGGATCCTTCCAAAGTGTTCAGGTAACCACCACAGTTTGGAATTGCTGAAAGAGATATGAAGGTGATCGAGAATGTAAGTCAAAAGAGAGACTTCTTTCAACTCATGCATTGTGGATGGAGCTTAACATGTCCTCCCCTGAGTGTAATTTTATCTCTTTCTCAGGAGCTGCATATTGAGGTTTTGATTCTTCTTTATCAGTGGAATTTCTGCCCCTTGGTACAAGGCAGAGAGCAAATCTTTATACTGCTTCAAATGAATAATACTAAACCTATCACTGTATTGAGTCATAGAAAATAAAGTCACACTCTTAGAACCAAAATTGGAGTCTCATCCTCCCTTAACTCCAGCCTATGTGTCCAGACTCAATGGCCACTAGAAAGTGACCTGCTGCCCCAGCTGCTTTTTTCTTCCCACATCTGCTTGGAGCTGCTAGCTCGACCATATACTCCTTTTCTGCTACTTCTGCCTCACCCTACCCTAGTTATGCTATTGTTCAAAGCTCATCTCAGATGCACCCTTTATGAAAATGTTCTTCATCCTTCTCTGCCCTATTAAGTACATAAGCAAACAGCAGGACAGATAGAACAAGCAATACTGAAGGTTCTTTTTAGGGAGATCCAAAGTGGTTTAGATTGGCCAAATCATAGGATGTGTGTCAGGTAAGGGATAGACACCAGGTTTGAAAAGATGGTCTGGGTCTAGCTTAGGGAAATCTTGACTGCTCCACTCTAAAAATTTGGTGACACTAAGAAATCAGTGATTTAAGCAGAAGATTATCAAGACAGTCTCTTCTGGGCCTTGGAAAGTAAAACCAGAGAGGTACATTTCCCACAAATCCAGGCCCTCAAGTTCGTGGCATTCTGCTATGGGTAAAAGTGGAATTTAGATACTGCGAATGTAGAACTGTATAAAATCTGACTGTCTAAAAAAATTAAGTCAACTCCACATACGTCCCCCTAGTTTTCTTGTCAGAATCACCTGGGGGACTTGATAAGCATGAAGAGTCCACAGCCCCGATCCACGCCCAATGATCTAAATTATCATTTCAAAAGTCTCAGCATTATTACTGAACAGGCTGAGGGTAGGGTCCCTACTGTCAGCTACTGTGCTACTGTGACCATCTGATCTTCCCCAGGCCTCTTCCCCACCTGGGAGCTAGTTAGAAGGCAGCATTCATGGGCTCCCCCAGAAGCAAGGAATCAGACTCTTCATGATGAGGCCCAAGTCCGTGATTTTAAAAGTTCTCCAGGTTATTCTGTGCATAGTCAAGGTGGAGAACTGCTCCTCTCCCAAGCAGAGAGGTCTCTGAGGGGATAG
Organism: Heterocephalus glaber; assembly: GCF_000247695.1. The sequence goes on from NW_004624737.1 coordinate 8,673,080, forward strand.
ATCAAACTAAGACTGAAAACACCACAGCTGAAGAAGGTCCAACCTGTATTTGCAGAAGCATGGGAAAAAAGATGTGTAGATAACAACTTACAGGTGCCAGAAGAGAAGTAGTAATAGAAGATAAAGACACTTCTTTGGATACTTTCAGAGTCTGTGATGATTTGAAATGTCAGTGTATTGGATGATGACTCAAAGACAGGAACAAAGTCATTTTTACTGCAGATTTCCCCTTGCAGAGGCCCATTGGTAGAGCTTCCATCAAAGACTTTAATGTTTTCACTCTCACATGTTCCCTCTGGATCCAGCCTGTAGACAGAACATACTTGAGGCAGAAGAATCACTAGCAAAGTGGGTTCTCAGAGCAGAGTCAACTACTCATATTAGCGTGATGATTTATACAACAGTGGCACACCTGTTTTTATTTAAACTTCTCAAAGACTTAAGATCATCCCACTATCTTCAGGATCAAACCACACACCATCACCATTTATGGGATCAGGAAACTGAATTGATTTACCTACATCTCATATTAAGTAAATGGTGGAAATGGGCTTAGAACCCTGGACTCTGTTCCTACTCCCTATTTCCTTCATTCCTATTCCCCTTGTCCAGGACACTTTTTAGTGAAAACCCTCTGAATTAGAATGGAAAAACAACTCTTCTCCCACAGCCACCCCTCTTAGGGTAAAGCAAAGCTTAGAATCTCCCTAGTTGTCCTTTCCTTCCCTGTCCCTTCCTACATCACTGCCTCCTAATTCTGAAGGATGGCCAGTCCCAACTTGTGAGCAGGGCAGCCCAGGATTTCAGTTTTCTGCCCATTTTGACAGGCTCTCCCCAAATTCCCTCAGAGGATATATGTCTAGCATGGCTTAGAGCAAATACTACAAGGGTTGAGAAATCCCTTTCCACCTTAGTCACTTACCTGCTATGCACCATCAGACAAGTTATTTAGCTTTCCTTGACCTCAGTTTTCTCTTCTAAAAAATTGGAAGTGTCATGGCATACATTTTACTTTTTGTCAAATTTATACCATTCCAAACATAGAGCACCTACCACAGGGCCGCCACAGAGAAAGTGTCAAATAAATGTTAAATGTTGATTTTCACCTGCGTTTGTTCTTCCCACTTTTCTGTTCTCTTTATATATCAAAAATAATGTGTATTTTTTTATAGCTCTAGCATTTCAGGAAGTTTAAAAGCCCTCTTCTGTTTTGTTTCCTTCAGTGTCAGCCAAGTCCAACTTTAGTGGTAAAGTTCACAAAATGACCAGCACCATCAATGTCATTTGGGAATATATATCCTATGCAAATTCTCAGGTAACCCCCACCACCTGAATAAGTTAGTAGAGACCCTGGGTGGGGCCCAAAAACCTGTGCCTTGAGATGGGATAAGGAGTACTGAGTACTGATTACTGAGTAAGAGCACTGAGCTAGAATAAGAGTAGGAGCTATGTATTGAACCAGAGTGCTAGAATCCCACTCCCACTCTTATTACTTTGTGACCTTGGGTCCATTAAGTGCTTTCCCTAGGCTTTCTTATCTATTTAATGGGACTAAAATGCAACTCATAAGATGGTTGATAAGATTACCTAGGACAGATCTCAAGAAGTGCTGAGCTACAGGACAGCACTGTGTTCTCAGACTGGCCTCACACTGAGTTGCCTGGGTACTTATAAAAATCACTTATAAAATGTTTAAGTACAAAATATTGATGCCTGGGTCCTATCTCCAGAGACTGTTATGTAATTAAGAACCACAAGTTTATTGTTTCCAGAGGTAGAATCGGGAACTAGACTAGCTGGTTACTAACCATAATCATTCCACTCACTGTGGTGACCTCAGCATTTTCAACCTTTCTGTGTCATAATGACCTTATGGGAGCTCCATGAGCCAGTGGAGGCATGCAGTTATCAGCAGTGACTACCACTCACCATCATCATCATCATCATCAATGACTCTCAAACATTGTTATCACCATCACCATCATTATCATTATCATGGGAATTACTACCATCTCTACCACCTCTAGCAGCAGTTGAATTCTGTGGCCAGAATTCTCTTCTTGAGAAGCTGAAGATCCTACTTACTGGATGTGGGAGAAGATAATTCTGATGCTCTTGTTTTCTGGTCTTTCTATTGTCCAGGTGCAGTTCTCACTGGCAGTGAGTTGCAGGATGAGGGCTTTGTGTGTATCTGTCAGATTGGCCCCTCCCAGGCTGGCACTGCAACTTGATCTGCCTGGGAAAGAACGCAGTTGCTGCTGAGAAAAGTCTCCAGCCCCTGTCCCCTCTTATAGATATCTCCCATGTCATACCCATACAAGCATGCAGCTAATCACAAGTGCTATTTTGTTCATTCCAAACCAAAGTACAAGCAATCGATTTTTCCTTCCTCTTCTACTTTTTTTTTTTGTACTGGGGATCAAACTTGGGACCTTTTGCTTGCGAGGCAGGTGGTAGAACCACTGAGCTAGATCCCCAGCAATTTTTCCTTCTTGAAGCCCTTGAGCTTTTCTACATATGGTCCATAAAAAAGAATATATTAGGGCCTGAAGAAACATAGTTTCAAAAGGAAGCTTTATATCTAGAATGTGTAACAAATCCTTACAATTCTATAATTTAAAAAGAACACAATTACAAATGCACAAAGAGAAGAATAGACTTTTTTCCAAAACAGATCCATCGATCAAAAAGTCTTATATAACAATAAACTTTCTCATCTTCCTTTTCATGTCTGACTAATGAATGGAAATGTCCTTATACCAAGTCTTTTATTTTTATCTAACTCTTGATATATTTATTAGAAAAAAATCAAAAAGCAAAGACAAAGAAGAAAACTGTAATTGCACAATACCAGTCATCATTAAAATATTGCTGTGAATACATCCAGAATGTTTCCTTTCCTCTGCTCTTCCTCCTCTTTACAGATTTCTTAAATTTTATAATGCATATATCTTAACTATAAAATCTATCATAAGTTTCAAACAGTTTTTTCCCCTAATGTAGATACTGGACACCTTTATAATCTGTCAGTGTCATATGAACTTACAATAACAAAATCCGTGGTGGAAATTTATATTGTTTTTATGATTATGTAAATGCACACACTTGCACACTAACTTCATGTACTTTATGATTATTTTCCAAAGATACATTCTTAATAATGAAATTACCCAGTAAAACTCTATGTCCTTTGTATATTTCTTTTTTTTTCTAAATTCTTTTATTGGTACATTTTAGGTATACAATTCGTTTACATTTATCATTGGGTGTTTGTACCTGTACATGATATATCTTGGTTCTTATATTTTCCCCATTATCTATGCGCCCTTCACCCCCTCCACCCTTCCCTATTTACATAGATTTCACTTCCATTTTTTTCTTTTCTCATAGTTTTTCCTTTCCCTCTTTTCCTTTCCCCTTCCCCTCCCTTCACCCGTTCATCTTTGGACACTTTTTCCTATTTCAAACTATCAATTATTCATTTTAATCATTTTAACCCTTGTTTACACTATCAGTTTCTCACACTAGTGAAACTATTTGGTATTTACAC
>NW_004624737.1:8687943-8743747 GCF_000247695.1 Heterocephalus glaber
GTGGGTCCAGGTGGTTGAGTATCAGAATGTTCCATCTCATTTCCCTTTGGGGTTGCTGTAGGTGATCTGGAAGTCTGGTTTTGAGACTTATTTGCCTATTTTCTCATGTCAACTCGGCAGGGGGGACTGTTGGCCCCTGCACGGATTACCTCCTCTGAGCTGGGAGAGGTGGGACACGGGCCAGGAGCAGCAGTAGGGATGGTGGCCCAAAAGCCCTTTCCTGTGGGCTGGGAGCAGCGGGAGGGAAGATGGCTGGGAAGCCCCTTCCTCTGGTCCAGGAGCAGTGGGATGGCAGCTCAGAAGCCCCTATCTCTGGGCCGGGAGCAGTGGGAGGGATGGTGGCCCAGAAGCCCCTTCCTCTGGGCCAGGAGCAGTGGGACGGCAGCTCAGAAGCCCCTGCCTCTGGACCAGGAGCAGCGGGACTCAGTACCATGGTCTGGTGGTCCAGTGTCCTCTGTGTCTTTGTAGTGTGGAACCAGGTGGCTGTACAGAGGAGCGGGGTGGGGGTGGGGGGTCCAGTGGATTGTTGCTGGGGCGTGGGATGATTTGGCATGCACTAGGCGACTTGGGACCTCGGTAGGGCGTCTGCAGACCTGCCTGTCTGCAGACCTGCTTGTCTGCAGCGGGCTGATTTGGTGTGTTCCTCGCGACTCGGGACTTCTGTAGGGCATGCGCAGACCTGCCTGTCTGCAGCAGGCTGATCAAGAATGTTTAGACATCATCTTTCCTGTAAGATGATCAGAGCTTCCAAGAATAGGGCTCCCATCCTGGGAAAAGTCACTTTTAAGAGATGGTAGGCATATGAAATTGCATGAGGGGTCAAGATTCTTAGGAATTTTCTGGTTAGTGAAAGACACGGTAGCAAATGGTCCTGTGGTACAGGGAGGTGGGACAGAATGGCTCCAGAGTGCCATAACCCATACAATTATTCCAACCACAGAGATCAACCCTGCTACTAGAGTAACTCTGTATCTCTATGGCTTCTAGCTCCCATAGTGTCAATCATCAAGCTGCAGCAGTTACCAGTCAATCAAAACACCAAGCAGTTAATACTGATCTCACCAGACCCCTCTCTGATGAGTATGCAACTTCCTCCCCTATGACTCCCAGAAGCAGTGAGAATGAAGCAGAATATTCTGTTCTGAGCCTTGAAACATGGAGTCCAAGCTCAGCTAGTCACATGGTAGGTCAAGAGACCATCCAAACACACCAATCTTGCCATGAGGAAGAGCAACGACTGGCCCACACCATGGTCCTCATCATGTGGTAGAGGAGTGCAAGGAGGAAGTCTTACTAGTTGAGCTGGACATCCAGGCCAGATAATAGTAGCCATAGGAATGGGCATGGGCCATCTGTATGTGGTCTGGGAACATTTTGAAGTTTGTGGAGTCGTTTCCTTCTTGTTATAAATCAAATCAACAACGAAATTCTCTTACCAGAAGACATTTGCCTAACTCTGCTCTCCTGCCTGCCTCTCCTAGGTCAATGATGAAACTATCAGCTAGTCCAACTTCCTCAAAGCAGCTGTTTCAAATGGCATCATCAAAAGGAGAAAGGACCTCCACATTCACGTCAGCTGCAAGATGCTCCGGAACACCTGGGTCAACACCATGTACATCACTAATGACATCATTGAGGTCCAGGAAATCCAGTATGGCAATTTCAACGTGAACATTTCTTTCTTTACCTCCCCCTCCTTCTTATATCCTGTGACTCATAGCCCATACTATGTGGACCTGGATCAGAATTTACATGTTCAGGCTGAAATCCTCCATTCTGATGCCTCCCTGGCCTTATTTGTGGACACTTGTGTGGCTTCACCATACCCCAGTGACTCCTCATCTTTGACTTATGATCTCATCCGGAGAGGGTAATTACTACTTTATAGGTTTAAACCTCTGCCGGATAATTCAAACATAGTAGCGCAGAAGTCTCAGAGTACAGATTTTAGTTAACTGAAATTCTTAGGAGTGGAAGCTTAGCTAGACCCTTTTCTAGGTTTAGTAATATCTTGTGACTTTTACTTTTGAGAGCCTTTCTTGTTGTGTCCTGGACAACATCCCTGATTAGAGAGGCAGGATTTTCATGCATCATCTCCAGTTAACACATAGGAGGAATGGAATGACTCACCAGTGGTCACTCAATAAGTTGGCTGTAAACTGTGATTAGACCCTAGGTGACCAAACTCTATGCTTTGGTTAAAACTATCTGTGTTTAATGGGAAAAGCATTGGTTTGGGAGCAGAACAAGGTTGAAACCCATACCTCTTTGGGCCAGTTTCCTCACCTGTCAGTTGTGATAGTGATGCCCACATTATAAGGCTTTCCTATTACAAGAAAAAGCAGGTGCTCCACAGGATCACTGCATTGAAGTCATCAGAAGGTCTTTGTGACTTCCATGGGCCTGGAAAGTTCTCCAGTTCAACTCAGGAGGTGCAGGGGTCAGGCCAATGTGCTTCATTTCTCCAGCTTCCCAGATGAGGCGCTCTGCAGAGGTGGGCGAGACTCTGCTGCTTTCCCTGATGGGGTCCTGAGAAGCCAGAGGTGCAAGTCCAATCCTACACTGTGTTCCCTGCTGGTAGTGGCACTGCACTTTTTGACTTGCATCATGGCCTTTAATACCTTAGTAGCCATTGCCTCCTAAGAAATTATGCTGACAGGGTAAGGATTGCTGCTAGGAACGAAGGGTGAGGATTAAAGATCATACCTCCCCAAGGTACTAAAAGCAGCATCTCTTTCTAGGCACAATTGGAACATCTATCAGTTCAGTAAACAGGGGGTAAGGCTCATCTTGTCTGTAATCTACGCAGTTGGTTCAGCTAGCATCTGTCCCCCCAGCAACAGATGGAAAGAAAGGTTACCCAGATCCCCTCTCTCCATAGAGGAACAAGTTGGCATTTGAGTGGATACAGAATGATTGAAATGAATGCAAATAAGTGAGCAATTTACTAGCCTGCCAAAAGATTTTGTCTGTTGGTGACATTCTGCCACCTATGTAGTGATGCTGTTTTACAAAAGGAGGGGTACTAAATGCATGTGGAGCAGAGAAATCCAATGAGGGTGCTACTTAAAGATGCTGTTGATGTACCAGAGCTCCCTGGCCTGTTTCACAAATGCCCTACCTCTGAATGAGCCTCTGGGTTTTTCTCTCATCTTGGCCACTAAGGAGGTTGCTGTGGGGAAAAAAAACAAAAAACAAAGAAATCTGAGTATTTGAGAGCAGCTGAGGTGAAGGTAGAGGCAGGAAGTAAGCTTTGGAAGACAGAGGAGGGAGGGTGAGCAGACCCAGGACAAGTTTCTGGGACAACCAGGCTGTCCTGGGACTGCGGCCATTCATCCATGAGACATTTGCACCCCATGGTCCCCAGGCCAGCTTACCTCACTCTTCTCTTGCCCCATCATTCAAAGCCCCACCATTATAACTGCATATGGTTTCTCATGGGGAGATGCACCTTCATTCATATCTAGTAAAATTCCCTGAGCAGATTCTTAAGTTACTTTCCCTCTACCACCAGCTTGGACAAGGGAATGAGGAAGGAATTCCACCAAGGGAATGAAGAGATGTTTGGATACTGGAGTAGGGGTCCTGCATGGTCCTCAGGCCAGTGTGGAAAGTACAGCTGCACAGGCCTCAGGAGAGGCCCAGTGGCTCAGGAGAGAGAGGCCCTGGAAGAAGGAGAGCCAAGCAGGCTGGGGAACACTAACATTGCCCAACATAGAGCCAAATGTCACTTTGCCTGACCCTGCAACCAGGAAAGGGAAAGAAGTTATCTTCTTTCCTCCCCTGTATTTGGCCTGCTCCTGGGCTGCAAACTTGAGCTTCTACTTCCTGACTCCCCTGGCTTAGTTGCGGCCACTGAGCACGTGTTCTTACTTGAACCCTAATCTTCTGTGCTGTATAAGGCCTGGTTGTCTGCCTGGAAACTCCAGGGGGACTCAGAACTGGAAGCTGCTGGTGATGCACCAGCCTGCCAAGGTTTATCTGCATCCCTGGCAGTGAGTGTGTGATCCGCATGGTCTTCAGAAAGGAAGTGAGGTGGCTCGGGAGGCCGAGGCAGCCAGGATGGGCTGTGGAGTTCCACACTTGGTACAACTGAGTCATGATAAATCCAGTGCCTTGGTGAGAACTAACAGGGTTTTTTTTCCTATTCTTCCAGGTGCATAAGGGATGAAACCTTTCAAGTCTACTCCCAACCATCTCTCCGGATTGTCCAAATGAAATTCAAATCCTTCCACTTCCTGAACCGCTTCCCCTCAGTGTATCTGCAATGTAAACTGGTGGTGTGCAGAGTGTATGACTACTCTTCCAGGTGCTACAGAGGCTGTGTGGTGAGATCCAAGAGAGATGTGGGCCCCTACCAGGAAAAAGTGGATGTAATCCTGAGACCTATCCAGCAGCAGATTCCCCCTGAGGAGAAGAGGAGCCTGGGTAGGTCACCCTCGGATGACCCTGCTGCTCGCTAAAGCCCAGCCCTATGACACTCATGGAATTAGGATGCTTCTGTTGGTGTTATGTTACAGCCCAAAATGAATACCTACTACGTGCCAGGCATGCTGTGCTATGCCTGGGCAGACAGTTCTGACCCAGAAGGCATATAGACCTGAGGCTTTATCCTCTGCTTCTCATGCATACAATGAAAATGCTATTCCTTACCTATACTACTGCTGAGAGGGTTCAATAAAGTAATGTTAATTGAACTGCCTTGACCCCTGAGTAGCATGTCATTGGGTACTTTATGAACAATAGCTTTTGTTACTGTTGGTATTATCACTCATAGTAACAACCGTAATAATACTATTATTCCTCATCATGATAACTCCAAGTGATAACAACAGGCCAACATCAGGATCAGGCTGGCCATGAGAATGATAGGTGTGTGTGTGTGTGTGTGAGGAAATATTCCCAGGACTCTCAGGGTGATTTGCAGGATTCCTGGCCCAGTGATGAGGACTGGGATGGGCTAGCAGTAGTAATCAGAAGCACTACCTTCAGTGAGGGCATCACCCCCAGGCATCGTTAACAGCTCCCTCCCTTCATGCCCAGTATTAGGCATGTCCCCGTGGCCAGCTGATTTTTCATTCTTTCCTTACTTACTCATTCAATGAATATTTATCAAATAACCATTGTGTGCCAGAAAGCAAATAAACAGATATAGATCAAAATTCCTGTCCTCGAGGTGTTTACACTCCAGTGGGACAAGGTACAATTAGAATAGACCTAGTGCATGCTATATCCTATAGCATCAGAGCTAGGGAGAAAAGGACAGAGGACGGATGAAGGGGTAACTGGTGTTACCTTCTCTCCTCTCCCTTTATTCCCAGTAGCCACTTCAGTAGCTCAGGTCTTGGCAGTTTCTCCCTTGGGAGTGTTATAATCATTTCCTAGCTGGTCTAAAATGACCCAACTGTCTCTCCTTCTGGCTACTGGAACCTCAGGCCAGAATTGTTCTCCTAAAGTCCAACTTAGAGCTCGCTCGAAAACCTTTCCTTGATTCCCTGGCTAACAAGACAAGGTGAAATAAAACTCTTGCACCCAACACTCAGCTGCCCTTTGGGGTATGACCTCAGTTTCCCCTTCATCACTACCCCCGCCCATTTCTTTTTAGATTCCCACCAAACAGTTCTTCTAATGGGGACAACAGCCCTTACTTGTCTTCTTTTTCCTTCTCCTCTGGGTTCTGTCCTGGTCCCAACTCTTTTCTCGGTATCCTCTTCTCCAAGACCTGGTGGTGGCAGAAGTGGAGAAGCCGGGAAGCTCGCAGGGGAGCTCTCAGAACCCTGCCATTGCTGCAGGGGTCTTCCTGGCCTTGGTCCTGGCTGTGGCAGCCTTCACACTGGGGAGGACACGCAGCACCAGTGGCTGTCTCCTGAGCACGGGGATGTGAAGCCAGGAGAATGTGCTCAGACACTGCCCCCATGTGCACAGGCAGCCTGAGATGATGGAAGAAGTGAGGGCACAGAACAGGGCACCCGGGAGCAGCCTGATTAAATCTCTCTTGGCCCAAGTGTATGATGAGATGAGCTGAGGTGGCAGTGCAGAGAAGTGGGGCCCAGGCTTTTCCTGGATCCACAGCCTCCAGGCTGGACAGAATGGCACAGGTCAATGGTGGCAATGTCTACAATCCCACATGCAGCTGTGAGCCAGAAACTGATAGGAGCAGAACTGTTTCTAGACAAAATTTCTTTTCTGATCTTTTAGAAATCAGCTTCTTAGTCTGTAGTATGAATCTCATCCTTTCCTTACAATAGGGCAAGCTAAATAAAGAATCTTTTTCCATGTAAGTGTCTTGCTTGGTCAGTGTTTCCAAAGGTTCACCTGTGAACTAGATCCCCTCAAATTAAGCGGACAGCTAGGGAGAGATGTCAGCTGGAATAGTAAGAGGTGAGGGGCTCTGATTTTGGCCTCCAGAACCTCCTAGGGAGTGGCTAATGTGTCCTGATATCCTTGGGAGTGAGAAATCTTCAGCTGCTGTGGGATGCAGGATGTGCCCCAAACCCTTCCAGGGGTACAGAAGAACTAGGGATTGTGGGGTTATTTCATTGTTTCTCATTTTCCTGGCCATAATTGCCCACATTCACCTTTGCCTTCCAAGCTGGGTGGTCAAGGAAAGGTGGGAGGGCCACCCCACAGGGACAGGCCTGCCCTGAAAAGCAATAGCAATGCAGTGAAATGCAGGGCCAGCTCTGAGCAGATGTGGACCTGCTCAGAGCCCAGTGATCCTGTGTTGGGCCACATCCTCAGAGGAATGGAAAACCTACAGACACCATATGCCCTAGGTGAGGAGAACAGCAAAGCCTGAATTCATGGTATGTGCCTATTTTGAGTTGTGTCCTCTTGCCTTCTGGGGACACACCTGCCTTCCAGTGTCTTCCAAGCAGCAGCATCACTTCCTATCACCATCCTTCTCCTGCCATCCCATCTGTGGATGGCAGAGGGCATTGCAGCTTAAGTACCTGATTTCGTTGGTTGCCAATAGCTGACCAGTACAAGAAGCTTTTCCATGTGTTTGTTTGTTTGTTTGTTTCTGTGCCACTGCTACCTTTCTTTTGATTTAAGGAAACAGAACCTGATTCTTTTCTCTGAAAATCGACTAATAGGTAGTTTTCCTTTCTGCCCAGTAACTACCACATGCCAAAGGTGACCTCCCATCAGTCCCTAAAGATGTTGTCCCCGTCAGTCTGTCTCTGGCTCCAAGACACCTGAAGTGGCCAGCTTGGGGTTTTGTTCAGAGGGAAACTCACATCCTGAAAGTTTTGATGGCATCAGGTGGCTTCCAGGATATGCTACTCAGGGACCACTTCAGAAGCTGTCATTTGTCCGAAGGCAAGATAAATTGGACCTCAGAGTCTCCTCCCAGTGGGCTGTATTGGACACATAGTATGGGTTGTGTGTGTTCTTGGGGAGCAGGCTCAGGTATGTGCTGACAGGGAGAGAAAATCATATTAGGGAGGCCATGGCGGGGAATGCTATATGTTCAGAAATTTTGCAGGTGAGTTGCTAAACAATCATTAAAAAAATTAAATTTAGTGAATTATATCAAGAACAAAGGTAATAAATCCTAAAAATTCATCACTTTCTAATTATTTGACTCCATTTAACTGAGATCTTTGCCCCAGTTATTTACATATAGAGTATCTGCCTAGTGGAAATACCATCTACTGCTGAATGACTACCCAGCTCTTCCCAACTCTCCATACACGGCACTGCCTTGTAGCATAAAATGATGATGAGAAAATATTTACATCATGGAAATCATGCTACAAATCAAGGATTCCCTCTTTTCAGACACTTTTAGTCAATATTTCCCAATACACGTGGCCCATAGTTCACTCATAAGGGATCCATACTCTAGGAGAGCTTGGCAAAATCTTCAGTGGTTTGCCACTATGTTGAAATCTCCTTTCTTAGCATTACATCTTACGAGAAATACCTGTATCTTAGTAGATCTGGAATCTAATTTTACCTGGCCCAGGAGAGGCCTTAGCAAATTCCCCAGGATCTAAGGGAAGTCCAGGTAGGCCACAGTTGTGAGGTCCTGCGGAGGGGTAAGATGTCCGGGTACAGGTTAGGGGCAGGACAAGGACAGGGAGCAGAAGGTGGGGCTGTGGCATGGAAGACTTTGAGACCTCACCTTATCTCCCTTCAACTGAGCCCAGCCCCAAATTCCCTCTCTTCCTCCTCTAAGCCATGCAAAACTCGTCAGCTTCAGCCTTGGCTCACTGACTTGATGTTACCTCCAGATAACAGTTCCCTTTCTCTTGGAACTCTGTGTGTATGAGTGGCCAGGAATCTATACTGTTTGTCCATGTTCTGAAATGAGGACCAGCATTCCAGCCAGATTAGAGGGAGGCATGGTGGAATCTTCCAGATGTTGAAACTCTAAGAGTGAGTGGTGGACCTATGAAGAGCAAGACCACCATGTGGAGTTATGGCCCGTGGCATTAAGCTCTAAGACTCACAGAGTTAGCAGTGAGCATCTTACAGGGGTGAAAATTTTCAAAATTTCCTCCATCCTCATCTACAGCCTACTGGGAACTCTTTGAGGTCAAAGTAGCACTGAGCTTAGGTGGGTAACCAGGCAGGCTTTCCTGTGATCTAATGTAATGAGCATCGTTCCTCAACCAACCTGCCTCTTCCCCCTGCACCCAGTACAATCTTCTCTATATAAGGCTGAAGGTGGCAAATGTTGGAGAACTGAGGGTTGGCCTGAGGTGTCAACTGATGGTGCTAAGCTCAGACTCTTCCTGCTTATGAGGGCTGGGAGCCTGAATGGTCAGGAGCTCACAGGGAGCACAGGATCGGACACCTCTCAGGACAGAGACCTGTAGTAGCTCTTGACATGGATTTTCCTCCCATATGGATGATTCTGCATGATGTTAAGAGAGAGCAGAGTCAGTGGGAAGGATCAGGAAGCTGCTGGAAATCTGGACCTGTAAGATCATAGTGAAAAGCTCTCCTGTTAGGTTTGGTAGGGGACCTGGTTGACTCCTATTGCATGGGAAGAGCCATCTGGTCATAAAATCTGTATCCCTCTCCACTGCTTTGACAAAGGATTTTCATTTTCATTTATATTCCTACTATATAGTAGGACCATCTTGAGCCTATTTATCTGGGACTTTCCCATTTTAGCTCTGAATGTTCCGTGTTCTGGATCCCCTTTGACAAATCAGGATGGCCGTTCACCCTGGACTCAGGATCAAGGCTGCAGGGCAGAGGACCAGGCTGCACCAAATGCAGCAGAAGGAGACTGAGCCCAGACCCTTGGCCAAATGTGCAACACCCAAAAGTATCTGGGACCTTCCTTGATCATCCATATAGAGAAATTTTCAAGGCTATCCTTGACTCAGGTAGATGTCAGGGTCATTTTATTGATTTTGGTTCCTAGAGACAGACCCAGATGGATGGGAAGGTCTCAAGTTTAATTCAGGGCTGGAGAGAGATCATGAGTTTCATAAGCATATGGCCGTGTGTGTGTGTGTGTGTGTGTGTGTGTGTATGCGTGTACTGGTGTGGTAATCTGCTAGGGCTGCCACAGACTAAGTGGCTTAAACAAAAAAATTTATATTACAACTCTGAAGCCTAGAATTCCAAGGTCAAGGTACAGACGGGGTTGATTTCTTCTGGCTTATGTATGACTGCCTTCTTCCTATGTCCTAACATGGTCTTTCCTCTGTGTATATCTGTGTCCTAATCCCTGTTCTTGTAAAGGCACGAGTCATATTAGATTTGGGGACACCCTCATGCCTCATTTAACCTTAATTGTTTTCCTTTTTGTGGCACATGGGATTGAACCCAGCACCTTTGCACTGAACTACATTCATAGCCCTGATTTTTCATTTTGAGACAGGGTTTTGCTAAGTCACTAAATTCTGCAAGTTAAGCTCAAATTTGTGATCTTCCTGCCCCATCTTCTCAGAGTTCTGGAATTATAGGCATGCACCACCGTAACTGGCTCTTAATTATCTTCTTAAAGATTCTATCTTCAAAGACAATCACATTCTGAAGTATTTGGAGTAGGACTTCAGCATATGGATCTTTCATGGCGTGGGACACAATACTGCTCATAACAACTGGAAAATGTCTTCAAGCATTCCTTGCAGCGCTGAGTTAGGAATGTGCATGGTTTATTCTACACAGTGTGGGCAGCCATGACAACTTTTGTCCTGCTAAAGAAATGGAAAAGGAAATGTCTTGGGGGCTGAGGGATACCTGGTAGGTTGAGTGTCCCAAGACTCTGAAATTAAGGGAATTCTTCTCCAGGAAAAGATCCCTGGATGTGCAGGTTCTGGTCTAAGTCCTTTGTGAAGGGAAGTCTACCTCAAAGAGAAAAGGAGTTTGGAGTTGTCTTCTCATTTCAGGAGGGCTAGAGGCCACATCTGGGCTGCATCAGCAAGGCTGTGGGCAGCAACACCAACCTCAGAGAGTTTAGATGACCAGGCCTGGGTCATGTTTTAGAATTTTTCTCACAGTTGTAAATAGTTTGTAAATATGTGGCCACCTCTTTCTGCAGAATGAAAGGGGAAATTGACACCATCCCTGGAGAAAAAGGCTGATGAACTAGAAATGTTTCAAATTGAGTAAAATATAAAAATGAGTGTAAAGAACTAGAAAAAGACTTAGCTGTATTGTAAAGTGATTTTCAAATTTTGGCCTCACTTGAGGAACTTCTTTCTGTCAGCCTAGTGTGGTTGGGCATTTTGCAGTCTTTCTCGCACTCTGCTGTGATGATGAAGGAGGTGAATCTCTAGTCATCTTAGACACCTCGCTTGATGTCTGGTGCAACTTCCAGCACTGAACACCAAGAAATAACAGATAGCATATGAAAAGAGAAAACAACAAGCTCAGGTACAAACAGAAAAGCAAGGTTCCCAAGGTCCTGAAAAGTTGGTGAAGCCCAAAGTGGTGAGCTGGGCTGAAGCTCAGGCAGCAGTGCCTGCTGGGTGTTCTGGGAAAGCTCACTAGTCAGGCCCTGAAGTGGACAGACCCAGCCAGTCAGCCAAGAGACGCTGGTAAGTCTCACCGACCTTGGGGCCACACAGCCCAGTGCTCATCTCTGGCCAGATCTGCTCTCTCCACCATCACTGCAGCACAGTTCCATTGGCTCTGGACTATGGACCTGGGAAGGAGCCAAGCAAAGGCCCCTGTGAAACCACTGAGTCCACAAGAGTGGAAGGTGGGGAAGAGCCAGAGCAGAGGAAGTAGGGAGAGACAAAAGGAAGTCCATAATAAAATACCTTCCACTCCAAATGGGCCTGTAAATCAAAATTACACAATGTTTGGTGAATAACAGCCACTGAAATCACTAATCAGATCAAATATTAACTCTGGATTTGTTTTGCAATTTTTCTATTGAGGTACAATTCAAATAGCATGAAATTAACCACTTTAAAACTATGGAATCACATGACATTTAGTACCTTTACAGTATCATGCATTCCCCTTCTCTTTCTAGTTTCACAAGTATTTTTAAATATGCCTAAATAAACCCCCTACCCAGTCAGCAGTCATTCCCACTGTCTTCTCCAGGCCCTGGCAATCGCTGATCTGATTTCTAGGTCAGTGAAGATACCTGTTCACTCCAGATTGACTTTAAGAAACATTCCTGCGAAGAATGCAACAGGAATGTTAAAGATGACCAAAGGTATCATTGAAGGTATAACTTTAGTTTTTAAAAGTTATTTTGAAATAATTTCAAATAAATGTTGGAGGAAGAGCACAAAGGAGAATACAAAGATTACACAAGTAATCATGTGCTCAAGACATCCTTCCTGTTGTCCCAATGCAAAGTATTTGATTTCTTTTTTCTCAGTGTAAAGATCAGTAAAAGCAGCGAGTATCATTATGATACACCCTGAAATGCTGACTGCCTTGAAATTCCCTCTGTCCAATTAGTCTGCCACCCTTAATCCCAGTGTCCCACAAAGTCTCAGGACACCAGCAACATGTAGACAAACTTTCTGCTACAGCATAAAACACATGGAAACACATGGTCTTGAGTCCAACTGCCAATTGAATTTCTGTTCCAAACTGAAATTTCCTGAGCCTGGTCTTTACCATCTGCATTTTTATCACCATCTTCTGATCTTCAGAGCTCTGACCTGAATCTCCCATCAAGCTCAGTTCATAGCATTTTAGCATTTCTCTAGTCTGCATCTTCAAACCTTTCCAAACTCCTTCTGCAAACTGGATCCAAACACATCTAAACCACAGTTAGGTATAGTCACAGCAATGATTTCACTTTTAGTACCAAAATCTCTGTCAGTCATTTTCTCATCACTGGGACACAATACCCAACACTCAAAACTTAAAGGAGGAGAGGTTTATTTTGTCCCATGGTTGTAGTCCCTGACTCAGTTTCAGGAGTTTCAGTCTATGTTCAATACAGAAATGGCCTGGCATAGTGAAGAAAAGCTGCTCATGCCATGGTTTCCTGAAAGCAGAGAGAGAAGGAAGGGGCCAGGGAGGGAGAGCACACCTTTCCGGGTCACACCCCCAGTGACCCGTCTCTTCTAATCATTCCCTGCCCTCTAACAGCAAGTCAGTTATAGCACCCTCTGTGATTCAATCACCTGCCAAAATCCCCACCTATGAGCACATGGAACTTTGGCAACATTCTTGATCTAAACCATAACACCACCTGAGGCCAGGAGAACCACCCAGCTCAGCCCTGCCTGAATTGCTCACCCACAGAATTAGAACCTCAATTATTGTTTTAAGCCACTAAAATTGGGGATTTTTTTTTAAACAAGAGTAGGTGACTGATACAGGTCCCAAAAGGAAAAAGAAGATGCAGAGGACTGCTCTCTGTTCAACTAGGTGAGATCAGGAAGGCCTGGGCTGTTAGTGAGGTTGAGATCTGAAAGTTCCAAGTTTCCAGAAACCGGGAAGCCTCAGCAACTGGGTGTTACTTTGAGGACACTAGAAGATAGGGCAGGGGAAGCCAAAGTATCCAAAGAGAGAGGTTGGAAGGAGCCTAGGGCACAAGGCACAGAAGAAATAAGGATGAGGACACTTGGGTACCCTGGGGGATAAATAAAACTTTAATAATTACAAGGAGCAGCTTTACCCACGCACTCCTTGCAGGCATGCCCTTCTTGCAGGGGGTGGGTATTGATCACATTCCTGGAGTAGATTTCCCGAGATATAAAATCCTGGTTCATGAGCATGAGGTCTCTGGGGAATTCAGCCACAGAAAGGAGATTTCGGTTTGTTAGGCCTGTGATGGACCGTTCCAGTGTCTTTATGGGGAAGAATGGTTTACGGTCATTTGGTTGGCATGGTAAACACCTTCTTGATTCTTTTGACTTGAAAGCAACCTTCACTTTTATTTCTGTCTTCTTGTGACTTTGCTCTCTTCCTCCTTTTTCTCCTCCTGCTTGAGATTGTCACAATAATCACTATCATCTTTTCTCACCTTGCCTTTTGCTGTTGGACCCAGAAACACTGAGCCCCCAAGTCTTTCAGCATGGGAGGAAACCTGCTTACTTCCCAGGGCCTGAGCCAGCTGCATCCTTTCTACGTGCTTGCTGATGTTGATCTTCTCCCGCTGGGGCATTCTGAACTCCTCAGCAGGCATGATTATCTGTGCCATCCATACTTTTTTTTACAGGTTCACACACAGCACAAGGAGGGGAGGGGTTTTTTTTATATTCCATTGCTGTTTGTAGTCTGGAGACAGCAACCGTAGTTCCCTCAGCATTTTTCATTCTTCCTCTTGTTTAGAAGCCAAAAACCTTCTTGTGGCTATAGTATGAACACCCCCTAGATGCTGACAGTAGGAGGGAGGTTGTTAAAATCTTCATGCACAGAGGCAGAAAGAATTAGCTAGTGGTTGGTTCTCCCTTCATTGCTGAGGACAATGTGAAACAGGGTGGACCTTCTGGGTCAGACAAGCCTGAGTTCAAATCCTGACTCTCCTCTTATGAACTATGAATTTGCGAGAATGTTATTGACTTTACAGAGCCATTTGAAGCCTCAACTAGACAAGGTCTAGGAGAGAGATGAGTGTAAGATCAGAGCTCAGAAGAGGCCATTTCCATCATCTGTAATTACTTAGGGTTATAGTCCTAATTGGGACTTTTAAATAAGAAGGTACTGGCTTTTGCTGTGCAAGTGTAGAATCCTCGAGCAGACCTAGCCAATTACTGTCAGTGGGTTTGGAATCTAGGGCCCCCAGCTCACTGGTGGGCATCAAGAGGCCCCTCTAAGTGTGAACTCCAGACACTTACCAGGATCTCTTTTTCCAGGGGGAATATTTTCCTAGGGCAATACATGGAATTTGTGGAATTTGGTCCATATCCTGAAAAGGAGAGAGGTAGGTGGATTAGAGCTCTGGAGAGGGTCTTTCTAGTTGTCCCTCACAGAGTGGGAAACCCGAGAGTGTAGCTTTCCAGTAAGCAGGCAGAGGTCACCTATGCATGGGCTAGAAGCACCAGCCACACTCATCCCAATGGTAATGCAGGACCTAGGTCCTCTTGGCAACACGGAGAAGCCTGATGCAAGTAGGAACAGCTGGTGCTAAGGATTCGGACTGTCTTTCCATTCTTGTCTGATTTGCCCTCTTCAGTGTCCCTTTCTTTAGCCCTCTGTATTCCAATCCTTGGACAGCCATTTTCCCATTCTCTGATCATGCTGTGGCCACAAGCTAGGATGGGAGGTGTTAGTGCCTAGAGTTTGTTTCTAAGACAGTTTAACGGAAACCCAAGGGATAGTCACAGCATTTGCTGCATCATAACTGGCCCACCTGAGGGCTATTGTGAAGTCTGCAGGTAAGCCCTTGACTCACTGCGGGGAAGCAGGCACACGTTATCAGACTGGCAAGTTGGAGTCCAGGGAGGAGAAGGGTCGGAGAGTGTGTCTGGAAGGTCATCTGATTTCTCAGTTCTTATGGGATGAAGAAAAAGACATTGTGGTTACCTAAAGACACCCCCTCCCAGATTTTCTGCCTCTCTAGCCTTTAGTGCCTCATGCTTGATCAGTGCTGCTTGGGGAATAACCATTTAAGCAACTGCTCATGGTCCCCTTTGTCTGGAACACCTCTCTACCCCTTGGCAACTCACTTGTCTCTCAGGCCCAGCTAGATTGCTACCCATTCTGAAGACCTTGCTGAACAAAACACCCTTTGTTCATGTTCTCATAGGACTTCCTGTACTGTGCTGTGGTGCTTTGCTGCATGTTGATTTGATTGTCCAGTGAGCCTGTCTCTCCCTCTATTGAAGGCAGGTACCGATGGCATCTTACTCTTTGCCATGTACTTGCTTAGCACAGGTCCTGGTAGAGAGTAGATGTTCAGTTTGCTGGCTCAATAAACAACTGAACTGGGAGGGCTGGGGATTTAGCTCAGTGGTTCCGGCGCCTGCCTTGCAAGCGCAAGGTCCAGAGTTCGATTCCCGGTACCAAAAAAAAAAAAAAAAAGACAAGCAAAACAACTGAACTGAGTTCATGGTTAAAGTTGAGGTCAGAAATATTGCTGGTGGGAATGGATATTACCACAACTCCTGTCAAAGATGATTTGACAATATATATGGTAAATTACACTTACTCTTTGACCAAATTACAGCTGCAAAGATAAATATATTCAAGGTTAGAGAATGCAGCCTTATTTGGGGTAACAAGCCTAATGATAAATTCACAGGTCAATTGGTGGAGGCTTGGCCAGAGAGTTATGCCAGTTATACAGTGGAACACTGCGTAGACACTTAGGACTGTGGGAATGAAAAAGGTCAAGAAAGGCAGATCTGTTTATGTGGAACTGCATCCAAGAAGTAATGTTAAGTGCAAAAAGTAAGGTGAAAATGTACATAAATTGTAAACTACCTTTTTGTGCTGAGGAAGAAAAAATAAGCACATATATTTACATTTGCCGAAAGAAGTCTAGGATAATACACAAAAAAACCTAATAAAAACAATTACATGAGTAACATGCCAGCAGAGGAGGCAGTGGTAGGAATGAGCCCTTCATTGTATATATCATTATATTGTCTTAAATTTAGAACATTGTAAATATATGTTTGAAAAAGAGAAATTAAAAAAGTAAAGAAGCAGCTTGGTGGCGGGGGGGGCATTGCCATGCTGTCTCCAATAAATAATGGTCCTAAAACTTACCTGTGACCCCACCAGAAGCCTATGATTTGTGGAAATATTTAGCTTCTGTCCAGCACCCAGACCCATATCGCCATCTGAAATACAGAAGTGCTCCTCCTTCTAGGAGGCAAACTCAGTTACCTGGCCCAGCTGTGAACCTGGAAATCAGGAGGGGCCTCTGAAAAGTACAGAAATCCCTCTTACACTGCAAGCACTGATTTTCCCATTTGTTCCACTGGCAGCTGCCAACTCAGAGGAGCCTTGAACAGCCACACACACCTGGAGCATTGCAGGCACTCAACAAATATTTGTGGAACAGCCACCGCTTCTGTGAATGATACATGAAGGAATGTTTTGTTCCCATCTAATCTTTGAAAAAATGTCCAGTAATACACTCATGGCATAATGTGATGTAGAATATGTAGTGTATGATCTTCATGCTGTAAATATACAAATACATTAGAAGGAAAATGCAGGCACATCAGTGTCTACTTGAGCCTGTGGACATGCCAGACTGATGGTATACCAGTAGTCTGATCAACTCCAGCTATCTACACAGAGGAGTCAAGGCTCTATTACAACAGGTACGGTCAGGTAGATATGGCAATTTCTTGATCTGATCATAAAAATGTCATGTATTTAAATGTCACAGTATACCCCATAAATAGGTACAATTACTATATGTCAACTGGAAATAAGATATATCTTTGAAATAAAAGTGTGCCATGGTCAAGTCTAGGTCTGTCAGACATCAGGGGAAAGGGGGGTGAGAAAGGGCAGGTCTGGGAGGGGTGTTGCCATGGCAACAGGTCTCAACACGGTGGGAAAATCAATTTTTCTCACACCCAGTTCCACAGACTTCTGCTTTTATCTCATTTCCTTGTCTCATTTTCTCTCTTTTTCCATTCCCAGGCTCTTTGCTTTTGTTTTATTTTAAAGATCTCTCCCCCAATTATTTTCACATTAAGTTTTATTTTTGATGTTTACCTAGATTTGTCTTGATTTTTATTCATAGCTACCAGCTTCATCTGCTGTTTCATTTTCAAATTTTCCTCTTTAACAGTTTTTCATTTTAAGCTTGTATCTTTTATTGTCACTTTTTTTGCTTACAACAATTATCTTTCATCTATGTTTTATCTATTTATCATACAGCATTTTAACACTTTTACCTATTGTATCAGTCAGAGTTCTCCAGGGAAAATGGAATCAGTAAGAGAGATTTATTTTAAGGAATTGGCTCATGTGATTATGGAGGCAGATGAGTCCAAAAATCTGCAGGATGGGTCAACAGGCCAGAGACCTGAGGAGGAGCCAGCATCCCAGTTCAAGTCCAAAAGCTGTCTGTTGGCAGAATTTCCTCCTGGTCGAGGGAGGTCAATCTTTCCTACTATTGAGGCCTTCAAATGATTGGATGAGGCCCACCCACACGGTAGAGGGCAATCTCCTTTACTCAAAGTCTGATTTAAATGTTAAACTTATCAAAAAAAAAACCAAAAAAAAAACCAAAAAAAAAAAACAAGCCAAAAAACCAAGCAAGGCCAACCAAACTGAAAAAAAAAAATAAGCAAAACCAACTAAAATTAACGGGGTTTTCAAGAATAAGGGAAAAGATTTTTAAAAATTTTAAAAAACAAGCCAATAAAATGGAAAAAAAAATTTAACCAAAGTTTGAAACAAGGAATAAAAAAACCAAAAGGGAAGAAATCCTGGGGGGCCGCCTTTAAAAACATTTTGAATATGCTATTATTGATACATTTGTCTTCAGTTCTCTCATTTTCATTGTTGCTTAGCATGATTGTGTTATAATTCTTTGATCAGTGTTCTGTTGCTTTGAGAGATTTGTTTCTAGTTTGGGGGGCATTCTTGCACATGTCTCTTGGTTATAGGCAGGCTTTTTGGTTGGGTATATATCTAGCGGTGGAATGCTGGGTCAAGGTATGCATAGCTTCAATTTACTGGAAAATTCTCACCTCTGTTCCGAAATGTCTCTACTAATTCACAGTCTGAAAAGTCACATTGGTACTCATTTTGTAAACCCAGGTGCCTATGTTGTGGCACTCGTGTGGCTTTATTATGCATTTTTCTGGTTATAAATGAGGTTGAACATTTTTTATTAGACATTGAGATTTCCTTTGTTAAATATCTATTTAAATTTATTGTCTGTTAACTTTCTGCTTCTATTTGATATGTAGGACTTCTTTATATATTCTTTTTGGCTAAATACATAGCAAATATTTGATCCTATTCTGTGACACGCCTATTTTCTTAAAACTGTCTACTGGTGAATGGAAGTTCTTATTGTATGCCAGTGGCACTTAATTTTTCAGTCTTTCCTTTTATGGTTAGTGCTTTTCATATTTTGTTTAAGAAATTGGCTTTTACCTCAAGTAGGAATGATGCTTTCTCATATTTATACATGTATAATTAACTTTTCAATAATTTTAACACTGTACTAAAATATATGTCAATATGATTAACTTTATTTTTTCAGTTTCGTTTTCTTCAAATATATTTTCCAATTTACTTTTATAATGGTTGTGAAACGCATGTATATATTATACGCATGCGCGTGAACACAACGCAAATGTTGGGCTGTCCCCTCTCCTCCACAGCTATTTGTGAAGCCATCGCGTGGGCTCTGGCTCCCCCTGGTGGATTAAAGAACGACACTCAAGGGAGATTCTTCATGGACTAACAGGAGTTGGTGATGGTTAGGACCTCGGATTTAAGGCTGAAGAAAAGCAATTACTTTGAGGCGAGGGCAAAAGATGAAATCTGATACGGGACGATAAACGAAAAGAACCCAGCTGGACTAAAACACAGAGTTTAGAGAGTAGGAGAGGGGCAACCTGTCCATGCCTGGATCACAGTACCCACTGGGGAAAGGTGGCGAGGGAGGGAGCGAGGCGGCCACTCAGTAAGCCCACAGTCACGCTGTCCTCCCCACTGGACAGCGCGAAGTCAGAAGACTCCAACACAGGACTCCAAGAAACTAAATCAGAACGGGTAAAATTTCATTGCCACATGCCATCGCTCTTGGCTCCAGAACCTGAATGCAGTGAGACACCTGGGGAGAGAGAGGAGGTTCCCCCAACACAGACAATTTTAATAATTGTCTAATAATAACAACAATATTGATAATAACAATAACTAATATTAAAAAGTAAACTGCCTGTATCTCCCACATGCGAATGTGGAACAATCAGCGTTCTACCCACGATTGTCGGTCTCCCACAGACGGACAGGACGCCTACCAATGCCTATCGGAGAAGGGCAGAAGGAAGTAAAGGTCAGTTCTGCAACAAAATCAGAAAAACAACGCAGTGAGCGAGCGGGGCGTGGTAGCAGCACTCCGGGAGGAGGATTAACGGGGAGTTCGAGGCCAGCCTGGTTACATAGTGAGTTCAAGGCCAGCCTGAACTACATAGCGAAACCCTGTCTCAAAAAACCAAAACCGAAACCGAAACGGAAACCAAACAACAACAACAAAAACGCAGTGACTACGTAGGGCAAGAGCGCCTTCTTGCGGTTTCTGTGGGCGGAGCGGAAACAGACAATGGTGATCAGAACCTAGGAGAGCAGCCTTGAGGTCCTGTAAGAAATAGGCAGGAAGAACGGACGAAGGGAAGACCCTGTGAAGTGGGAGATGCTTACCCTCCAAAACGATGAGGATAATTGGATCCGCGGAGGCCTACCGGAAGGCACGCTGGGAGCTCAAAACCTGGACGCGAGCTAGGGGGAGCCACAGTCCTCAATCGTGTCCGCAGGAGGACATTGCGGGCTGACCGAAATCAGACGCGACATCAGTGAAGGGGGCGCTGTGTGAAAGACCTGGGTTACTGTTGTAACAGCTGTGCGAAGCTTTCTGTTGGTTTTGTCTTTCTATTCCTTGTTTTTAGTTTCTTCCTCTTCTTTCTTAAGATTCTTCTTTATTGGTATTAGATGATTACAGTACTTTAAGTTTCACTGGTTTCCCATTAAACCTGCTCTCCCGTTTAGTGTGCCTTCTCTCCTATCAACTCTCTCCCTGCCTTAATCTTAGTCTTTCCCTACCCCTCTCTATCTCACCTTCTTTTTCTCTTTCTTTTTTTTTTTCTTTTGAGATACGGTCTCACAGTTTAGTTCGGACTGGCCTTGACCTCACTTGGTAGCCCAAGCTGGCCTCGAACTCACAGCCATCCCCCTGCCTCAGCTTCCTGCATGCTGGAATACAGGTGTACAGCCTCGCCTTCTTGTCCCCCTCCCCCCATCTAAGGGCATAAATAGGAGATTGTAAAGAAAGTGCATTCGAGAATAAGAATTAACCCGTGCCATAATCAACAGTGCCATTTAAGGTCATATCAGGGCAATCCTTAACAAAACTGGGCTTAGAGGGACCAAACAAAACTACCAACAAACATAGTAACAGGTGCCAGCAATCTCGGTCTTCTTCAATCTCTAAATACATTGCCACCCACCTGTATACCACCTCTTAACTTCACAAATACTCTCCCAGTGCCCCTTACACCAGCTCTTTACCTCAGTTATAAAGTAACTCCAACAGTCTGACTTCCTGTTTTTATAACCATTGACAGATCTCTCATCTTCCTCTCTTCACATTGGCATAGCCCCTTGCATTTATCCTTCCTCTCCACATGCTCACACTTCATGCATCCCAGTACAATATAGTTTGTAAAGGATATTGACCAAAGGGTGAAATTATCAAATAAGCTTTTAATGTTTATGATTCACAAAAAGCCCACAAAGTCTCCCAACTCTCCCAAAGCAGATCCAAGGAGCAACAATGGAAAAGAAAACAAACATCAGGTAGCATGGCTTTATGAGATGATTAAAGAATACCTAAAGAAATTCAGTGAGCCCAAACAGGAAAGGACCTGGTCACAGAAGAAATCAAGGAAGAAATAAGACAGTTCCTAGAATTAAACAATAATGCCAATAAAACCTATCAGAACTGTGGAACACAGTGAAAGCAGTCCTAAGAAAGAAATTTATAGTTGTGAATGCCCACCTTAGAAAAACACAGTGAGCCTAAAGGAATAGCTTAATGATGTACCTCAAGGTCCTAGAAAAACAAGAACAATCCAAATCCAAAACCGGTACAAGGAAGAAAATTATGACCTTCAGGGTAGTGAATCAATGAATTGAAGAGTTGGTTGTTTGAAAAAATAGACAAACCTTTAGCTAATCTTACAAAAAAAGGGAAAGAAAGCACCCAAATCAATGCAATTAGAAATGAAAAAGGTGAGATCACAGTGGGTACCACTGAAATCCATATGATTAGCAACTGCTTCACAAAACTGTATGCCAATAAATTGGAGAACTCAGAAGGAATGGATGGATTCCTAGATATATATGAATTACCAAAACTGAATCAAGAAGATTTAAAACCATTGAATAATCCAATAATGGGCAATGAAATTGAAGCAGGAGTAAAAAACCTAACAATTAAGAAAAGCCCAGGTCAGTGAAGGGTGGGTGGAGAAGGTGGGCTTTCCACACTCAGGAAGCAACGAAAGGAGAGAGAGCCAGAGTACACTGGTGAGCTTGAGAACTGAAAGCGATTTGGTTTGCAGGAGAGGGAGTATGGGCCATGGTAGGGGAAGAGGCTCCCAAAAGGGGCAAAACAGAAGACCCTCTTAAGCTATGATGAAGAGTTGGTGCTTTTTCCTGTGGGTGAGCAAGACTTACCTAACCGAAGTAAGGAGATGATAGGTTATATATTTTAATTTTCAAAAACTTTATTAAGGTACACTATACATGCCATATAATTCATTCATTTAAGCATGCAATTTATGATTTTTGGTAAATTTTCCAAGTTGTACAACTGGCCCCACAACTTAATTTGGAACGCTTCCACCACCCTAAAAAGATTTCTTATGCTCTTTACAGTTATTCCCCAGGCAGCTACTAGTCCATTTTCGTTCTTGACAGATTTGCTTTTGATTTTTTTTTTAATTATAACTTTTTTCCTTGGTGTCGTGCTGCAGAGTGAGTTGGATATTCTGCTGCCCCTCTGGCACTGTGGGAGACACACCTAGGACCATGCTCATAAAACCTGTCCTCTTCTCATAAGGCCGAAAGTACCTGCCGGAGCCTGTAGCTGTGATAATGCCTGAGCTCCTGTACCTTCCGGTCCCCTGCACAGTAGGATCACAGAGCCTCTTAGCTTTCCATAGGCCCCAAACCTCCAGCAGATTATTGAGAAAGGGTGTTGACTGCGGTTTCCCTTATCTTTAAATTACAACTTCCTGCATTAGCCTGGCATGCAGATGGCGCCAGGCAAGCCTGAGTCTGACTCTGCTGGTCCCACCACAACCACACAAGGAAGGAAATGGGAATGGTCAACCTCCTTGTATTTGGACCTCTCCTTCCTGTCTTAGTCCTTGTGAAATCTGGACAAAAATAAAATGGAGACGACCTTCCTCCCTCACACTGCACTAGGTCAAGATTGTAGGTTGTGCTGCCTATCTTCTTCCTGTGATGGGGAAAGGTGGGAAGGACAGGGGTCAATAGGGTCCAGGTCCTACCCTTGCCTTATTGTGTCCTATGTCTCACTAGCCATCCCATCTGGCTCTTTGTCCCTTTTCTGCATTGCTACATATGGGAGAGAAAGAACTGGCCATCTCAGGGAGTTACATCCCATGAAGCTCACCAAATGGATGGTTCACCACATGGCTCATTCTGCCTGTAGAGGCTCAAGGAGAGAGGGCTAAAAAAGAGTTACCCATCATTATGTGCTATGGCTGTAGATTAGAGTCCCCAGAGTAACATCAAGCCACCAAATTCAAAGGCAAAGACCCAGAACATTTAAGGTTGGAGTATAGTGATGGGATAAGATTGATATTTGACTACTATATGGACAAACTTTGCTTTCCTCCTTACTCACAGAAGGACCCTAGGAGGTGGATTAACTATTAAGTGTGTTTTGCAAGTATTGACATTCCTGGCAATATGAAAACATTTTCCAAGTCGGGTGACCTCCACTGAGAGAGATCTCTGCTTGGTTGCTGAAACATATGTAAAAGAGACTGATCCCTTAAACATGCTTCTCTGTCCTGCAATGAATGGATCAAATGTGTGAATGAAATTTACCAAGAGGGAGCAAGGAATTAGCAATCAATCAGCCATTGTGCCATAGAGGTTTCCTTCATCCTGGATCTTCTTTCAACTTTCCTAATATTTATTATTGATTTTATGAGCATTCTTTGTAGTATTCATAAGATTCCCTACTGTTTTGATAATGTTATTTAAAAATAAAGATAGTTCTAATTTTTCCTTTCTAATATACATACTTTTTTATTTCTTTTTCTTACCCTATTGCACTGGGGAGATCCTCCAATAAAATGTTAACTAGAAGACAGTAAACATATTTGTTCAATTACAAAACTTGGGGAAAAGCATTTAGTGTTTTTCTTTTATTGAGCTGAAGTTCCTTTACAATAAATAGCTACTGAATTCTGAGAAATATTTTTCTGTATCTGCTGAGATAGTCAAAGCTTTTTCTCCTATACTCTGTTAACATGGTGAATCCTATCAACTCACTTTCAAATGTTAACTGGACTTTGCATTCCTAGAATAATGTACATTTCTACATATGGATAGTTTCTATAAAGAATTTCCCTGTGAGTGACTGTCTCTACACATTTGTTAAGCATTCCTTAGCACTAACTTTCAATCAAGTTTTTTTTAGCTGGGCACAGTGACATATCCTTGTAATCCCACTGGGAGGCTGAAGGAAGAGGATTGAGTTTGAGGTCAGCCTGGGCTACATAGTCAGTTCAAGACAAACCTGAACTACAAACAAGACACTATCTCTTGACTTTCTCTGGGAATCATGTAGGAATATGACCTCCTGAGTACAAATGAGGTTTGCTTAGGAGGAACAGGGAATGAATTTAGGGAATGATTGAAAAATACAGCTGTAAATACAGACTATGGCTTTAAGATAGCCTACACCTTGGCAACTAGTTTGATGAGTAAACATGAAAAATGAAAAGAAACATACTTTTGATGTAAACAGCAGCAAAACATTACTAAGATTTTCCTCTCCTTAAGCAAGTTTATGATTTATTTTTTATAAGTTTCTTGAAGAATATATACTTCTCTGTACTATGATCTGATATAGCAGTTGTTGGAGGAAAATATTTAACTATTCTTAAAGATAAGGAAACAGAAAAGAATGTTGCTCTTCACATGCTAATACTACGTACAGGGTGGTTTGTAAACCTTCACCATTTAGATAAGTACATTATTTTGTAATATTCAGCAAGTTCTTTCCCAGATGTCGAAAAGGTTACTTCTAGTTTGAAAGCCATTCTAAAGCAATTCAAGAGTTTTTGTTTTTGTTTTAAGTACGTGGAAAAAATTAACAGTGACTTTACCTGACTCTGACATTTTAGCTAGACTTGAAGTATTTAATGCAGAAGTGTTTGTTCTGGTTCTCATGTGCAGTCACTGTACTTAAAGTCATGGTCTTGTAAGGGGACATTTTGCTATAGATAAAAATTTAAAATGCTGTGCATTCTGTGATCTCGGTAGATCTGATTCTGTTAATACATTGGCATTTCTACAACTCCAAGTAATCTTTTAATGCCTGATTTTTGTATAACACTTAAAATGCCAACACTATAAAGTGATATGGAACTAGCATATCCAATCCAAATGGAGAAAGAGAAGACAGAGATTAGTCAGAGGTGGGCCAAGCATAGACTGCCGGGGGCGCGTTGGAGATGTAGACTTACTTTTTCCTGTTCTACCAAGACCTGATACTATGCTTCAGAATAAGTCATTCTTCTAATTCTTGATGGTGATATATATTTCATTCTAATGTCTAATTAAGAGATAGTAGTCCCAAAATTGAGAATAAAAAGATCATCCATTATAGATCAAACTCAGAGACTCAAGCTAGCATTTTTTTAAAAGTATTAACTTAATGTACAAATAAAAAAAACATACTTGTTCAGTTCTCTACCTAGGCACTGTATCACCAGGAGTGAAAACCTCAAGTCACTAATGTGATCATGTGACCAAGACCCTTAACAAGCCGGGCCCAGGAAGGAGACTCTTGATTAGACCAAGAGTAATCCACACAAATGTAACACAGCAGAGAAAGAAGGAAGAGAAAGAGTTCAGGTCTTTTCATTTTAAAGAGAAAACTATAGTCTTGCAGGGAAGGAGGCTGTGCTGAGTTCAAAGAAAAAACAACAACAACAACAAACTTAAGAACTTAGACCAGTCAAAAAGAGCAGGTGATATAGATATAGGGGGAAAGAAATGCTGAGGAAAAGTGTTTTGGAATCAAACTTCAAACTTCAAGGAAAGGACTGCTCAAAAGACAATAAGGCCCCTCTGCCACCTGACTTCACAATGTAAGAAGGAAGGATTGTGAGTTTTTAGGTGAGTTTTGCATTTACAGGGCCTGTGGCTCCCGGAGGTCCCATTTGTGAATCTATAAAAGATGTTGGATGGTGAAGAGTGAAGAGAAGAACCTATAGAAGCTGCCATCAGCTGGGTCCCCTGGGTGAAGGGCAGGTGAGCGCCTGGTCATAGCTGACCCTGCATCTAAACCAGGGTTTCCCTCCCAGTAGAACCCCTATCAGGTCAGGGAAGTGGGGGCAGCCCTCCTATCATTCTCTCAGGAGATCGGCTTTGCAGAGCTCTGTAGAGAAAAGTGAGTGTACCGGTGAAAGTCTCAATGATGTGCCCAATGTTACACTAGTTTAAATTAGAAAAAGCAAAACAAGACAAAAATTTTTCAAACTCTATTAATCTCATTATAATCTGAGGTCAGTTTCTCCAGGAAATAGTGTGGCGACTGAACGGCGCAAATCTGTCTGATAAGGAGAGTGAAACTGAATCCGAAACTGAAGAAATTCACACAGGGAAATATTGGTAGGCAACGGTTTAGCAGTTCCCACTGTCACCATCATGAGATGACACATTTGGTCTGAAGTCAGTAATAATAATAATAGGTAATAGTCATTGAACATTTACTTTAAGCAGTACCGATCTATGAGCTATACATGCACTAACTCATTTAAATACACATATATTAAAAACAACAAGAACAAGAGTTGTTGGGAGACATCTACTTCCAAAATAAACCAGATTAAGAGCTTTAGTGACCTGTTGTGATAGGCAGTTGATGCTAGAGATATTGGAGTCACTATGGGAACTGGGCAATGTCCACTGGGTTTATGCTTTATGTTGGGAGATCTGGTCGAAGAAGGGGCTGGGACTCTGAGGGATTAGAGAAGACACTCAGGGACCCATTACTCGCCGATGGGAAAGATCTGCAATGTTTTATGAGACAAACGTAGCCATCTGTACCAGTTGAATATGAGCCCTATCAATCCTAATCCACCTTCAAGCTTTTCAGGATATTTCATCAGCTCCTACCATCAGCATGGTGGAATGATGTCTCACGAAATACAGTGTGTTTTCCTGTATCCATTTCTTTCTGCATAAAAATGTAATGCATTCTCTGTCTGAAAGCAACCCTGCTTGCTTTCCCAGGGTTTGCAAATCCCTGTATTCCTGTGTGACAGTGGCCTTTTCCAAGGGGAGGTGGAGCTGAAGTTGTAAAAAAACACAGACTCCCAGAACAGTGCAAACAACTGGTTTCTCTCTGAACTTCGCTGGAGACCTCTAACCCCTCAAGGGACTCATCCAGGACAGGATTTGTGTTTTTCAAAAGGCTGAACTTAATTGAGCACACATAACAAGATCATGTGAGTTATGGTATACAAACATGAAACCTTCTTATCTTAAAACCTTGGTTGGCAAGGCTCCTCCTGAGGTTACTGGAAGT
Organism: Heterocephalus glaber; assembly: GCF_000247695.1. Next base: position 8,714,837 of record NW_004624737.1, read on the forward strand.
CTCCTGGGTGAAAGGGAGGAGTTACAGTCTATCTTATTTGGAATCTAATCCCAAAGAAAGTACACTTTCATGATCTTTCAACTGTGTGCCTTGGAACAGAGTCCTGGGCAGAGCCCTATGGTTAATGCTGAGAATCTCAAAATGACTGGCTGAATTCTTGTGTGAATTGGGCAATACTTTATCCCATTTTGTCTAACAGTCCACCAATTCTTTGAATGGGAAATCCATTCGCATTTTTAACAATTATAGTCAAAACAAAAGGAGGACTCTGCAGAGCCTACAGTGGCTGTTAGGTTCACCATCCCCTCCTCCACATTCTTTTTCTGGAAGGAGGTGACAGAAGCATAAATAATGGCATAATAAACTCAGTCCCAGTTATTTCAGGAAAAAGACGCATTCTGCACATACAAATGTGTTACCCTTGACCTCTCTCTTAGAAGGTGGATAGTTTCTCTGGAGTGAGAAACTGAAAGTGTAAATAAGGACTAAAAGGTAAATTAGATGATGTGAAATAGGAAGAAAAGAGGCAAAGGGAAACTGGGAGGGGTAGGGGAAAGGAACAAAGGGAATGTAATTAATATGAGAAAAGGGAAAAAATGGAAAGAAAGTCTTTGTAAATAGGGAGGGATGGAGGGGTTGAAGGGAGGGCAGGGGAAGGGGGAAAAATAAGAACCAAGAGAGATTATGTAAAGGTGCAAATTTCCAATGATGAATGTCATTATATTGTATACCTAAAATGTACCAATCAAATTAATAATAATAAAAAAAAGAAGGTGAATATTTTTTCCGGTCATGGTTGCAGTTTGTTCTGATGTAGCCAACAATTCCTTTGCCTTTTACCCCCTCTTGGAGTTGGAATCTCTGGATTAAAATCTTAATCTCCAGCTAGTTGTATGAACTTCTATAAATTCATGTTTTAAAATAAATCTTTAAAGTTGGGCATGGTGGGTCTATTATCCCATCTACTTGGGATTCTCCTCAACTGTTCCAGGTGGCTTTTTAAAAAAAGGATACAGAGGCAGCAAGCATGAGAACCAGCCAACCAGAAAATAAAAATTAAAAATAAAATAAAATGAATTTTAATTGAGTCCTACTAATCTAGGTACCAGGGAGGCAGCAACAAACTGGCAACCTGACAGGTCTCTTCACAAAGCCACATGTACAACACTTGGGCCATACGCAGGATCTACCTCCTAAAGAGCCGAGAGTGTTAAATGATGTGCATATAAAACACTGAACACCATGTAGGGATGCAGGAAGCACTTAGGGGGCACCAGCCGTTCTAGGTTAGCATCCTAGGCTTCATTAGATAGTCTTTAACCCAGAAACTGTGAGGCTGAGAGTTCCTGTTGGTCTCCACCCACAGCCTCTACCCCCCACCTGGACCTAGCTTCCTGAAGGACCAGTGAAGTTTTGGAAGCTGGGCACAAACATGGTGGGATAAATGAGGCTTTGGTCAGAAATAGAAACCAATGAAACTAGTGCTTTGTTTTCTTTTGAACACTTATGAAGAAGAAGAAGTCTGGATTTCTTTAAATATCAGCATAATACAACCCAACTGCATTTTGTTCCAGTGAAAGAATTGATGGTTTCTGTGTACAGGGATCAGTAAGGGCCAAAGAATGCAGCAGGGGTGATGCCTTGCTGATTTTAGACAGACAAAGCATTGCTTTAAAATGTATCCAATTTAGTCTACTATTGGGAACAAGGCCAATAGCCATCAATAGAAGAAATATGAGATAAATTATGGGGCACTCGTTTATGAAATATGCAGCAATTCAGGATCTATCATGTTTCCAAAAAAAATCAGACTGGAAATTTCTTATGATAAGTTAAAAAAAAGCAAAATGCACCATTCACAATCATAACATTATATAGAATATGTGAACCCCAAATTGATGATGAAATAATTAACAACAAAAGCAAAAGACACAATGCCTTAAAAACAGCTTTAAAGGATATAAACCAATAATGCTTAACTTGGGACTACTGGTTTTATTTTCTTCTGCAAATTTTCATATACTCCATAGTTTTTCTTTAGGGAACATGTGGTATTTTGATCACGTCAACAAATTAAATATATGAAATACATCATGAGCATTTGATGGAATTTGATCTGGATTTCTTCTTATCCATGTTCTATTACTATGTTTCACAGTATTGATGAAGAAGGCATAGCCCAGATTTACTCCTGGAGAGGACCCCAAGTGACGTTTATTTGATACACCTCCTGCCTCAAGCAAGTCTGATAATATTATACCTATTCTACAAAAAAGGCAACAAATAGAGTGAGAAGAAGACAGGTCTCAAGGTCATACAGGGAGTAAGCAGCTGAATGGGAGACTAGAGCTCAGATTTTCTTTTTTTCTTTTTGCATTGCTGGCCAATGAACTCAGGCCCTTGTGCCTGCTAGGCAAGTTCTCTCCCAATGAGCTACATCCATATTCCCTTCAATTTTCTTTTTTCTTTATTTTTTTTTCTTTTGTATCCTTTGCAGTGCTTATTTTATTTTATTTTTCCCCATAAGTTTATTGGTACATTTTAGGTATACATTATGATCACATTCAAGATATGTCATGTACAAGTACAAATTCTCAAATTTCCAATTTTCTTAATAGAGAAATAACATTATGTTATGTCAGTACTCCTCACAATTTACTACAGTCAAAATTTATGTTCTCTCTGAGCTAATGCAATGTCCTAAAGAAGAATAATGGGAGTCTCAACATTTCATTAAAATCTGCAATTCATTGTTCGTATTACAGAGAACACTAGAACCAACTCTTTTGAGTTCTTGAAAGCCTCCTGTGTCTTCATTCTTCCTTGGTCCCTTCAGTTTCCGATCCATGAGTCCAGGCTGGTGCCTTGGTGTCCTAGGATCTTACCTGATCTGGTCCAGAGGTTCGGTTAGAACACTGGGAACAGGGAGTTCAGGCCGAATCGGCCCGATTGCTCTCCTCTCTCATCCAACAGTCTCATTCATCTCAGCAGATATCTCGACCCAAAGTTACTGACTCAAAGAGCCCCCTAGGTGTCCCCCATTCTCACCCAACCTCTCTGCTTTATTGTGCTCCAAGGAACTTTATACCAGTACATGCTGCATATTCACTTGGTTGTATGATCTGTCTTCTCCAAACAGAGTGCACACTGCCCAAGGACAGGGGATGCTGTCTGTCTGGTTCTCTAATCTAGCCCCAGTACCCAGTGGATATTTATTACAGGAAAGGAAGGAGGAAGCTGTGATCCCCTCCTCCTGCAGGTGCCATCTCTGCCCACCTGGCAGCCCTGTCTTCTTAGAGCTACTGTTGAGCCTTCCCAGGTGGCCACATGTATCCCTGATGCATTTCTCTATGACTGAGCTTCTCTGGAGTCATTGAGTTCTGGGAATCCAAGAGAGCCAGCATACAGGAACAGCAGCAGCCATGAGCAGATGCAGGTGCCTGAATACCACACTGGCAGGCAGGTGTCAGCTGGGAGCCTTGAGTTTTCCCAGAGAAGGCTGCATTCCTTCCAAAGCAGCCCTGGTGAAACCAAGTCTTAATCAAATGCTCAAACCACTCACTCATCACAGTATACGAACACTCGGGTGGTAAAGCTCTAACCCTAATAGGCTTTTCATTCTGGTCCAATTTTTCCAAAATTCTGATGTTCATGTTGAAAGAGCCAAGACACAGACCAGTTTATTATATATAACCCCCCCATTAGTACATGTTTGTGGTACATAATGACTATGTTTATCATGGGGAGTTGGTACAAACTTCAACTTATCAACACTAACTGTAATAAAAATATCTGAGGTCCTTTCCACATGGAACATTTCATGCAGTTTTACAGTGGCTTACAGAGCATTGTTATTAATCATAACATTTAGGAACAGCAGTTGTCATTTACATTCCAGGGTCTTTTCTAGGAGCTCTTCAGACCCATCCTTCACTATTTGCAAGCCCCTGAGAGACCCTGGTCACTGTTTCTATGTGAGAGTGCAGACAGAGAAAGCAAGGAGAGTTTGCCACTAGAGCCCTGGTGGGGTCCTATCTTGATCTGTTTTGCAGCAGGACAATTTCCAAGTGGAAAATTTAGCTCTTTCATAATATGATGAGACATTCTTGTGATGTACTAATCTATGATCTTTCCCCCATTTCATTGTGCCTCCTGTTCCCTCCAGGAGCAATGGTGCTAGAAAAAAAGAAGTCATTTTATGAATTTATTGTTCAAGGATATAGGACAGTAAATATTTGGAAGAAATCTAATCTGGTCCTTTGAAGTGTTGAGGGGGCAGAAGTGAAATGGGAGGTCGATGCTGATGCATCTCTGATCCCCACAGGACAACAGAACACTAATATTTTGGAAATGGAAGGAACTAAAATAGGAGGCTTATGTCCCTTCCACCATCCGAGACCTACAGAGATGGCATCTTTACCAGAGATCCCCATTGTCTTGCAGCACGAGTGTGAGAGGAGAGAGACACAGGGCTCAGGGTAGTTCCTGAAGAGGGTCTTCTCCTGGGAAAGCCTGCAGAAGTTAGAGCTGGGAGAGGGAACATGTGCATTGCAAGGGAGCTGAAGGACTGAAAGCGGGAGGTGGGACAAGCAGGACCAGGGATGCTGAAGAAAGTAGTGAGGATCCTGCATCTTGAGAGCACCTAGTGACAGCGACACTTTCACAAGCACCAGTGTGGAGGGGTGATCATGTCTGAGGTGGCACAGGCCTGGGCATGTAACATGGGTGGCAACATGAACAGGAGCCCATGTCCAGGAACCAGGGGTTCCCCACAGACCTAGGGTTCCCACAACATGCCCCACTCTTAAAGTCACTTTGAAGAAGGGAAAGGAAGCCCTGGATTTACTGAGTAGATCTGAAATGTTTGTTTTAGATTTATTTTGATTTAATTATAGACGACCGCTAGGAAGAACAGGAGCTCCAAAGAGAAGTTGAGTTATAGGAAAATTATAACAGAGATTCACTTTTGATCCTTGAAATACCAGCACATTTATTTTTGTCTACATATCGCTTCCTCCATGCCTCTTTTTCTCTGATCTAAAAGCATGGGAGGCTGTCAGAAACCCTTAAAACCCCTGTTATAAAAACATCTATTAAGAAATAGCAATGTTGTTGCTGTATAATGTGTAAATTTTAACATATGCCTAATTTTATCCTCCCAACAGCCCTCTAAATTAAGCAGAGCAGAGAAGATTATCTCATTGTTTGGAGGAGGGAACCAAAACTCAGTGAAGCTAAGATGATTATCCCAAATCACAATACAGTGGTGCCTTGGTTCAAGAACTTAATTTGTTCTACAATTTTGGAAAAGATGACCATGTTTCTGTTTGTGTGGGAAAGATGGTCACAGTCATGTTTGTCACCCAATGCAGTTTGCAAACAAAACAAAATTTTGGCAACCACTTCTGTTTGCGAACCAAACTGTTTGCAAACAAAAGTATTCGTGAACTGAGGTACTACTGTATAGGGAACAAGACCCAAGCCTCTACACCCAGATCCTCTCTCCTCTGTTCTACCCTTCACACTAATTTTGCCATCATGACTAAGTGTGGACCTGAATATTTTTTGGTTTTCCATACACAACTGAGGCCCAGAAGCCATTCCTGCTAGATGTGATGATATCACTCAACTGGCAGAGTAGCTTTGAAAAATAAGATTATTCAGATAAGAAAAATGCTTTATTGCAACTCCTTCTCACAATTCAGAACTCGAGAGTCTACAAAACATTCTTCTCCTTTTTCCCTGTTCCATCTACAGGAATATGGAGCTAGATATATGTTCCAGGAGGTGTGTTCTCTATTAAATGACCTGTATACAATGATCAGAGCAGAGAATTCCTTGAAGTCATGGAATAATTTGTTAGTACAAATTATTGACCAAAATAGAAACCAAAGGTCAGGGAGGCAATAACTTGAATGTCAAATATTTGTAAGTACTGCACTGTTCAATTCAACACATATTTAAGTAGAAGAAGGCATCATGCTAAGCACATTATAAATAAATGATATTATAAGTTAGACTATAAAAAGTCTGAAGAAAAGTCCTGCCCTCAAAAAGTTTGAAAGCTGGGCTGGGGATTTAGCTCAGTGGTACCACTGCTTGCCTCGAAAGCGCAAGGTCCTGTGTTCGATCCCTGTTACCGGGGGGAAAAAAAGTTTGAAAGCTAATAAAGGAAAATGATAAAGCTAAAAATGGCAGTGATGACAATCCAGGTAGAATATATTAAGTGTGATTAGAAGTATCAAGTATGGGACAAATATGTCCTTGGGAAGTAAGGAGAAAAATTCAAGAAAAGATGAATCAGGATGTGAGCATTGAAAGATGAGTAGAATTTCAGCAGCAGCTTCCATGGAAACAGCCACATACAAAAGGAAGCGGTGCTCTCAGTGGGATCTAGAGTTTCTGGTGACCACCTTCCCCCAAGGGGGTGGAGGATCCCACCTACTAGGCAGGTATCAGTACCCTGTTACCTTTTCTTCTCTCTGATGTATATTTCCAACTGTTCTATGAGATCCCTCTGATAGGCAGAATCACTCTTTCCCCCACAGTGAATATACCCAAAATGCCAAAGCAAGTGACTTGTCCCCTGTTCAGATCACCTGCTAATCCAAGCCTGAGAAGAGCATCAGGTTCCCCAGGCACGCCCCCACCAAGCAAGCTGGAAAGCATATAAAGCTGAAACTCCAGGCTGGCCAGTAGCTGGAAGCCCTCCTCCCACCATGGGCTGCCACCCCCTCCTCCTCTGGCTGCTGTTCTTCCAGGCCATTGTTCTACCTGTGGCAGGTATGGCAGCTAATGCCCCAGAGCTATTTCTGCTCAAATCCCCTTACAAGCTGGGGAGCTGGGAAGCCCAGAAAAAGAGAGCTTTTAGTCTGTTTAAAGAAATCCAATCACCAAAGAGATGCTGCTGTGCTGATCGCCCGTGCATCATTATGATCAATTTTAGAGAAGCGTCAAATATTTTCTATAAGATCTGTTTTCTGTGAACAAAGCATTAGCCAATTTATTGCTCTTGTAAAACATGGGTCTATTTGTAGGAATCTGGAGAGAGATGGAAACAGAAGGAATGCTTGGCTGTGGGATAATCCAGTGAGGTGCTTTAAAATGTTCTTTGGTTTACATATTGATATTTTAATATTTAGCACAAAGGATATTAAACTAAAGTCATGATTTCTTTGCTGTTACTAAATGGAGTCAGACAATGTGCAGTAAAAATATATTTTACCTTGAAATACTTGACATTATAAAATATTATCTGTACTTAATTTATGAAGCAGTCTAATCTGAAAATCTGTACCTTTCTATAAAAGCCAGATTAATCAATTTTATATTCTTGATTTTAATGTGTATTCCTAATCCTCTTAAGGAAATTATAAATTAATTTGGAAGCAAATTAACTTAAAATATCTATCTAATTTCAATTATTTTTAATTGTTATTTTGTGGCTTTGGGGAAAAATATAGAGTCCTTTATCGCAGATTTTTGACTTGTGTTGACAAATGAAAATTTGGAAATACTGTTGACCAACAAATAGCTAAAATATAATTCTTACTACCACTAACAAAAATATATAACTCACCAGCTGTACAATAGTGGTTGAGTGTAAAGTTTATACTGACTCTTTTTATCCTGTCAGTAATTGTATGGGTATGTTTATTTTTAATATTCAAATGTATTTACCAAGACATACTAGGGTTTTCTTCTTTTTCTTTTTTCCAGTACCGGGGATCGAACTCAGGACCTTGCACTTGCAAGGCAGGCGAGTTGCCACTGAGCTACTTCCCCAGCCCCATTCTAGGGTTTTTAGAAGGGTTTCGATGATTTCTTAAATTTTTTGTTTCTGGACTTTCTCTCTCATCTCTGTGTCCTAAGAGGTTTAAACTTGGGAATATAAAACTTAGGGCCAGGAAGGACTGGCTCATTGAAGTCCTAACTGTGTATTTTCTGAACTACAGGCTTTAAATTTCTCCATGTAAGAGATTCCAACTGAATCTCCATGCCAAATCCTTTCATGTAAGAAGGGTATGATACATAGAATTAAGGGAATTTAGTGAAATAATGTTTGTAAAATACTTGTAAGAGTGCTTCAGACATAGAAAATAATCAATATTAACTGCTATTGTAGATCCCATCAATTGCAAAATATATATTTTAAACTGAGAAGAGAGGAAAAATATAGATTCTCCAATTCAGAATACAACATACCATGTTGTCTTCATTCCCCTAAGAAACCAAAATATTTTCTCCTTTCAATATTTCAGTAGTAACTTTCATGCAATACATTCAACTTAAAAATACATCGGGAAAGGAAGTTTTTTCTCCCAGTATATCCATACTACACGGGTTAGTACTCTGAGAATTTATGAAGTATACATCATGTTTGCCTGAAAGGTGATAGGACTTTCTGAAGCATATGAACTCTGGGAAATTTCTGAGAGAATTCAAAATTCAAGTTCATCACTTTTGTTCCTTTGAGGTGAAGATGATGCTGAGTTAGTTCTATGATGCTCAAAGTGATCACTTGTCGGTTTTGGAGATGTCCTTATAGGATTAGTTATAAGCAACACCCAACCCTGTCCAGAAGGAATCTCAGTGAGCTCTACCTTTCATCCATAGTCTGATGTTACTCTTGGGAAGTGGACATGGCCTGTGACTTGGTCTGTTTGGAATCAAGTTCTCAAAGGATTTAGGATAGATGCAAGGGTAGGAAATGAAGAGAGAATTCCAAGTCTAGGATAAGTTTAGTGATTTTGTGGAGCTTGGAAAAAACTGCCCTCAAATCCAGCAATTCTCTCAAGACTGCACCTTGATACCTACATGATAATGTATTGGGACAGCAGAGTGGGTCCCTTGGTCCAACCCCACCTCTTATCTCATTGAAACAGCAAATCCCAATGAAAAAATCAGCCCAGATGAGGGCAGTTCCCACATGGAATAGGGAACTCTGATAATCCAGTTACAATATTCAACTCTCCTCTTCCTTGCCTTAGTCTGCTTTCCTTGGAATTTGCCAGCTTTCTGCTAAATGCCATTATCCTTGGCATAGATTCCTGCACAAAAGAGGGTATATGTAACCAGTTGTGGTAAATGAATGGAAAAACAATGAGCAAGAATATCACACCCATGGCTTATCTCTGCTCATGAGACCCTCCCAAAATAAAAACAAGAGGGTTATAAGGCTGGTTCCTGTGACCTGCTGAAAATCTAAGGATATTTAGGAGACTCAGAAGATCTTGCAGACACACAAGTCTCAGTTATCTCTTTCTCTCTTTTTTTTTTTTTTGTTCCAGGCATTGAACTCAGGACTTTGTGTTTGCGAGGCAGGCAATGGAACCACTGAGCTAAATCCCCGGCAAGTCTCAGTTATCAATGGGGACATTTTCTCCTTGGCTCCTGGGTGCCTCCTTTATCTTTGCCCTCTTTGCAACCTTTTTTGTCTATTTTTATGCTCTCACCACATCTTTTCCCCCAAATGTGTATGTCACCCTACAGTTAATGGCTGAATGCCCTCGAGCTTCCGGGAGCCCAGGATTAGTGACATGATATGATCTAGTAAGCTTTATCAGGCCTCTTGGGCTGATTGCACAAGAGCTTCTCAGTCAATGGGGCCAATGTGGCCTGCCAAGAACACCCTACAAGGGCCCATTGCAGGTCCCTGCAGGCCACAGGAAACTGGAAGAGTTTAGGGAACTTGCAGATCATTAGAGCTCAGCTGATATCAGGGCCATTTACATGAAGAGTGAGGCAAAACGGCAACTTGCTGGCCACTGGAGAAAGAAGGGCTCTCTCTGAGAAGGTGATGATCCGTTCAGCTGTGGTGCTGTGCAACTCAGTCCCTTCCTTCCATCGCTCTCACAGCCCCACCCGACACACTTTGCCTGCCTCTGCTTCCCCAGACCACTGCCTGCCAACCCTGCTGCCACTCGGGTGAGACGAGATTCCTGAGCGTGCACAGCTGCCCTGCAGTCCCACATACCTGGGGGCAAATGCTTGGCAGATGCCATACTGCCCAGCTCTGCTGACAGCACCGAGGGCCACACACTCACACCCAGTCATACTCCTCTGTTCACACACTCACACTCTCACGCATTTATTCACATTCACATAATCACGTGCTTATTCTCATTATACACATTCATACACACACACACTCACCACACATGACCAACTTGTTTTGCCCACTCTTTTCTCACCCCCAAAGAAGCCCTGCTGACCCTCTCCCTTGCTCTCAGTGCCACCCCCCCTTACTAAGCCATCAGTTGGCTCCTAGCCCTGTCTTAAATCTTCCCTCATCCCTGACTCTTTATCATATACATACACAAAACACTCCCCAAATGCTCCAAGCAAAATAGGCAAGACAGATACCTCTCCAGCTTCCTAGGCTGCCCTGGATTTCTGGGGTTTTTTGGTACTGGGGATCAAACTCGTGTCCTTGCACTTGAGCAGCAGGCGGCGAAACCACTTAGCTAAATCCCCGGCTACCCTGGCTTTCTGTAGAGGAGGTGCTGGGGCAGCCTGGGAGAGACAGGAGCTTCCTGTTATGTGTATACCGTGCCCTCCTCAAGATTGGAAGATGTTGATATTCTGTATCAGAGACTCAGGACTGCTATAACTCAGTGGTGGAGCACACAGTTAGCATGTGTCTGGCCCTGGGTTCAATCCTCAGCAAACCCCTAAAAAAAACACAAAAAACAAAGAACAAACACGAGGATTCAGGTCCCTGCTGCAGCCGCTTCTGGAAGCTGCCCTCTCCTCACAGCCAGCCTCTGGCCAAGTGTCACAGTGCCACATTCTCACTCCTCACTTTCTAACCCTGGGCACGCTGCGGCTTCACTCCAACACCTTTCTGAACATGCTCCTTTTGAGGGAGAATATCCACTGGCCTTTGATTGCCAATCCAGTGGCCTTGGTCTGGGCAGCTGTCCCGGTGCCCAGACCCTGGTTCCTCCTTGGCCCTGTGGCATAGCCTTCTTCTTCTCTTCCTGGCTACCCCATCACCTTCCTTCTCACTTAAAATCTGGCCCTCTAGTCTATGCACCTTCTGAAGGGTCTAATCTGCTTCCTGACTTCAGCAATTGTTAAAATCGTATGATCCTCTAGCTAGGTGTGGTGACACACACCTATTATCCCAGTACTCATGAGGCAGAGACAAAAGGATTGCCCAATTCAAGTCAGCCTGGACGACACAGCAAGAACTGTCTCAGAAAACAGCCCTCCCCCTCAAAAAAAAAATTGTATGACCCTCCAGATCAAGGTCTCCACCACTTATGACACTCTGGCCTTCAGGCTCACCTTTGTTGTCCTGTCGCTGGCCTTTGGATGCTTGCACTGATGCCTCCCAGCCTGTATTGTCCTTTATTTCCTATTAGCTGGCCAGACCCATTACTGACTGCTACCTCCACAATGTCTTTCATGCCCTTCCTCAGTCTTCTCCCATTGCCATCACTGGGCTCAGGCTCTGTTCTTTCTTTTCCTCTCCTACCTCTAGCCTACTGCCTTGGAATCAACCCTGCTCATCCACTGGGTTTGATCATCCTAAGGCTCTGCTATCTCATTATTTTATTGCTTTCCTCAGAAACTTCCAACAGCTTCCTGTTACCTACAAAATTAAGTCTAAGACCCTTGGCCTGCCATTCAAAGTCCTTCAAAACCTGTCCCAACCTACCTCCCAGTTTTATCTCAATATTATATTTCATCTTTCCATGGACCTTTCACCTATTCCACATCCTTAGGAAATATATTTGAAGAAATTGATGGTTTGGGGGGATGTTTTTTCTTGTCTTTTATTTAAGACAGGGTCTTGCTGTGTTGCCAAGGCTGGCCTTGAGCTACTGAGACCAAGCAATCCTGCCTCAGCCTCCAAGTAGCTTGCACCACAGATGTGTGCCACCATGCCTGGTGTTATGGCTTTGAAATCTTACAGGGTGGTCTTCTTCTCCTCCTTCCATCTCACCACCCACACAAACACCCTTTCTAGGACCCCATGTGTGGCAATGAGCAAAAGATAAGTGAGGTCCGCTTTACGGAGATGAACAACCACATTTTGCAATTGTCTCCGTTGGTAGCATCAATCACCTGGACGCTTGCTGGGGTGCTCTCCCCAGGCCTTTAGCCACCTAACTCACGGACTGTCCCAGGGAGCCACTGATGTCTATGTTGGTGGCACCCCTGATTCCTAGGTGTTGGACTTTCCTATGTGCAGTAAGTTTAGCAAAGAAGTCTGGGTGTTAGGGAACAGCATCCACGTTTCACTTAAAATAATTCACACTATGATATTTTGAGCAGTTTGACCACTTGAACCTGAAACTACTGCAGAGGAAGAGCAAGCTTGGAATGAATTTTGGCATCCAAAGGTGTCTGCAGGTGTGATTCAGTGGAAGCAGCAAAGCAGGCGCTCAGCCAAGTTACTGTGGCCCTCATGGGGTCCTCCATGCTCAACAAAGATTGCACAGGGTCCCCCTCTGAAATGTGGCTTCGCATCCTCTTCTCTGTCTCCACTGCCTCTGCCTAATTTACCTCCTTGAGACATCCTGCTCGGGCAGTTCCAACACCCTCATGACTGCCTTTTCTATCTCTAGTCCACCCCCACTCAGTCCATCCTCCAATCTTCATGAGTGTTGCCCTTATAAACTGCAGCCCAGCCCTGTATGGCTCTCTTTGTTCACGGGGGACTCTGTGCAGATGCATATGCCCATCATGCTCTGACCCTGTTGACCACCCATGATCACTGTTCTGTGAACTCCCTGGTATTCTACCTGCAACCCAGTCTTGCCTCATTGCATATCATTTCTGGAATGTGGCTTGTGGCTTCACACTTCAGTACTTCTACCCTGGAGCAGGTTCTGGAAGAAATCCATCCTTCCCGTTAGCCAAGCATAGTCTTTCCTTACACTTAAGATTCAGCATGAGAGCCATCTGTCATGGAAAGCCTTTCTCCTTGCCTTCTGTTTCTTCTACACATCCTTACTATAGCATCTACGACAGAACACGGCAGTGTTAGTTACCAGGCCTAGGCTTGAATACCTGACAAGCAGAAAGGATATCTTTCTCATCTTTGGATCCTATACGTGCACATACTAGCAATAATAAATGTGCAGTAAATATTCTTTGGATTCAATTGCATCCCTAGTCTGTAAAACAAGAGCCCCAAGAGGAACAAATGATATACTGAGACCGGGACAGAAGCAGCCCAACAGTAGAGGCATTCTATGAACTATAGAGGTGAACCTTGGTCATATTGGTTGCATTGAATTTTCTCTTCATGTTCACTGGAGGTTAAAATGACATTTAGAAAGAGCACACAGAAATGTGCACGTGTAGGAATGTGGCGGGCTCGTCTCAACTCCAGGAGGAGTTCCCATATTAGGGCCGTCAGTGCCTTTCTTTTCTTTTTTTTTTTCCCTGGCACTGGGGATCGAACTCAGGTCCTTGCCTTTGCGGGGCAGGTGGCGGAACCACTCAGCTAAATCCCCAGCCCCTGTCACTGCCTTTCAACAGCTCATTCACTTACTGCCGTCACTCCGGGGCAAGTTCTCCTCCACTTTCTTCTCAAATGGAGTTCGATTAAATATGAAGGGCACATTGATAGTTGAAACACTAATATCTCTTTCCTTCACATACACAAGTGATTTGTGCTCTCGCCTAATGGCATATCAATTTAATATCTCCTTCTGAGGCTATGTGTCTGTAGGATTTAAATTGTGCAGATGCTCCAACCTAATAGAACAGGGTCTAGAAAAGAGACAGGAATTCAGTGCCCAGCATGTCCTAGACGATGATGATAGCTCCATTCATCCTCCCACTCAGGACAAAAATCTTCCAGTTGTCTTTCTCTCTATGTTTTCTCTGGTATCCCACATCCTATCCATTAAGACATCTTGTTACCTGAATCCAGCCACATTGTATCACCCACACTACCCTACCCTGGATGGTTCCTTGTCTCCAAGCAAGTGTCAAAGATCCTTTAAGATCTGGTGGCATCCTCATCAATTTGTGTTTCTTTCCTTGCTTCTCTGCTCAAGCTGCCCACCCTTCTGTATCTTCTGGCAATAAGCTGGCAGGCCTGGGAGTCTTTTTCTGGGTGTACTAGCTCCCTGGGATAGTCTTCCCCAAATACCACCAGGTCTAACTTTTTCACCTCCTTCAAGGTTTGCTCAAATTATACTTTCTTAAACAGGTTTAATGTAATCATCCTTGAACACCCTCTTTTATTTTCTTAGCATTTATCAGTTTTTAAAATACTACACAATTTGCTTATATTTCCAGTTTTATGTGCTGATTGTCTCTCTCCTCTAGAATGTAAGCCCCACAAGGGGAGGGGTCTGTATATGGTTTGCCCACTAATTACACGAACCTAAAATAGTCCTTGATGCATACTAGGCACTCATGACACTAGCTAAATGAATGAATTTAAGTGCTCAATTAATGTCAGATTTCTCCCTTTCTTTCCTTTGAAAGTACAAAGTGAAGAAATTTTGGAGGGGAACATCAACTATATAAGTACCTCATTGTAGAATTATTTTCTTAGTCTTTATTGGAATAGAGCTGGTTGTTATTCTCTCAATGCATATTTGCCTCAAAATCTTGCCACTGATTACTACTTTCTCTTTCCCACTTTTTGGATTCCATGGTAACCACATCACAGAGTGCAGTGTGCATAACAATTACCTGGGGACTGGTTCCAAACAAGGACCGTACCCTCATAGACCAGATGGTCTGAGGTAAGCCCTGGGAATCTGTTTTAATCAGTTTCTCAGGTAATACTGACAGAGGCAGATAAGGGACAAACTCTGAGAAACATCACCTTATAATTTATTTTCCCTAGTTCTTACACCTGGAGCTGCCTTCTCAGCCTATGCCTGTGACACCACCTGGCTTGTTTAGGAGTTACCTGCATTACAATTTTCTCTCTGACTTTGTCTCTCACTCTTCTCATGCTATCCTTCGCTGTGCTGTTATATATCCTCTGTGAGAAAGAACTCAAAGCCACTGAAATATCCAGACTTCTCTTCCTAATATTCAAAGGTGATTTACCTGAAGGTAAATCAATCTCTCCTTTTTTATTGATTCTTATGCCTGCTCTTCCTCTGACAGAGCCTAGTTCTAGTGCACGTGGTTGGCTTACTGGCCATATAGAAAAGGGCTCAGTCCTGTTTATTTACTTCCTCTGAATGTAACCAACCCTTTCTTCAAGGCCTACCCAGTTTGCTAGTCATTTTGTTAGAGTGTGGTACATTCCAGACACTGCTGGGAGGATGGCCCATTCTACCCAGGTTCTTCCAGGTTGGTTAAGAAGGAAAGACATGAGTACAACTCAGTGGGAAGCCATAAGTTATTGAGACGCTACCATTTGGCACTGGATCCCAGAATGTGGAAACTGGTAGGTTTATTAAACTTGAATGAATTGGACATCAAGGTTTTAGGAAGTTAGGCTTTCAACTGAGGAATCAGGAAGCACTTTTTCCACTGTTTCTGATTTGGGATTGCTCATGTCTGAATGGATAGGATCCCATGCTCACAAGAAGGGTTCTGACATTCTGGAGAATTCTAATATCTCAAGATAAGCCATATAGGTGGGCAGCATGAAGCTCTTTTCCAAAGGAGGGGAATAATTTTCCATTAATAGAGGAAATGAAAAAGTAGCAGTGTTTTGATTGTGGAAGATTTTAAAATTCAAGCTAAAAACTTCTCTTCCCTTCCTCCTTCTCCTCCTCTTTCTCCTCCTCCTCCTCTTCCTCCTCCTCTTCCTCCTTCTCTTCCTCCTCTTCTCCCTTCCAAATGAACATCTGCAACCCCAGTCACCTTGCTGGGCTTGGCCAGCCCACACCAGAGGGTTTCTCTGATAACCTATTGAGATGATGGTTATGGAAATGCTTTGAAAAACGTAGAGGTCTATGCAAACATAAGTATGTAATATTGTTTATGCTAAGAAACAGGTAAAAGTAACATTGTAAATGGAAGAATTGACTGACATGCTGGTGGGATATAAGAGATGTGGAAGGAAAAGAAGGGTTGAAGTCAAGAGGCTATAGAGGGGGAACTGTGAGAATAAAGTGTGCTGGAGAAGTCAGATGATTAAGTGGTTCAATGCCCAGGCTCTAGAATCAAATCTCAGCATTGTCTCTTATTACATATGAGGTTGGAAAGTTACTTGGCTTCTTTGTGCTCCAAATTCTTAATTTGTTAAATGAGAATGGAAACTATTATAGTTATTTTTAAGTCAGTAAGGCAGGTAAGATAGGAAAGAGTTGGACTCCTAATGGGCACATGGTAGACACTGAATGAAGTTTATGAGCACCAACTTCACTGACATCCAGAGGTCTCCCTTCCTCTCTTCTGTGACAGCTGCTCACCACTCTGGTTCTCAGTATAGGGAATGGACATAAGGAGCCAAGCTCAGATGCCTTTAATGTATCCCAGGGCAGTATCCGGTAACAAGGCCTAGCAGATGCTCCCCAATGGGCACTTCAGGACCAAATGAGCAGTTGCAAATCTATCTGGACTTGATGGCATCAAGAGCTGATGTCATTGATTATCTTCTGAGCAGGGAGTCACCTCATAACGACTGAAGGGCAGATAGACTCATGGTACAAAATCCATCAAAGGGACTGCTTTGGAGGATATGACTTATATTTAAGGAATGACAATATTAGATGAAAGTGTTGTACCTAGCCAGAAAGAATTGGGAATCAGGAAACAAGCAAACAAAACAGGACTGCTGTGAACAGAAGCCAAATATAGCTACTCTTACCAAAGCTACTTTTAGAAGAGAAAATTTAAAAATCTAAGATTAATTAACAAATCTAAATTAAATAACATCTCCAAAGAAAACAATAAAAATAGAAAAATAAAGATTAAAAACAAAATGGGAAACATTGTTAAAAGACAAACCCAGGAGATATTAGAAAATGCCAAAGTAACTAAAAAAGCATAGTTGAACTTATATGTAAACTACAACATACCTAAAGAAAATATTTCAAGATTAACTACAGATAGCTGAACTTGTGTAATAAAATATACTGCCTGACAAAAGTTGGAATAACTGGTACAAACACATACCTGATTAAAAGGGAGAACGGCAAGATCCAGCGTACCCCAAGGTGAGAACTTAAGGAAAAGTTATCCCAGAACATGGGTTTCCACACTTGTCTGCACTATGGGATTCTGTGGATTATTGAAAGTTAAATTCCCAGGCTGCATTCTGCAGAGCTTGAGAATTGGTGGGTTTGGAATTGGACCCCAGAAGCTGCTTTGGTGGCCTGGCCACACTCAGGGTCCCCACTCAGTTCTAATGTGATTGATGCATCTCAGTTTGCTACAGGAGGGACAGTAGGAGGTCGGGAGGAAGGCTGGGGAAGGGACACCAGAAGAGAAGCCTCATCCAACACACACCTGTGGAACAGCAAGACAGTGAGTACCAGCCAGATGGACCCCTTGCCTGTGGGGGAGGGGTTGGGGTGGGTGAACTTTCAGGGTGAAGGATAGGAAAGCCCTTGGGACAGATGGTCCCCACTCAGTAGGGAGAGTCACTTACTGTGGAAATAAAGATGACCCAGATTTATTTCCACTTAAGAGGGATGCCATCAGATCTGTGTCTCTCTTTATTTTTGCATACATCAAAGATTGATTTAAATGTCTCTATTTCAGGTGTTCTTAAATGTTGGGGTACATGGTGATCACCCCAAGAGCTTGTTGAGCATGTAAAATCCTGGGCCCCATCCCCAGACATGGCTACATTCCTGGATTCTGCAAATTTAGGAAGTTTCCCCAAGATGCGAATGACAGGAGTTGCGTGAGGGCTACATTTGAAAGCACTGCCTAGGGGCCACTGGGAGGAGAATAGATGGCAGGGACTCAACTTGCCGTGGCTCTCCCTCAGCAGTGAGCTTTGGCAATTTGTAACTATTGTTTCTTTCTCTAATTATTGATCCACAAAATGGAGATAATAAAAATTTCCAGCTCCAAAGTGCTCCCTCTGTGCTAGGCACTTTGCCCGAATTTGCCTCATGAATTCTTTTCATGTAGGTGCCCTCTGCACCCACAGATGAGGAAAATGTCTTAAGTGACCCACCCAGAATAGCCAAGCTGAAAGCATACTCAGTGAAGGGCGCCACACACTCAAGCCCCACTTCAGGCACTGCACCCTGCTATGTGTGCACTGTGTAAGCCTTGCTGTCTCTGGGATTGTTGGGACAATGACCAGCAAAGGCCCTGGAAAGGTGAAATGTGGGTGCAAGGAGACAGGAGAAGGCAGCAGAGTTGTAGGGAATGATGTTGAGTACATGCACTTGTTGGACACTTGCATTTCTCCAGCACCCAGATCAATACTGACAGTGACACAGTAACTATCCACGAATCCAGGAGATAGTTCTAAGGCTAAATATCTAGGGTCCCAGGGCAGGAAAGCTCCTATCTTCTTAGATGTAGATACTCTTGCCAGAATAGGTGGGAGGATACAGAATGAAGTGCTTCTGAAAAGTACAAAGAATAACCTGTCATGTCTCATCACAAGGTGACCTAAATTGGCCTGTAGATATCTTCACCCCAAGCAGGTGGACCCTGTGGAGATCTGTCAGGGTCCCCTTCTGCCCTTCGTTAATAGTGTGTGACATCTAGGAAGCTGAGGCACTGGTATTCCATTTCCTCCCTGGTAAAATGGAGACAATGATGTGCTATAAGGTAGATATGGGCCTTAAGCAGATGCTGGTTGTCAAGGCCTTAGTCTAGTGCTGGGAACACAGATGGTACCCATGGTGATGGGAATTGGGCGGGGAAGATGATCTATTCACTGACCCTCAGGTGGGGGTGGGGCTGCCTTTCCCCCCAAAGACTGGCTTGCTGTTCAGCTCATGGAAGGTTCTGGAAGGTGTTCTGGCCGAGTCGAGGTGTATTTTGAAGGCATGTGGGGCACAGTATGTGACGACCTATGGGACAAGAAGGACGCGCAGGTGGTGTGCCAGCAGCTGGGCTGCGGGATGGCCATCTCCGCCCCTGGAGAGGCCTACTTTGGCCAGGGCTCTGGCCCCATCCTTCTGGATGATGTGCAATGTTCTGGGACTGAGGCCTCCTTGGAACTGTGCCCCCACGCTGGCTGGCTCACTCACAACTGTGGGCACGGGGAAGACACTGGTGTCATCTGCTCCGGTAAACTGCTTTCCATCTTTTCTGAGAGTTGATTTTTCCCTTTGTCCAATCACTGCTTGAGTCTCCACCTTTCTCCCCAGTGTTCAAAAATGTCTTTCCAATGGATCATTTGATGCGTACAGAAAACCCGTCTGCTTGGGGCCTCTGCCACCTTCCCAAGGAGGACACTCACATCAAACCTCTCCCCCAAGGTGTACAGGAAGCAGCTAGATCCCCCACATGAACTCCAGTCCTTTTGGGTCACTTGAGAAGCCAACAGTAACCACATTAAAAGAATGTTAGGTTTGAAATGAAAAGACTCCATCCAGGCACAGGATGGGCCACACAATTTGTAGGCCCCAGTGCAAAATGAAAACATGGGTCTTCTTTTTCAAGAGTTATAAAGAATTTCAGGACAGCAACTACATGGCATTAAAGAAAGGGCAGGGCCTTTCTGATCTCAGGCCTTGTGGGCTTGTAGTGAAGCTCATCCCCATGGGCATCTCTGTGTCTCCAACTGCTTTCCCTGTGCCTACCATGGCTTTTCTGTTGTGCCTACCATGGCTTTTCGCATGTCATGTAGCTTTTCTAACTAAATGGGATCATCATCAAAACAATGATCATAGTGCTGCTGTGAAGATGATTATTGCTAATTCTGATCATTAACTTATAATTCCATAGCCTGAAAAGCAAATTGTCAATGATGCTCTGCCTGATCCTTCTGCTTTTTGAGGAAATAAGTCTTCTAGAGATAGGGCAGCTGTGCCACTAATAAACTGACCTTGGATTGGGACACAAGATATAGAATCAAGAGAAAGAGGAGAAGGAAGGGTCCCTCCTTCCTCCTCAGCTGCTGACTCTGGTTGGGTTGGAGGCACTTCTCCCTCATGTTCTGCTTGTGACTCTAAGTTCAACACTGTAGGAAGCTGGACCTGAAACATCATCCAGTAGCCAATACCTAAGCACTCAACAAGTATTTATTGTGGGAGGATTTGAAATCTAGTAGTGAGCAAAATATCTCTGTCCTGTGGGATTGAGCCACAGCCCCTTCCACGTGCCAACTTCCACCACAATGCAGCAGATCCAGCTTGCTGACTGCAGGGCTATGAGATGAGCCCTGTCCTGGCTGGGACCTTTCCCAGTGTAAGCCTTGGGAGCAGCACTCTGGTCCAAGAAACTCCCACTCCCAAGGCCTCTCACCATTTTGGAGGGGAGAGGCAATCCCAGCTCTCCAACCTCCTGGACCTCTGGGTCTTGCCTTAGGGTTGAAACTGCCAAACAATTCCCACAGTCCTTCCTGTGAGTCCTTAGCCTGGGCAGGACAAGCAGGTCCTTTATCTCATCTGGGTGCTCCAGACAGACTAGGTGGGCACTCTCTTAGGCAGCATGCCTTGGGCCAACCACCCTGGGAGGGAGACAGGGCCTGAGAAGAGTCCAGTTAACAAACTATCTTAAAACTAAATCTTACTTCAGGGTATTTAAAAGCACGTTTCAAGTATATTTTTGTGTGATCATTCTCAACTAGAGGTGACTTTCCTCCCCAGGAATCATTTGGCCATGTGCGGAGATATTTTTGATTGTCACAACTGAGGATAGGAGAGCTACTAGCATCTATGGGTGGAGGCCAGGGACGCAGCTAAACAACCTATAATAGGCCATACAGCTCCCTACCACCACGAATGTTAATAGTGCTCAGGTTAAGAAACTCTGCTTGAAGGATTGCAAATTCAATCCCAGCCTGGGCTACAAAGTGACTTAGTGAGATCCTGTCTCAAAATACGAAATTATAAAACGGGCAAGGGATATAGCTTAGTGTGAAGGCCCTGAGTTCAATTCCCAGTATCACACTCAACAAAAAAAGAATGTCTTTAGAATCAAGCACGTGCAGTTGGATATATTTGCCTTAATAAGTACTTATTAATTAATAATTGATAATTGCTTTAATTATGAAAACAAATTTGTCTATAGCTCCTTCCCCAAGTGTTTGCCTGGGTCCAGTTCCCCCCCCCAGTAATTTCCTCTGACTATCCATTGATTAAACTTGATTAAAATTACCCCGTCATTTTTAAAGGAATAACCTAATTTCTTACAAATATACTATTTTGACATATTAATGGAATTGTTACTGGAATCATAGGATGCCATGTATTTTAAGGCTAGGTGTATCAAATCTCTAAATGATTTTGCCTAAGAGACAGCCTCAAAGTATGAATTCCATCTGGTCACACAGCACTTGCAGTTTTCTAACCATCTCCCATCCATAGTCTCATTCCATCCTTAGGACAACTCAGATGGACTTGTTTTATGATCTCTGCTTTGCAAATAACTAAACAGCTTTAAGGATAAGGTTAAGTCCAGGTTAAGGTTAAGTGCTGTGACCAAAGTCACACAGCAAATATTTAAGCCTGTTGACTCCATATCCAGTGCTCTACTTCCCCTATACTCTAGAAAAATTGCCCTGAGCCTTAACAAAATTTGCAAATATTCAGAGCTATCTATGATGCTCTGCTAATAGCTTCACACTTCTACCTAACTGAACTCCCCCTCCAACACATCCACATACCCTGTGCCCTGGCAAGCTCCACAGATGCAGAAAATTCTTGTGCTGAGATGCCCTGATTTGTTTAAACTGGAGCCTATAGAACACCTTCCCACATAACCAAAACTCACACTTCCCTCATTGCATTTCCTTAACTTCTCTCCTTCTCTTGATGTTGGCAGAAATTCAGTGAATGCTAATTGTTAAAATGAGTAATGGACTCTGTAAGTGAGGGATGGCAATGGATTAGTCGGTTCTGATATTTCTAAAACAAATACCCCAAAGAGCACACGCCCTAGATAGAGACTCCTTTCAAAATCCTATATCTTTAAAAGTAACTGGGAGTGTTCCTTCCAAGTTATAATAAAACCATATTTATTTTACTATGAAGACAATGTCTGAAATACCCAACATCAGGTAGCATTACCCTCTTAGGAAGATTCAACCTAAATATAGCATTGGGTGTCCCTAGCCCGAAACTCAGGTGAGGATCTTAGAAAACCAGCCCTAGTTGAAGGTCTTGGACTATTCCTGAGCATGGAGGTCAGAGTGATATGTTTGTGTTTCAACAAATATTGAATATAGTCAAAAAAACTTTCCTTCCAATGTCCAGCCTTTTTGAAATAACCCTATATAAGACTAATACTAGGCTGAAGTTTCTCAGAATCATAGCAGTGTTTCAACAGCAGACACTTCAGCAAGTGCAGGGCATTGAAGAATTTTTGTCATCTCTAACAGGCTCAAGTTATAGCCCACTTTCTTTTTCTTTCTCATAGAATATGAACATGAATCCCTGGGCGATTTTGGTAAGAGTCACACTTCCATATGCCTTTAACAGAACACCCCAAAATGCTCTCAGTATGCTTAACTGTGCTTCCCAGGTACAAACCAGGAGGTGGGGGAGGGGCAGAAGACAAACAATGAATTTAATTAAAAGGACTCAAAAAATTTAAACAATGAATTTAATTTAAAAGACAGAAAAACAAAATGAAGCTACCCCGCCATTAATTATGATGGAGATATTTTCTCCCCAAACTTTTGTTCTTTTGGCTCAAATGCATTTTAGAAAATGAGATGAGGATATGAATATAGTGCAGTAAATTATCACCAAGGGATGTAATTGCACTCAAATTGGACTAAAGAAAATTTTAACTTCAGACACCTGAATAATACATCTGAGGCTGAAAAGACAGTAAGCATAGCCCTGGGATATTATGTCCCTTTCTATCGCCATTTAGCAAATTTAGAGATTTTGGAAAAAAGCATGTCCTCCCTTATTAACCTGAGTCCTCCAAAGTTCTCCTTCCTTGGCATCCCCTTGTGAGTGCCACAGGAGTACACTTCTCTAAGCACTTGACTCTTTTGCCTTTTTGAAGGAATATTCGCATAAATAATCCAGTTTAAAAGAGCAATCTGTACTAAATGACTAAGCACCTGAACACATAATCAATTCCTCAATTTCTACTACCCAGAACCTACTGAGTGTATACCCTCAAGCATGCTGTTAGCTTAGCATCTCTTCCAATATACACATACTGATACTTGTCCAGTAAACTTGGGCAGACAATTTTGCTCTGCAGTGATACCTTACATATTTCTCTTTGTTCTTAGATGCTAAAATTTTAACACCGTTTCCTGGTGGTGAGTCAAAATTTTTTAACTCCTTGTGTGATGTGGCTTGGTGGGTTACATGCTTTTTACTGGTGGTATATTTACAACCATGCAAACACTACCATACAGGATGATTTCACCTAAGGCTCCTTATCCATTCACTTCACTCCTGAAACTGTGGGGTTTGGTTTGATGCACTGAGGAAGGGTATGTCCTTTCCCCCACTCCTCTTTGTTCATTAAACTCATTCTTACTCTTTTCCAAGCTTTGAGTCCATTTTCATTGTTTAAGAAAGACAGCTCCAACTCTCATGCCCCATTATGTACCCTCAAAACGTTATGAACATCCTCCTTTCTTCCTGGCACTTGATAGAGTTACAAATCTCCACTTAGTTTTAGATTAACCTGACTACCTCCTCCAGACTCTCAAGCTAGACTCTAATATCTGTGACAGGAAGGACATCATTGACCACAAGGACCACAGTGCTATCTACATGGCCCAACATATGTGCAATAAATGGTTGAGGCATAGTTAAGCATGGATTGATGCAGAATATGTTTCTTCTCCTAACATGCAATATTTTTGTATCTTCAAAAGACTGGCCACAAATACAGCTCGTGAATGGGTCAGGCAGATGCTCTGGGCGAGTGGAAGTTTTCTACCACGGCCAGTGGGGCAGAGTTTGTGATGACCAGTGGGACATGCATGAAGCCGATGTGCTGTGCCGGCAGCTGAGCTGTGGGCGTGCCCTCGCAGCTCCCACTGAGGCACAGTTTGGCGAAGGCAAAGGCGAGTTTCTTCTGGATGATGTGGACTGTACCGGGACAGAGAGTTTTCTGGGACAGTGTCCCCATGCCGGCTGGCGACGGCATAACTGTGGTGCCGGAGAAGACGCCAGTGTCATCTGTGCAGGTAACAGCTACTCTTCCCTTTAAGGACAGACATCTCCTTACCCAGATTGCATCTCCACTGATGCTATTGGCAATGCTTGCACAGATGTAGTCGTAACCCATGTCTGCCATTTGGGTGGGCCAAAAGTAGAGACATCAGTAATTTGAGAGCATCCATCTGAACTCAGAAAATTACTATGATATTGAAATGGATTTTATGCAGACAAACAGCAGAAAGTATTGGTGGTTCCATTATGAGGACTAGATTTGAAAATATCTGCTTAAAAGACAACCTACATCTAGAGTGAGGTGAATCTCTCACAAGGTGTGTTCTCCAGGACACTGTGTTCAACAAAGAGATAAAGTTTTTAACCACTAAAACTTTGTAGTCTAGTAAAGATGCTGAAAGGAAGAGTTGATAAATTAGAATACCTCTAGTTTGTCCTGATGATTGTGAGTTCAGTCCATGTATTGCGAATCACAAGTCATTGAAGAAATAGTAATTATCAAGATCAGGCTGGGACAGGGGCTCCTGGCCTTAGCATTCTACATATCTGGGGCCAGGTAGGTGCTGCCCTGTGTAGTGTAGGCTATTCTGCAGCATCCCTGACCTTTACCCACCAAATGACAACGATACCCCACTCCACTTCTGACATTCAAAAATGTGTTCCACATTGTCAGTTGTCCCTTTGAGAAGCAAATTGCCCCAACCTGAGAACCACTGTCAAACATATGACACATTATCAATACTAAGAACATAAACTTGTGTGCCAGTGGGGGAAAGAAACTCATTCAGTGTATCTACAGCAGTGAACTTATTCACTAGGCAGAATTTCCAGCTGCACTCAAGCAGAAAGACTGTATCTACATAATATGAATATAATGAGTTAGCTTCTAAAGTCAATTCAAACTGTTTCCTTTTTTCATGTGTATGTGTTGGTTTGATTTTCATTTAGCTTTTGTCCATACCCCCCTTGATTTTTTTAATTATTTGGGGTTAGGGTTTATAATTTCACCTGAACAGTCTATTCTATACAACTGTGGGGGTACACGTGTGTTGTGGATGAAATAAGTGTTTGCCTTCCATCTGGGCATATCACAGAGGTAGCCAGTGTCTTAGTTACTTTTCTCCTCACTTAGACATAATATCCAACACACACAACTTCAAGGAGGAGAGGTTATTTTGGCTCACAGTTTCAGAGGTTCCAGTCCATGGTTTGCAGGTTCCAAGGCAGAAATTGCACTATTGAAGAACCTGCTCATGTCATGACAGCCAGATAGCAGAGAGCCAAGGCAGGAGCAAGGGAGGGAGATGTACCCTTACAGGTCATGCCCCTGAGAGACCCATTTCCTCTGACCAGACCCCACCTCCTAATGGTTCATTCAGTTGTTTTTTTCTTTTTTTTTGGTACCAGGGATCAAACTTGGGTCCTTGCCCTTGTGCAGCAGGCAGCGAAACCACTGAACTAAAATCCTGGCCCTCATTCAGTTGTTGAATGAATACACTGCTGAAGATAGTGCTTCCACAATCCAATCGCCTTCCTAAAGCCCTACCTATGATTGCATAAGGATTTGAGGGAACATTCTTGATTCAAACTGTAACACCTGGGGTCAAAGAACAGCCACAATTAATCTATCATGTGTCATTAGACACAATATGTTAACCACTAATGCACTTGGTGATTCATTAGTCGTCTGAACTAAGACAGAGTCAATATTTTTATTTCTGGGAGTCATATCCTTTTATTTTAAAATTCATTTTTAATTAAGCATCTCTATAAATAATTACTCTTTTCTAAAATAGAACTTTTGTTTCTTCTACTTGTTAACAGAGTCTGAGTATTTAAAGCCTACCTCAGATAAGTTTATATTTTTTTTTTATGTATCCAACATTTTCAATCTGTCTGAGCAGGGAGTGAGAAAATAGTAAAGGAATAACTGGTGGGAGGGATCAAATTCCATGTCTTAGTGGTCATTATTTTTAATTAATTTTATTGGTATACTTTTGATATATGTAATGTTCACATTCATCATAAGGAATTTGTTCCTGAACATAATATATCTTGATTCCTCTTTCTTCCCCATTCCCCTACCCTCTTTTCCTTCCCTTTCCCCTCCCCTCCTTTGTTCCCTTTCCAGTTTGAACATTTTCTTCCTATTTCCGAATATCTATCATCCATTTTGGTTCTTATTTACCCTTTCAGTTTCTCATACAAAAGAAACAATGTGATACTTAAACATGTGTGTCCAACTTATTTCACTTAAAATTATGGTCTCAGGTGCATTCATTTATCTGAAAATATCTCAAGTGTATCTTTCCTTAGGACAGAGTAGTACTCCATTGTGTACAAAAAACACATTTTCTTTATTCATTCATCCATTGATGGACATCTAAGCTGTTTCCAAGCCTTAGCCATTACCAATGGTGCGACTATAAACATGGGTCTGCACAGATCACTGGGGTATGATGCTTTTAACTCTTTTGGGAAGATACCCAGAAGGGGAATAGCTGGGTCAAATGGAAACTCTAGTTTTAGTTTTTTGAGGAAGCTCCATACTGATTTCCATAGTGGTTGTACCAATTTACACTCCCACCAACAGTGGAGAAGGGTTCCTTTTCCTCCACAGCCTCACCAGTGTTTGTTACTGGTTGATTTCTTGATGAACCATTCTTTCCAGAATGGGATGGAATCTCAGTGTTGTTTTAATTTGCATTTCTCAAATGACCAATGATGAACATTTTTTCATATATTTATTTGCTGTTTGTACTTCTTCATCTGAGAACTGTCTATTCATTTCAGATGCCCATTTTTGGATTGGGTCTTTAAATTTGGGAGGTCTGATCTTTTTAAGTTCTTTATAGATTCGAGATAGTAGACCTTTGTCTGAGGAAGAGCAGGTGAAGATTTTTTCCCCCATTGTGAGTTGTCTCTTCACTCTGTTGGTTGTTTCTTTTGCTATACAAAAAGCTTTTTAATAAGATGAGATCCCAGTTGTTGATTCTTTGTAATATTTCCTCTGGGTTTGGTGTTTTGTTCATAAAGTTTTCTCCTACACCTATGTCTTCAAGAGTTTTACCTATTTTATCTTCTAGCAGATTAACTGTTTCTATTTAAATATTTAGATCTTTGATCCATTTTTATTTTAGTTTAATGCATGGTGAGAGATATGGGTCTAGTAACCTTCAGCATGTAGAAAGCCAGATTTCCCAGCATCGTTTATTAAAGAGGCTATGTTTCTTCCAGTAAACTGTTTGGCCCCCTTGTCAAAGATGAGGTGAATGAGTGTGGTTGAATTTGTTTCTGCATCTTCTATTCTGTTCCACTGTTCCTTTAATCTGTTTTTGGGGGGGTTCTGTTTGTTTTTGTTTTGTTTTTTGGCCAGTACCATGCTGTTTTTATCACAGTAGCTTTGTAGTACAATTTCAAGTCTGGGATTGTGATGCACCCCCTGTCTTGCCTTTGTTGCCCAGGATTGCTTTTGCTATTCTAGGTCTCTTCTGATTCCAAATGAATTTTAGGATTGTTTTCTCTAGTACTGTGAGGTTTGTTATTGGTTTTTTGATTGGGATTGCATTAAATCTGTGTAACAGTTTTGGAAGTATGACCATTTTTGCTATATTGGTTCTGCCTATCCAAGAACTAGGGGTATCTTTCCATTTTCTTATATGCTCTTCAATCTCCTTTTTCAGAGTACTGTAGTTTTCCATGTGAAGGTCTTTTATTTCCTTTGTTAGATGATTCCTAGGTTTTTTCCTATTCCATTTTTCTTGGTTCTAAACTTCTTGGTTCAAAATTTCCACCATTTTGAAAGGTGTTGTTTCCCTAATTTCTCTTTCAGTGAGTTTGTTATTTGTGTACAAGAAGGCTATTGACTTTTGAGTGTTGACTTTGTATTCTGCTGCACTACTGAATTTGGATATTAAATCTGGGAGCTTTTGGTGGAGTTTTTGGAGTCTTCTATGTAGCGTATCATGTCATCCCCAAATAGTGATAATTTAACTTCTTCCTTTCCTATCCTTATTCCTTTCTCTTGTCTAATTGCTCTGGCTAATGTTTCCAGAACTATATTGAACAGGAGTGGTGATAGTGGGCATCCTTGTCTCATTTCTGATTTTAGAGTGAAAGCTTTCAGTTTTTGATAATTTAGTATGATGTTGGGTGTTGATTTGTCATGGATGCCTTTTCTCAGACTGAGATAAAAAGCTTCTATTCCAATATGCTATAGGGCTTTTATCATGAGTGAATGTTGTACTTCGTTGTACTTTTCTACATCTATTGAGATGATCATGTGGTTTTTGTACTTGGCTCTGTTAATATAGTGTATTACAATTATTGATTTGTGTATGTTGAACCATCCCTGCACCTCAGGATGAATTCTACTTGGTCATAATGTATAATGTTCTTGATGCTTTGCTGCATTCTGTTTGCCAGTATCTCATTTAGGATTTTTGCATCTATGTTCATTAAGGAGATTGGCCTGTAATTCTCTCTTTTTTTAATTTATATATTAATTGGTACATTTTAGGTATACAATACATTTACATTTATCATTGAGTGTTTGTACCTGAACATGATGTATCTTAGTTCTTATTTTTCCCCCATTACCTACGCACCCTTCACCACCCTTCTCTATTTACATAGACTTTGTTTCCATTATTTTTTCATTCTCATAATTTTTCCTTTCCCTTCTTCCCTTTCCCCTCCCACCACCCCTCCACCTTTGGACCTTTTCCTATTTCAAATTATC
>NW_004624737.1:8750121-8806199 GCF_000247695.1 Heterocephalus glaber
GGGCCACCGCACAGTTAAGCGGAGCACCAGATGAAGGCAGGGCTCCAAGCCACACCCGGGACCTCACCGTGACGTGGGCAGGAATCGGAACAAAGCCGAGGGGCCTCAGGCTGTTTGGCCAACCCGGGGAGAGCTGTAGTTCTCTTTTTGGTTGGATCCTTCTCTGGTTTTGGTTTCAGGGTAATGCTTGCTTCCAAGAATGAATTTGGGAACATTGCTTCCCTTTCAATATCATTAAAAAGTTTGAGGAGTAATGGCATTAGATCGTCTCTAAATTTCTTGTAGAATTCGTCAGTGAATCCCTCAGGACCTGGGCTTTTGTTTGTTGGTAGAATTTAATTAGCCCTTTAATTTTATGGACTGATATTGGATTATTTAGAATTTTATATCTTCTTGCTTCAGCTCTGGTAATGCATGTGTATGTAGGAATCTGTCCATTTCTTCTGCATTTTCTATTATATTAGAGTACATGTTCTTAAAGTAGCTATTGATGATCTTCTGGATTTCTGCAGGATCTGTTGTGAGTCTACCCTTCTCATTCCTAATTGCATGGATTTGAGTCATTTCTTTTCTTTTTTGGTAAGGTTGGCTAAATGTTTGTCTATTTTATTTAATCTTTCAAAAAACCAACTCTTCAATTCATTGATTCTTTGTATTGTTTTCTTAGTCTCAATTGCATTAATTTCTGCTCTGATCTTTATAATTTCCTCCCTCGAATGTGCTTTGGATTTAACTTCCTGCTCTTTTTCCAGAAGCTTGAGATTCAACATTAGGTTGTAATGATCATTATTTGCCATTTCTATATTCCTAGGTGATTAAGGTAATCTTACCATTTTCAAAAATACTGTTGGGTTACTCTCTTCCCCTCAAAACAATTATGTGGTAGCATAATTCCTACCACAATTTTGAGGAGAAATCTTGATAAATTGTTTGTGTAGCTCATATAACTGTTTGGCAATGTTCATTCACTCTCTCTGGAACTCAGGGTAACTGGGGAAGGGTTGAGACCCTACTGCCACTAGATCTTTGTTGTTCTAACAGCCACTGAATTCTTAACCTTTCCTCCTACAGAGAACACAGAAGAATTGCTACCAATCCTCCAAGGTAAGGGGTACTTTCATGATTAATTCCTGTTATTACTCCTTACATGGTACAAATTTTCCTTTTGGTTTATACCCAAAAGTTTTTATTATGATAGCTGAGCCAAATTTGGAGGGACAATATAGTACATATTTTGGAGAAATTTTGCATGATTTCCTGGTGGGTTAGAAAGCTGGTGAGTCCTGTAGCTAGTAAATCCAATGGGAATTCATCCAAGACAAACATGTATATAAGCCAAGGCTGAGCTTTGGGAAAAGGAAAAGACAATGTGTTTGGCACCAGAAGATCTGAATTTAGTTCCATTTCTGCCACTTAGTGTGACTATGGGCAAGTAATTCACACCTTTTTTAAAAAGAATAAAAACATTTACTTCATACTGCTTCACCTAGGTTAGAGATCATAAACAATGAATGATAAGAAGAGCTAACTTTTATTGAGGTTTACAATGTTCCATATACTGTTCTAAGGACTTAACTGCATAGTTACTAGTTGTTTAATTCTCTAATTTAAGGTCAGAAAAACTTTGTTTTTGAAATTTATTTATTTGTTTTGGTACCTGGGGTCAAACTCGGGTCCTTGTGCTTGCGAAGCAGGCGGTGGAACAACTGAGCTAAATCCCCAGCCCTGAAATTTATTTTTAATAGTAATGTAGTATGTAGTTCCAAAAAAAATCAAGCAATACTACAAGTCTTGAATAGTACAAAGAAAAAGAATAAATCTACCCCCTGTCTCTCAACCTTATTCCTGTCTATAGAGGCAGCTCTTTCATATCTTATATCACTTTATCGGATGTTTACACCCATGTTTCCAACCCACATGCACATATTGTTACTGACTTTTCAGTTTTAGATCTTGTCTGTTCAGTTTGTACTTTGATGAGGATTTAGCCCTTATTTCTCTGACCCCTTCATAATACTCTATATGCAATTATATCACAAGTTCTAATTAAGTTAATATGCAACATTTACAATATTATGACCATGTATACATTAATCACAACAGTCATGTAGTTTACTGTATTTCCTTTATTGTATATTATTTTTCTTCTTTTTTTTTTTTTTTTTGGTACCGGGGATCGAACTCGGGTCCTTGCGCTTGTGCAGCAGGCGGGCGAAACCACTGAGCTAAATCCCTGACCCTATTATTTTTCTTCTTTTCCCTCTACTTAACATTTGCCCTGTTTTTTCATTTCGCATGTAGAAACTAAATAAAAGAAAATCTTTTCTATATATAGCTACATAGTACACATTTTAGGCCTCAGAAAGTGTCATGACATTCACCAGACTCTGCTAGGATAGCACAAAAGCAGCCATAGACAATTGATAAACTCATGGTGTCCCTGTATCACAATCAAATTTCACTTACAAAAACAGGCACTGAGCTAGAATTAAACTATAGACCTTAGTTCCCTGATCCCTACTCTAGTGGGTTAACCAATTCTAGATACTTTGTATGCATGGTGTTTAACTTTCACAAATAAAGAGCAAAATGAAAGATAGACAATAGGAAGTATTGTGTGTTAAAGCTTTTATCACTAAAGTGTCTTCAAAACAATCACCCCTCCAAAAAAAAAAATCAACCCAGCAAATACTTCTGAGACTCTTAAGTCCACAGGGCTGCATTTCATCCAGAATTCACTGTATCTTATGATGTATATTTTAGACCTGTCACATTGAAGATTTGTTGAAAATCAATATGAAGGTCAAGTAAAATTATCCACTTTCATTGAATAATGCACATTTCAATTTATTTATACCAATAGGTGATAGAAATTTAGTAGCCATATTATCAGGTAAGAGAACATTTTTGTGCTACTTTCCTTGGAACATGTTTTTTACCAATCCAAATTTAGGAGAGAAGTAGATGAAAGAATGGTTGTAAAGTTATTTCACTTAGTGACTCATCATAAGCTGTCCTCTATAATTGAATTTGTGTGGAAATGATTTCCAGGGTGTCACTCCTGTAAATTCACTGACTTACTTTTTAAAAAGACAGAGAGATAACAGTACATTTGTTTTGAAAAACCTCCTGGAAACCATTTTAAATGTACATTTAATAATTATCTTTTTTCCAGTCTTATCAAGAAATATCTTTTTTATTAATTTTATTGGTACATTTTAGGTATATAATATAATGACATTCATCATTGGAAATTTGTACCTTTACATAGTCTCTCTCGGTTCTTATTTTTTCCCCATTTCCCTGCCCTCCCTTCAACACCTCCATCCCTCCCTATTTACAAAGACTTTGTTTCCATTTTGTCATTTTCTCATATTAATTCCATTCCCTTTCTTTCCTTTCCCATACCCCTCCCACTTAAACTTCAGTTTGACCAGTGGTTCTGAGAGTATACAAACTATCAGTTTTTATAAATGATATGCTTCAAATTTGCTTTGGAAGAATAATTCAGTGACATATAATGTCTTCTTATTATTGTATGAGTTCCCCTTTATTCCTATAACAAAATGCCATTACTTGATAGTCAAACAACGCCACGTTATTGTCTTGTAGTTCTGAAGGTCAGATCCCCTACTCAGCTAAAGCATCATGTCAGCCAGGCTGTGTTCATTCTGGAAGCTCTGGAAAAGGAAGATCCACTTCCTTGCTTTTTCCAATTGTTTAAGAAGCAACCTTAATTCCTAGGCTCTTGGCTCTAGTCCTCTATCTTCAAGCCAGCAGCTTAGCACCGTTAATCTCTTCTGCCTCCTACTTCTCTTTTTTTAACATTGATAGGAGTGTTTAATAGTCAACGTGACAGAAGCATTAGTCCTCAGGCTTCCCCTAATGCTTTTATTTTTAGGGGAAGTGGGAGGGGAAGGGGAAAGGAAAGAAGGGAAAAGAAAAATTATGAGAAAAGAAAAAAATGGAAACAAAGCCTACTTCTACTCTTAAGGACCTTGTGATTGCATTGGAACAACAAGGATAATTGGATAATCAGTATATTTTTAAAGCAGCTAATTAGTAGCCTTACTTCCATCTGTAACCTTAATTTCCCCTTTGCCATGTAACCTAACATATTCACAGGTTTGGGGGATTAAGATGTAGACATCTTTGAGAGAGGAGGCAATATTCTGTCTACTATATTTGTATATGAAATAAAATTCTGTGGTTGGTACTATTCAGTGGCTCAGAAATGGACTTG
Source organism: Heterocephalus glaber (assembly GCF_000247695.1). Next base: position 8,754,365 of record NW_004624737.1, read on the forward strand.
TCATTCAGGACACACATTGAACAGAGTGATCTAAACTACAAGTGGAGAGAAGAAAAGTGTGCTATTAGAGCACGCATGTACCCAAGTCAACACAAAAAGATAGCGATGGCTCTCTATCTACTGTAATTTTCTCTTTTGAGGTTCCTTATGGGTATTGTAATTCCCATAGCCAGACATGGCATGGAATCAGTCTGATGAGTAGGAGAGAATATGGGCCACCTACAAGCAGCACAACACCTATGAATAATTCAACACATAAATAGTGCAGTACCTCCAAACAGAAATGTCAGTAATAAAACAGGCTTAGCAGTAAAACAAGCAGAACAAGTGAGTAAATACACCAGGGGATCCTGAAGATCCAAACCATCAGGCCAATCTGACAGAGAGAGGTGGGGGAATATTGAGCCCAATAGGATTGAGGATCAATAGCTAAGGGATGGGTTAGTATTTCTGTTGCTTATGCAGTGATTCCTTCAGAGTTGAGGCAAAACTACATCTTGAAAAGTCACAGGGAGTCCCTGGATGGCCATATCTCCCTCAAGTCACTGTGAACTGTTGCTTCCTATTAACAAATGTTTCTTTATTTCAGTTCTACCCGTTGCCATCTCAACTCAACACCCTCTTATACCTGCTGCAAGTTCAGCATCACCAGGTAGGACACCTCACCCCTGCTGTTGCAGAGTTTAGCAGAGCTCTTCCACTGCACATAGTGGTAGCCAGGGGTTCAGCTCTACCATCTCTAGGACTGGTAATGTTTCATTTGAGATCAAAAGATTTAAGAAAAAACAGACTGAGATGGTCTAGATATTGTGTTGTCCAGTTTCACTTTATATTTGATTATCTGTAATTTACTATCAAAGAACATAGTAATTCAGGGATTCTCATATGCTTTAACAAATGTAAAGAGTAAGGGGAAAAAAGAAGAGTGTAAGAATGTGTGTATGTGTGTGTGTGTGTGTGTGTGTGTGTTAAAGAAAGAGAAACTAATAAAGGTCATCTTATATCTTTTGAATTTAAGAAATAAAGTAGAGCATCTGCCTAATGTCTGGGAAGTGTACAACTCAGAAAATTTTAATTATTTTTCCAAATGAGTCACATGGAGAGGCCATGCCTCTTCCTAATCATGCTGAACATCCTAGTAATGTCGCTATTATGGTCCATTTTCATTTTTTATTGGTAATTTTAGATATATATATAATGATAACATTCATCATAGAGAATTTGTACCTATACATGATATATATTGCTTCTTTTTTTTTCCATTCCCATCTTCCCTTCAATCCCTCTTCCCCTCCTTATTTACAAAAGCTTTGTTTCCATTTTTTCCTTCTATTTTTTCTTGTCCCTTCTTTCCTTTCCCCCTCCCCTCTCTCTTGTTCCCCTTCTTATTGGAACATTTCTTCCCATTTCCCAATATCTATTACACATTTTAGTCCATTTTCATTTTATCATTGTGCTTGTTGACACTATCTCTACTCCATCATCTGTAACTACTCAATTTCAGTTTTACCATCATGTAATTTATAGTCTAACAAGGCCAATGATAATCCCTAGTAAGCCCTTGTATCTTCACTGTTCTTGTGGCTACTGAGTACTTGAAACACATCTAATGGGAACTGAGATATTCTGTGTGTTTCAAATATAATCTAACTCTTTCAAAGACTTAGAGAAGTGGGGAGCTGCTGTACAATGGGTAGGAAATTTCAGTTACACACGATGAATAAATTCTAGAGATCTTCTGTATACATGGTACCTACAGTTAATAGTATAGCATTGTGCAGATATTTAGCATAGCATGAAAAATTTGTTAAAGTGGTACGACTCAAAATGTTCTTATATCACACACACACAAAAAGGACACAAGGAACCTTCTGGAGGTGGTAGATATGTTTATCCTCTTGATTGTGGTAATATTGTCACAGCTTATGCCTATGTCCAAATGCAGCAAATTGTATATGTTAAACGTATACAGTTTTTTAGTATATCAATCATACCTCAATAAAGTTGTTTTTTAAAAAGACAAAGAACTATAAAAAGAATGTAAAATTGCTCATTGACATTTTATATTGGTTACCTATTGAAATTATAATATTTTGACCCAATAGTTTCTCTCATGTGAGAAACTGTAAGTGTAAATAAGGACTAAAAGGTATAATAGATAATGTGAAATAGGAAGAAAAGGGGCAAAGGGGAAGGCGAAGTAGGAGGGGTAGGGGAAAGGAAAGAAGGGAATGGAATTAATATGAGAAAATGGAAAAATGGAAACAAAGTCTTTGTAAATAGAGAGGGATGGAGGGGTTGAAGGGAGGGTGGGGTAATGGGGAAAAAATAAGAACCAAGAGAGACTATGTAAAGGTACAAATTTCCAATGATGAATGTCATTATATTGTATACCTAAAATGTACCAATGATTAAAATGAATAATTGATAATGCAAAATAGGAAGAAAAGGTCCAAAGGGGTAGGGGAAGTGGGAGAGGTAGGGGAAAGGAAAGAAGGGAAAGGAAAAATGATGAGAAATGGAAAAAATGGAAATAGTCTTTGTAAATAGGGAAGTGTGGAGGAGGTGAAGGGAGGGCTGGGAATGGGGAAAAAATAAGAACCAAGATACATCATGTAAAAGTACAAGTTCTCAATGAGAAATGTAAATGTATTGTATACCTAAAATGTACTAATAAAAGAATTTAAGGGGAAAAAAAGAAATTATAATATTTTGGATACATTGGATTAAACAACACAGAGCACTAAAATTAATTTTACCTGTTTCTTTTTGCTTTTTAAGATGTGCCTATCAGAAATCTTACAATTACATATATAATAGATTCAACTTAATTTCTAGTAAATGACATTACCTTATGCCTTTCAATCACGATGTTAAATGCTTCTTGTGAATTTTCTTATCTAATCTTCCCAACTGCTGGATAGGGAGTGTCTGTAATCTCCCTTATCCTAATGCAGACACTCATGCTCAAATAGGTCAATACTGTCTCTGGGTTGATGGAACAATAACACAAAATCTGACTTTGGAGATCTAAAGCCTAATCTGTAGACTGCTCTAAATTCTCATCTAAATGACATTAAAAATTCTATTAAATATTGACCGGCCATGCTGCCTATTCAGAAACCAAGAGGATCACTTTGAGATGAGAAGAGCCAAGAGTGAAAGGAGTTAGTCTCTGAGCCAAGCCTGTATTTAATTTTTGTATTCTTGTACTTATTTACCCAGACTCATATGTCCATAGCCTAGATGGTGGCAGCAGCTCTTTATCACCCTCACCTCTGGCTTTGTTCCTGTCTCAGTCCATTTTTTACAATTCTTGGCTCTCTCAGCCAGGTGTGCTGACACACTCCTGTAATTCTAACTCTTGGGAGGCTGAGGCAGAAGGACTGCCCCAAGTTCAAGGCCAGCCTGGGCCAAATTGTGAGACTCTTTCAAAATAATAATTTTTAATAACTTAGTTCTTTTTTATTTTTTTGTGTGTTTGTTTGTGGGTGCTTTGTTTTGTTTTGTTTTAGACAGGGTCTCTCTATGTAGTTCAGGCTGGTCTTGAACTCACTATGTAGCCAAGGCTGGCCTTGAACTCATGGATTCTCCTGCCTTGGCCTCCCAAGTGCTAGGACTACAGGGGTGTGCCACCACATCCAGCAAAAATTTAGCTCTTGTGACCACATAAGGGTATTTTTGAAGCCTCAGGGAAATTTCCAGTTGGCTTCAATGCAGTGCTCAGAGAAGACTCAGGGACGCTGGGTTTGAACCTACTCTCTAATACCCCCTGCCTATGTAGCTGTGCCCCGTCTCTTTATCGATTTGTGCTCCAGTTATCTCATCAAAAAAATGGAACAATCGCTTATTTTAATGAGCTGTGGTGAGGACTAAGTCAGTGAATCCTTGTCAAGCGCATAGCGGAGAGCCTGGTGCCCAGCACCACTTCTCGGGCGGAGAGGCTTCTGCCCCGAGGCTGCCAGGCTGGAGAATGGGCCATGGTGCTTCTGCTGGAGCCATGGCCATCCTGTCATTCTTCCTCCCCAAGCTCTGGCAATCACCAGCATGCTTTCTGTCTCCACGTGTTTACCTATTCTGGATAGTTCGTATAAATGGAGCCATACAATATGAGATGATGTTTTTGTGCCCAGCGTGATGCTTTCAAGGCTGTCTGTTCCCTTTAAAATTCTTTGTTTGGAAGGCACTTGTGTAAAGGTAATTGAGTTCTCTAGGAAATGTGAAGCGGGTGAAGAGGGTCCTTCTCTTTCTAGTCAATATTAAATCTCAGGACTCATTTTCCTTGCTTTGTTTTTCTAAAAGTTGTATCAACTTCAGCTGTCCTGGATATTAACCACCCAATCATGTCATCAGGTAGGTCAGTGAACTATGAGCTAAAACAACAAAAACTAGGTGTGCTATATTATATATGCCAGGTCTGGCATTTTAAGCCCATGGAAATGATGACTGATGTTCAGGGATGGGACAAATTCACTACCAAGGGATGTAGGGAGAGCATGTGATGTCCAGTGTCACCTCCGGCACCAGACTGCTACCAAATGAGGAAGAATTTCATCTGCCTTGCTCATGACTATTTTCCTAGCACCCATCACAGTCCTTAGCACAATACAGGCACTGAATATATGTTTGTTGAATTAATAAAAGAATGTCCACATGTGTGGCCAGGGCATTTGGCTCCTTATTGAATCAGCTGTAGTCTTGACTAGGAATAATCCTGCTAGACAGTAAGTCACGGAGGGGAATTTCTCCCCTCAAGAGACCCAAGCATCACTCTGAAAAATGCCAGTCATCCCTATGTGCAATCATCCTCTTCACGGGGAAGTGTTAGCACTTCAGATATGCACACACTAACAAAGCCAGATGCTTCTAATAAATATTTTTTATGTTTCAGTCACAGCAGATAATGAAAAGTTACGAACCATCTTGTCAGGTAAGAGCAGTGACTCCATCATTAGTCTTGTAGATAGACAGCACCTTACTATCCAGAGGCAGGCAGAGGGGGTCACTAGGTTATATAATGTTCTCTGAGGGGTCATCAAAGACATCTTTATGAATATCATGATTTTTACAACTTTTGCCCAAGTTTTTAGTGACTTGTTTTACTACTGCTGAGTACCCTCATGCAGAACCCTGCATGAGGGGGAGGCACTAGGAACAGCAGAATCACACTTAGGAGCCTTCTGCTGGCCACCTAAACTTGACTCTAACCTCCTCTGAAATTTGGCAGTTCATTATGAACATGTGGCTAGTCCAGATGTTTGGGTTAAGGTATAGACTAGCTGGGGACATTTTCCAGCTGTTAGTTGAGTCCTTTTCTGATGTGCGCTGTGTCTGTCCCAGGAAAGGGACCTTGATTCCTAACCCCCATTCCAATGTTGTTTCAGTTCTTCCTGTGGCTGACTCTGCAGCTGCCAATCGCAGAGCCAATGTGCCTGGGCTCAGCCCACCAGGTGAGCAGCCTTCCCCAGGGACACACTGTCACTCTTGTGAACTGTGGAGAGGGGTCACCACGCCTGGAAGAAGCCTGGGGGAGTAGCACAGGTGGGGGCTACCGAGGTACAGAAGAAAGCTCCATAGTGAGAGAAAATGGATCTTGGCCTGAAGACCTGGGCTGGTCAGTTGGTCCTTCCAGAAGACTTCAGCTTCTGGTCAGCTGTACTTTCCTGATATTCCAAGGAAACACTGTAAAGTTCAGAAAATACAAAGAATAAGAGAGCAAATAATCATGTCCCCCTTACCTAGACATGACCAATGTTTACATTGTGTTAAACTGGTTTTCTGTTCCTAACAAGAAGTGAAATAATCACACATGAAACTCCCAAGGCTGGGGATGTGGCTCAGTGGTAGAACATTTGCCTACCATGTGGGCAGCTCTGGGTTCAATCCCCATTGCTGCAGATAGATAGATACATAGATAGATTCGTAGATACATAGATGATCGATAAGAAGCTCCCAATTACTCCAACTCCAGTCTCTTCTCTCTCCTTCCCCTTTTTATATATACCTTTGTAGCTCATTTTTATATTTTTACACATATGAATTATATGATTTTGTGTGTCCTTTTTCACATAAATTATGTTAGTCTCTATATGTTATACAATACAGTTTCTCTTTACTCAATGTCACATTTTGAGATCAATCTATTTTGTTACACATGTGTGTATATATGTGTGTGTTTCACTGTTGTTAACTGCTGTAGAGTATTCTATTTTTGGAATATACTATTAAATTTAATCCATTTCCCCATGAATAGAAAAACATGTTCCTAAATTTTCATGTCTCTCATGCTATTGTCAAGGAACAAAGAATGAGAAATAATATATTCTAACACCTAGTCTGCTTTGTTCAGTGACTAGCAAAGAGCATGTCACATTGTGGTATAATTGTCAAACATTTTCTATCTTTTATTGCTATTATAAATCTGAGGTAGTTTAAAGATTCTTCTTAATTTTTAAGCCAGGTGTGATGGTTTGGATCAAAAATGTTTCCCAAAAGACTTATGTGTTCAAAGAGGAGTTTGCAAAGTGATTGGATCACAAGGGTGCTAACCTCATGAATGGATTGATTTGTTGCTGAATGGGCTGTTAGGAGGTGGAGCCTGATGAGGAAGTAGGTTACTGGGGCCATAACCCAGAAGTGTATGTCTTGTCCCTGGTTCTTCTCTGTCTGTGTTTTCTGGCTGCCATGAGGTAAGCAGCTTTCCTCTATGATGCCTTCTGCCATGGTGTTTCTGCCTTGCCACAGGACTAAAAGCAATGAAGTCAGCTGACCATGGACTGAAACCTCTGACACCATGAACCAAAATAAATCTTTCTTCCTTTAAGTTGTTTTTCTCATGTATTTTGTCAAAGCAATGAAAAGCTGACTAACACACCAGGCAGATAAGGTGAGTTTGACACTTACCCTTGTTTTTGTCTTGACAGAAGCCTGGCCCAGGCTGAGACTGGTGAATGGCACTGGAAGATGCTCTGGAAGGGTGGAGGTTTCCTACCAGGGGACCTGGGGGTCAGTGTGTGATGAAGGCTGGGGCCTGCCAGAGGCACAGGTCGTGTGCAGGCAGCTTGGGTGTGGCCTGGCTCTGTCTGCCCCCCTTGGTGCCCACTTTGGCCCAGGCTTTGGAAAGATCCTCTTAGACAATGTGCACTGCACTGGCACAGAAAGCAGCCTGTCCTTGTGCACCCATGACAGCTGGTTCACTCACAACTGTAGCCATGAGGAGGACGCTGGAGTCATCTGCTCTGGTGAGGGTCCTTTTGCATTCTAAATGACTCATGTGCAGAATGGCTTAGCTGCTCCTTCTGGGAGGGCTGGCATCTTCTCTCTTTACACTAACAGGTCCTCTAGTAAGGCAAGTCCCTCCCCTCCAAGGAAGACTGATTTCTACAACCCATTCTACTTTGACTTCTGTCTAGCTACTGTTTAATCTGTGCAATGGAAATGGGATGCAAATGAACCTGTCAAATCAAGCTTTAAGTCGTTCAAAAGGCTGGTTTTAATGATCCATTGTGCTACCTGAAGCTTAGAAGGTGTTCCCAGCTGATACCAACCCTCTGTAACAGATGGATTCAGAATGCAGCTCAGGAGGCTGAGCTCGCTCGCGTCAAGCTGTCCTACAGGGAGCCCCATAGTCCTTGTCTGAATGCCCCTCTCCTGGGCAGTTGCTCCAGGTTAGAGCCTGGTATCCTTGGGGGTGAGTCTTTGAGAAGAGTTCCAGGCTGAGGAGTGACATCAGTGACAAGGAAGTTAGGAATTAGCTCACAGTACCCAGTACCCCAAGTGCAGAATCTTTCCAAATGAGAATCCAGTCACCAGGCAGCTGCAGGCATGACAGGACTGTTCTGTGGGCACTGAAGAACCACAATTAACTGTCCTTGATCTCTGGGATATGCTGTATAATAACTATGCTCCTCAGTCCTCACAAAGTATTTGAGAGAAAACTAAGAAATTGAAAATTTTATACATATTTGATTTCAGAGTACTTCTGCCACTCGAAATACCATGGGACCATTCAGTTTACTTATTTTTTAATCCTAAAGTAGTGTTATTCAAACTTAACTGTGCATTAGGATCCCCTGGCAACTCATTAAAATACAGATTTCTGGACCCTACCCTTGGGGTTTTTATTTGTTAGCTCTAGAGTAGGGTATGAGAATGTGCACTTCTGACAAGTTTGGGATGCTTATGCACTGTTGGTCTGGGGGTCACATTTTGAGAATCACTGTTTTAAAACATAATTTAATAGAATATTTCTTATCCCAATAAATAGAAGCAGAATTATCATCATCTTCATTACCATCTTCATCTTCATCACCATCATCTTCATCTTCATCACCATTGTCATCTTCATCATCATTGCCATCATCATTATCACCATCATCATCTCCATCATTCTCATCATTGCCATCTTCATCTTCATCATCACGGTCATCATCATCATCACCTTCAGCACCATCATCGTCATTGTCCATCTCATCTTTATCAGCATCAGCATTACCTGCACTATCAGCATCAAAAACTAGTCTCACCAGTAAGTCAAACTTTATATTTACTTTCCTAGTTGCTTTTAGTTTGTTTTTATGCTTGAGTATTTACAGAACTTAACATCCAAAGAAGAATATTTAAGCAAATCATTAAAAGTCTTCAAACCTCTGGATATCCAACATTATGCAAATAGGTCTCTGTGGATGAATTAATTTCTCAGTTATAGATAGGAGCCCAGGGTTGCACTCGTGACCTCCTCTTCATCTGACAGCCACTGTCTTGCTCTCAGCCTTCATCATCCCTTCCTTCCTAGAAGACCACGGGCTTTCTGCCTGGCTTCTGTGCCTACGTGTTCTCAATGTCCAGAGTTAAATCAGGATTATTGAGGCATAATTTACATACAGTAAAAACTACCATGTACTTCAAAGAATTGTAATCATTACAGTTGTGTAACCATAATCACTATCAAGATATAGAACATTGCCATTACCTTATAAAGTTTCCTTGTCCCTCTTTGTTTTTAAACTTCTCCCCTGATCTTTGAATTCTGACAACCACTGATTTGAGTTTTCTCTCTAAAGGTTTGCCTTTCCCAGAATATCATATAATGCAATTAAGCAACACAGAACATTTTTATTGGGATTCTTTACTTAGCATAATATTTATAAGAATCATCCTTGTAATTCTATGCATCAAATATCATTCTTTTATCTTGTAGTATTTCACTGCATGGATGAACCAAAATTTGTTTATCTTTTCACTACTTGGTGGACATTAATTTATTTCTAGTTTTTGTTTTGTTTTGCTTTTTGAGACATGTAGTTTTCTCGCTATGCAGTTCATGCTGGCCTTAAACTCACTATATAGCCCAGGCTGGCCTCAAACTCATGGCGATCTTCCTGCCTCAGCCGACAAGTGGTAGGATTACAGGTGTGTGCCACCATACCCAGCTACTGTTTCTAGTTTTTACTATTATTCATAAAGCTACTATAAATACTCACATACAAGTTACAAACTGTTTTCAAAAATGGATTCCCACCAGCAATGTGTGAGAGTTACAGTCGTTGGCATCCTTGTCAACACTTTAGGTTGTCTATTTTTAAAGTTTGGCTATTATGATATCTCTACCATAATGAGATAGTGCTAACTCTTTGAGGGGTTTTTTTATTAGTACAGATTAGCTATATAGAATAATGGGTTTCATTTTGGCATATTAATACATGCATATAACATATTTTGTGGTTTTAAGCTACATTTCTCTAAAGACAAATGAAGTTGAACATTTTTTTTATTTGCTTATTTGCATCTCTTTGGTGAAATGTCTATTCAAATCTTTTATGCTGTTTTTAAAAGCTGAGTTGTCTGTCTTGTTACTGTGTTGTAAGACAGTTATTTACATATTATAGATACAAGTACTTTATCAGGTACATGTGTTGCAAACATTTTATATCAGTCTGTGGATTGTCTTTTCATTTTATTAACAGCATTTTTTAAAAAGCAGATTTAAAATATTTATGGAAGTCCAGTTTACTGATATTTTTATCTGAGAAAGACTTGTTTAACTAAAAGCCTCTCAGATTATTATTAACTGTTTTCTTCTATGTTTCATTTATTCATATGATCTGTTTTAATTGATTTTTGCTTTTGGTTTAATATATAATTCAAAGGTCTTTTTTCATAAACATCTAACCATTCCAACATCATTCATTGAGAAGATTATGCTGTCTCTATTGAGATACTGGAAACTTTTGCCAAAAATTAAATAACCCTATATACATAGATCTTCTAGATTCCTCCTTTTGTTCCATGGATTTGTGTGACCATCCTCATGCCCATATAACAGTCTTGATTATTATAGTTTCAAAGTAGTGTTGAAGTCAGATGGTGTGAATCTTCCAACTTTGTTTGTCTTTTCTTTTTTTTAATTAATTTTATTGGTACATTTAGATATACATAATGGTAACATTCATTGTAAGGAATTTGTACCTGTCCATATTATATCTTGATTCTTCTTTTCTCTCCAATCCCTTCCCCTCCCTTTAACCCCTCTTCCCTTCCTTATTTACAAAAGCTTTGTTTCCATGTTTTCCTTCTGTTCTCTTTCTTTTCCCTTCCTTCCTTTACCCCTTCCCCCTCTCTTGTTCCCCTTCCCATTTGAATATTTTCCCCCTTCCCAATATCTATTATACATTTTGCTCCTTATTCTACAAATAGTTCTTTTTCTCTTTTATACCCTTTCAGTTTCTCACACCAGAGTAATCGAGATTTTTTTCTCTTGACTCAAATTTTATTTTTCTAGCTTTACTGAAGTATGACTGAAAAATAAAAAATTGTATATATTTTAGGTGTGCAACATGTTGTTTTGATAAAAAAAAAACCTTGTTTAATGAATCTCACCAAAGAAACAAGTCAGCTTATAAAGTTCTACAAAAATGCCTGATGAGATTTTTAATTTGAATTGTGTTGTCTATTAATATATTTGAGAAAAATTGATATCATAACATCATTAAGTTTTTAAACCATCAATACTGTATATCTCTTCATTTAATGTTTTCATTTAAGGTCATCAAGATCCTATAGTTTTCTGCATGAAGATTTTCTACATATTTATTAGACTTATCCATAAGAACTTTATGGGTTTTGATGCTATTATAAAGGGTACTTAAATTTTAAAAATTCAGTATCTTCTTTTTGTTGCTGGTAAAAATGAAGTTTATATGTAATAAGTGATGGAATAAGAATCAGATCTCATATTAAAACAATCATGTCTTTAGCCTGGAAACTCACTAAGGCCTTTAGTACTGGTTTCTTATGTTACATTTTCATAAAGAGATGCTAGAAATTGGCTTAGAGTGCCTGATAGCTTTCCCTTTACTTGGCTTTCATTTATCTCTTTGGAGTGCTGTTTATTAACTAATTGATGTTTTCTTTTCACTGTAGCTGTTGCAATAACAATAGAGTCCATCACTTCTGTGGAAGAGCAAACACCAGCAGGTACATTAAAGTGCATCTTTTTTCAGTGTACATTGAATCTTTATATCCTATATATTTATTGAGGTTTACAGAATACATCATTTTTCTAGAAATATGAACAAAATTAGACATTTAATGGCAAATATTGCTAGATACCCCCAGTCCCTGTGAAGATTCTTGAGATAGTGAAAGATGTTTCTGAAAGTATGGTTCTAGTACTGCTAGTTCAGTAGGGTACTAAGGTCAGTTGTATATGCACACAGGCACATTCACACCCACATGGATTCTGTGGTCCTGTGACTTTAGACAATGCATTAAACACAGTAGACAGATCTCTTTACTACAGATATCTAGGAGCCTTTATGTACACCTAACCCTCAAAATACCCACTAGAAATCTCAGGATGTCAGGCTTATGCAGTACATTTGACCCAAATTCCCTTTTCTTTGTGTGCCATCTCTTGGGAAGTTTTCTGCATAATATGAATAAGGAAAGTGCTGAGATCCAGATATTTTGGGCAAATGTATCATGGCTACAAAGGTATTCCAGTCAAATTAAAATACATGTTATCTCATCTCCCTGAGTGTCTGAAATCAGGGCTGCCATCCTCCAATTCCAAAGCTCCCTAAAAGGAACTCTTCTTTTTATTTCTACCTGTCCAAGTCCTTCCATGGTTCAGCAACCATTCTCCAGAGTTTTTTTTCCCTTGGAAGAAGGCACATCGTCTACATTTTTACTCTTGTTACTGACATCTCTCAAAATCCACAGTGACTTAGTATTGTTCTAGCTTCTGCCTAAGTTATAAGCTTTATCTGCAGGCACTCTTTATTTCCTTCTTTATGGTCAAGAAATATTTTTGAATGAATGATGGCACACAGCATTACTAATTTATAGAAATTGCTCTTATTCCCTCAGTTTTCCTTAAGGGTTATGTCTCTAAATTTGTCTTCTGTTTTCACAAGATTGCTTCTACTGAACAAAGGATTCAGGATAAGTTGACCATGAATATAATGAATGATTGAAAAGTTAAATCATCTTGTTTAATGGTAATGATGGTGACCAATTTAGATAAATCAAGAGAAAATAGAACATTTCAGAAGGGTATTGGGTCTTTGGATGGGTCCTTTGTGTAGCGTGTTCACTTAATTATTGTCACCTTACTGACTGATTGTGACCTAAGTTTGCTGTTCATTATAGCTGATATCTTCACAGAGCCATCGCTGACAACAGCCCTGGAGGCCTTGACTGCTCCATCTGCAGGTATGGGAAGTAGGTCCTGAGATATTAAGGGCTGATGGACAGCAATGAGAGAAGTGTTTTCCAAGCTGGGGAAGCCAAAAGTAGAAAATAATCCATTTGCTTTCAGGGAAATTTTCTTAACCCTGTCAAGTTTCGGTTTCTTTACCTGTAAAATGGGAGCCTACCCCTGCTTAAAGTTTAAGGAAGAAATATGCAAGTTAGCAGCTCTTGGGTTCTCTGGCACTTAACTCATTGACACAAAAAGTTCCTGTCCTCAGCCTCCTTCACATAGTAAAGCCATAAGAAAAGATTTTCATGAGTCCAAAGGGACCAAGTTGCTCTAAGACTGTGGTGGATAATGAGATATCTATGTAGCTATGATTTGCCTAGCACAGTCTAGCTTACTGTTTCATTTGATATGTTGATAAGGGAATCGCATATGGACAAAATGTTCTTATTAGGAGAACCCTAGGAGTTCTAGAGAGTTATTATAAAGGTTTTCAACATTTTGAGTGGAGGTCTTAGCAAAGTCCATTTTCGTTTGAAATTGCAAATTACTCTGGCTATTCTTAATGTGTGAGTGCCTGAGAGCTGTGTGATCTTGCATGTTTGTAAAATGAGAAGATGCCTAACTAGGAATTTAAAAGAATAAAAGAAACCTTCCAGTGACTGGAGGGTCAGTCCCTAAGATCCCTCCTCTTGTGTCTCCGCCAGGAGCCTGGATAGCAGTGAGGCTGCTGAATGGCACAGGGAGGTGTTCAGGCCGCGTAGAGGTCCTTGTCCAGGGAACGTGGGGGACGGTGTGTGACGACCTCTGGGACCTGGCCGAGGCCACTGTCGTGTGCCGCCAGCTGCAGTGTGGCCAGGCAGTGGCAGCCCCCACAGGGGCCCACTTCGGAGCAGGATCCGGGGAAATCCTGCTGGATGACATGCAGTGTGTGGGCAGCGAGAGCCACCTGGGCCAGTGCGCGCACAGGAGCCAGGCCAGGAACAACTGCGGGCACCTTGAGGATGCTGGAGTCATCTGTGCAGGTGAGGGGGCATCACCTTCCAGGGTGTCACTGCTTTTTGCCCCTTCAGGCAACTTTGGTCTACATTCACAACAATCCTTAGACAGTTAAAATAAGCCCACAGACCTACTGAGTTGATCTTTCATCCCCCAGGTGCTGAAGATCCACCAAGCCCTACCCCCTCTGCAGGCTCTGAAGCTGTGTCCACAGGGTACACGCTCAGAGGTGGGTCACCTGTGTTCGCTGTGTTTGCTTATAGCCCTGTTCACTCTGCAGAAGACACTTCCACAAACTGGGCAGACACCCTGAAGGAGAGCACAGTGGCCTGATTCCTTATTATGAGCGAGGGCCATTGATAAGAGTAAAAAAAGATAGAAGAGTTTCCAAAATGGATATTTATTCCAGCACCTGAAATTCATCATTATGGAGTATACCTTTTCCTTGAATATCCCCAGGGCGAGGGATGGAGTATAGGAGGAGTTAAATGGCATCTAAAAAAAGAAGACATTGGCCCAGTTATTTGCCTGCTTAACAGATGCCAACATGCTGAGCTCTCTCAAATGGATGCTCCTAGATCCCAGAGGTAGGGAAGGTCAGAGCTCCTAGGGGAGGCAGAGCATGGGCTTGGATCCTCTGCATCTGGCCAGTGCTGAGACTCCATCCAGCAGCTACGACACAGGCACAGCACTGAAAGTTAAGACTAGGTCTGTTGCACAACGTGTCACCCACTAAACACGAAACCACAAATCAATTCTCCACACTGAGCAGTGTGACAGTTAATTGCTACATGACATTTTAAGGTCTAATGTGGTCCAATTGATCCCCTAATGATACAGCAATGAGGTTGTTTGTTTAGATTGATGCTTTAGGTAGCAAAATGAGGACCAAGAGGAGCTGAGAGGTGTTCTGGACAGCTCAAGTTGTTTAGGTAATAGCAAGTCCAGATAAATTTGCCTAGAGATAAATGCCTAGAGAAAGCCAGAGAAGTGCAGTCCCTTATGTGAGTACCATGTCTGCATGACTTCATTCTGACTGCTGTTTCCTAGAAGGGAATAAAAAAAAGAGACTACAGAAAGGTGGGCTTGCGAGTTTTCTGAGATGTAAAATGTACAGAGCAAAGAGAATATTCTAAAACCCCACTTTAGAGACTGAAAAACTCAAAACCGGGAAAAATAAAGTTTTGTCTGCATACTGCAGTGGGGAAACCTGATAGAATATTTGAATCTGGCTGTTCAGAGCATTGTCATTGCATTACCTTTTTCTACATTGGGCAGGGAAGCTCCTGGCTGAGAGTGATGTCCCTGTTTGTTTCTGCTTGCAGGTGATGGCCCCTCAGCTCCTACACCCTCAACAGGCACCCCCAGTTTTCACTCCACACTCACCCCAGCAGGTAATGCCTTCCTGTGGCGAGGTTGGAGCTGTGCAAAGTGCTTCCTGAGCACCTGCTATGTGCTGTGCATAGAGTTAAGTGCCCTCATAACACTGTTACTTTGCAGTAGCCTCAAAGGAAGTGATTACTTTCAGCATGTCACAAGTGAATAAACAGAGGCTCAGAGACAGCAGATGGGAAGGTGGCACTGGTCAGGTGTCTAGAATCACACAACCAGTGTGTGGCAAAGGCTGGATCCACCCAGACCTGTATGACTATAGGCCCTTGATTTTACCAGGTGTTTCCCGGTGACATGGATCAGAGGTACCTCATGCATGAGAGAAGGAAATTAATTAAATAATTAATTGCTCATATCAAGACTATTTGAGGAAATTACAAATGTTGAAATTACATTACTATTAGGCTACCTAGAACAGAAGATTTATTATAATACAAGATACGAAAGATAAAATGTTAACAATTCATTTGGAGTTTTCATTTTTCCTTTCACTGCTTCATTTGAGCAAAATTTATCTCAACTGTACCTAGGCCTCAGTAGCATATAAAATCATCCTGTAACCATTTTTGGAATATTTACACATTTTATACTCCCTTTTATATTTTGTAAATATTTTATATTCTTTACATGTAGTGTATTTTATAATACATTCTTTTTATAAACATTCTTGCTAGCCAGCTCTGATGTTATTTCCATCTTACAGTGGGCCAAAATGGGATTCCATTGTAATGAAAGGTGGCATCAGCCCAAGCTTTGAATTAGGGAAACCCTATCTTCACACTGGAAGCTCCATTGTCCCTCTAGAATGACATCCCTAAGGCCCACACCCAAATCATGCATTGTCTGTACAGGTGAGGGCTGTCACTTCCTAGGATGTCACTGCTTTTGTGTATTTTCAAACACATTCAACCAGCTTTCTTAGAAGTCATTGAACAGTTTATTATCACCATAGTTATTAAAGATATTTTAAAATTATCAGATGCTGATGTGTCTCCAGGCTTCATCCCCACCACGGAGCCTGAAACTGCTGCCTTGGTCCATAAACTCCCAGGTTGGTGAAATCTTTGGGTCATGTGGATTGGGACAATTATTTTCAATTTTTGGTGGGGGGGGGGTGCCAGGGATCAAACTCAGGTCCTTGCACTTGCGAGGCAGGTGCCAGAACCACTGAGCTAAATCCCTGGCCCTAAGAGACAATTATTTTCTTAAACTATGTTAGCAATTCCTCATCCTATCCAGAGGCACAATGTTAAGCAGGATCAGGAGGTCAATAAAAATGGAGATGAGAAGTTTGAGAAATAAGATACATCTTCCATCACTTGGAGTTCTTTAAAAATGCTTTTACTTGTCCACCAATAATTCTCTTTAGAAAATTCTTACAGTGTCAAACTGATTTATGGACTCAAATAATGGGAGCAATTAAATAAGAATCAGATGCATTTTCTGGACAAACAAAGGTAAAGTATCTCCTGCAGACTGGCAAACCAGGAGCACCGGCAGCAGCAACATCATTGACCCGGCTTTCACATTATGAACCTGAAAGGGCTGAAGGAGCAAGATGAGGGGAGGCAGGAGAACTTGCAGGAAGAGAAGAGAAGGATGGGGAAGCAGCAGTAGGAAGTCAGGGCGGGTCTTCCTTTTGTGTGCTCTTGCCAGGACAGCTGTGATGTTGGCTCCAAATGCATGACAAAATGGCCAGGCAGGAGAGACAGGGATGGCATTTGCAGTATATTCTGCCCACCTCCCACGGCAGGTGTCCTTCGGCTTGACTGATATGCAAGGAAGTTCATGTGTTATGTATTAAGGCCAAGTCTGCAAATCACTGTGTGGCCTCCAAATTAAAAAGTGAACTTGTCTTCTACCTGCCCCACAGTGAACAGAACAGCTTGGCTAATTGCTGTTCGAGAGTCGAGCTCTACTTGGATCAAATTGTTCCCATGTGTAGGAGCTCTAAGATAATTTGTTTAATGTTTTATAAGATTTTAAAAAACAAGAGTGAGAAAAGGTGGTGGCTAGAAATCCAGTATGCATCTCATTGTGTTTAGGTGATGGAGAACTTGGATAAATTCACTTAGTTGGAAATTTAGAGACTTGGTGGTTAAACTGAATGTGAGGAATCTGAGAACCTTCTAGAGGAAAAACTGGCACAAAGATCAAAGAAATTCCAATATCGGTTAGGCAGGCATTGAAGTAATAACTAAAGCAGATGACTAGTCTCCCCATAACTAAAGTTTTCCCTCCTGCTGTGGATCTGAAGCGCCAGGGGCAGGTGAGGGAGGAGTGTTCCTCTGGACATTTGCCTGTGAGGGAGAAAAGACTTGGTAGAAAGTGCTTGACTTTTCCCTTCAGATAGTTCTTGTTTTCACTCTTCTTTCTGTGGATTTGGGGAACCTCTGCCCATAAAGGATGTCTTGTTCCTCTGCTCACAGGTGATGGATTGACAGCAGCCTCCCACACACCGCAGCCTCCTCGCCTTCCTTCCGCACCCACAGCAGCAGGTGAGTCCTGGCCGACACCTGTGTGCACTTGGAGAGTGAGAAAAGGGTGCTACCTCTCTGCCACAAGCCAAGGAGGTGACGAGTAGTACAATTCACAGTAGCAATATCATGCAGCAACCAAAGGAGAAGGGCTTGTTCTCTATTTAGGAGATGAGAACTGTATATAGAAACTTAGGGAAGTCAAACTACCTCCATTTCCACAAGTCTGATCTGTCTGATTTCAAAGAACAAGATTTTACCTCTGCCTTTTTCCTGGAGCTATTTTTACCTTTGTTTTCTAATTGACACACAATAATTTTATATATTTCTGAGATACTGTGCAGTACCTTGATACATCCAATGATATAGATCACCTCAAGAATTCTTTATTTCTTTGTGGTGAGAACACTCAGAAGTCCCTCTCCTATCTATTTTGACTTTTTGTTCAGCGCTGATTGAGCCATCTTTGAGCTATTTTGAAATACACTTTACATGATTGCTAACAGTGGACTCTACCATATAACATAACAACAGAATTTATTCCTAACATTTAATTATAACTTTATACCCACTGAATAATTTCTCCTCATTCCCCCTCTTTTTCTTTCTTCCCAGTCTTTGGTAATGGGCAAAAGGGAGAAGGTTTTAGTGAGCACCAATTTCTATTTAATCCACTTATTCTATTTTTTTCTCTTTTCCTGCCTTCTTTTGGATTAACCATTATCTATGATTCCATTTTATTTCAACTACTGACTTTCTCTTTCTTTTGATATTGAACAGTTGAGCTACAGTTTCTAATATGCATCTTTTATATGATTAAGTCAACCTCCAAATGATACTATATCACATCATGTGCAATATAAGAACCTTATGATGGTACATTTTCAATCACTCTCATCCTTTGTGAAATTATTGCACTATATTGTAATTTATTTAATTATAAATTCTACAGTATTTTGTTACTCTTATACAATTAAACATGAAAAAACTCATTAAACATATTCACACATATATACATATACACACATTTTTGGGGAAAAGTAATATTAGAATGTCAGTTTTTTTCAATTTTTATATTTGACTAGTATATATTTACAGGACATAAGATTTTTTTATATTAAATTCTTTTATTGGTACATTGTAGGTATACAACATAATTACATTTCTCATTGGGAATTGTACCTTTATATAATGCATCTTGGTTCTTATTTTTTCCCCATTCCTAGCCCTCCCTGCACGCCCTCCACCCTTCCCTATTTACAAAGACTTTATTTCCATTTTTTCCATTTCTCATCATTTTTTCCTTTCCCTTCTTTCCTTTCCCCTGTGCCTCCCACTACCCCTACCCCTTTGGACCTTTTATTCCTATTTTACATTATCGATTATTCATTCTAATAATTGGTACATTTTAGGTATACAATATAATGACATTCATCATTGGAAATTTGCACCTTTACATAGTCTCTCTTGGTTCTTGTTTTTCACCCTTGCCCAGCCCTCCCTTCAACCCCTCCAGTCCTCCCTATTTACAAAAATTTTGTTCCTATTTTTCCATTTTCTCATATTAATCCCATTCCCTTCTATCCTTTCCCTTAGCCCTCCCACTTCCTTCCCCTTTGCCCCTTTTCTTCCTATTTCACATTACCTATTATACATTTAGTCCTTATTTACACTTTCAGTTTCTCACACCAGAGAAACTATTCAGTATTTACACATCTGTGTCCTATTTATTTTACAGGACATAAGATTGCATTCCTTGTGGAAAGTTGGTAAATGTACATAACATATCTTAATTCTTCTTTCATCCCCTTCTCCTTCCTTCCCTCTCCCTCCCTCTATCTCTTGATTCTCTTCCCACTTGCAAAATATCTATCTCCCTATTTCCTATTCTTTTATTTTGCTCTTTATATTTCTTATATAAGAGAAACCATGCACTATTTAAGCTTTGTGTCTGATTTATTTAATTTAACATTTTGACATGTCTGGTACTCCTCATTTTTCTGGGTAGATCCAAGCTTCTGTTTTGTATTCCTTTGACTGAAGAATTTCCTTGTGTATTTCTTATAATCAGATTTGCTGGCAATGAATTATATCAGTTTTCTTTTTTTCCAGAAACAAAAACTTATTTCACCTCAATCTTTGAAAGATGTTTCTACTGGGTATAAAATTTGGGGTTAAGAGGTTTTTCTTTCTTTCTTTAGTTCAATACTTTAAAAATGCACTGCTTTGTTTTCTCATTTGAATGGATTCCAATAAGTTTGCTGTGTGCTCATCTTTGTTCTCTTTGTAATATTTCTTTTCATTCTGACCAGTTTCAAGATTTTCTTTTTTTGGTACTGGGGATCGAACTCTGGTCCTTATGCTTTCGAGGCAGGTGGCAGAACCACTGAGCTAAATCCCCAGCCCTTCAAGATTTTCTTTTTATATTCAGTCCTAGTTTTCAACAGTTTGATTATCTACTTGGAGTTCCCTGAGCTTCTTGGATCTGTGGTGTGATGTATTCCATTATTTTTGAAGAATCTTGACCATCCTGTCTTCAAATTTTCCTTCTGCCTTGTTTTCTTGCACTTCTCCTCCTGAGAATTCACTTGCATGTATGTTAGATCATTTGATGCTGTAACACCACATTTAGAAGACCTAGGTTTTTTAATTTTATTTTAGCTCTTTTCCATATGTTTCTGTTTGGAAAATTCCTGTTTACCTATCTGCATTTTCATTGCCCTTTTCTCAGCGGTATTGAGTCTGATAATGAGTCTTATCAAAGGAATTCTTCCTCTCTGATGTCATGCTTTTATTTCTAGCATTTCCATATGACTCTTTTATATTTTATTTTGAAATTACCATTTATTCATGTATATTGTTCACTTTTTCCACAGAAGTCTTTAACACATTAATCATAGTTATTTTAATGTTCCTGTCTGTACTTTCCAGCATCCGGACCCCCTTTCATTGTTTCGTTTCTTGACAGTGGACTGGCCTTTCTCTTGCTTTTTTGTGGAACTCATGGTGCCAGTTGAGTGCTAGCATCACATTTAGAAATAAATAATATTTGCACCCAGAAATGGGTATATCACTTCTCTGTCAGGCCATCAACGTTAGAGATTCAGTCAATCCACTCAGAAGTTGAAGTGGATTTAGGTATTACATCACATCAGAAACTTCAAAATTATGGAATGTTGATACCTTGTGTTTATTGTGAGGACACCAGTGTGAGGATGTTTTTTTTAGTGTTCTAGCTCCCTCCTCAGCCTTTAACTGCTGTTGCATACCTACCCTACCAAGTGGTCTCCTCCTTCCGTACTCTTGCCCCTCCCAAGCTTGGGCTACAGCTCCTAGAGACAGGCTCCCTTTGTCCTGGTTCCATAACAGCCTCAGGGACAATGTTAAAGAAATTTTTTTTTGGTAAGAGGTAGTTAGGTGATGACAATCTGTCCCAAATATATATCAATGAATACCCAGGAGCCAGAATACCCAGATCCTTTAGAATTTTACAGATGATGTACAGCTATATGGCACCATAGCAAGTGAGCTATCCTGGGTTAAACAGACTTAAATGTTTGTTAGCCTTTAATATGCTAATGAGCACTGCCAGGCTACAGAAGGGAATAAACTGATTCTCAAACCTTGGTTCCTGAAGCAATGATGTTTCACAGATCTTTCTTCAGGCTAGGCAATGAAATAGAAGTAGCTTCACCCTCGGACCTTCCAAACCACCCACATCCAGGCCCCATGCCCCACCTTCCCTCCTGATACTTCCCAGAGTGGACAACCAGGCTCCTAACTAAGGCCAGCCTTTCTCCCTGTGCACTGGACCCCATCCTTCCTCATCACCACTCAGCTCCCCTACTTACTTATGTTTGTTACTACAGAAATCTTCCTAAACAGAATTCAAGAGAGTCAAATTGACCAAGCGCAGTGTAGAAAGTCCTAGTCACGTCTTTTGAAAGTAAACTGTCTTTGGTTATTAATGGTGGTAGCAAGAGGAATGATTGTGTGCTCAACAGCTGGCACCTCTGTAAAATAGCTAGGACCAGTCTAAAAGTTGAAGGAAATCTGCACCCAAGGCCAGGCCTCAAGTCTCTCTTTGTGTCCCCCACCCCAGGACACCAGATGGAGGTGAGGCTGCTGAACGGCACAGGGAGGTGCTCAGGCCGCGTGGAGGTCCTTGTCCAGGCAACATGGAGGACGGTGTGTGACGACCTCTGGGACCTGGCTGAAGCCACTGTCGTGTGCCGCCAGCTGCAGTGTGGCCAGGCTGTAGCAGCACCCACAGGGGCCCACTTTGGAGCAGGCTCTGGAAAGATCCTGCTGGACAATGTACAGTGCATGGGCAGTGAGAGCCACCTGGGGCAGTGCGTGCACAGGGGCCAGGCCAGACACAACTGTGGGCACCTGGAGGATGCCGGTGTGGTCTGCACAGGTGAGGGCTGTGAGTTCCCGGGACTTCAGAATTGTCACATTCAGCCAACACTAACAGAACCACTGGACAGCCCGTTATAAACGCCTCACAGACCTTGACTCTTCATCAGGTGCAGATGGTTCTCCAGCCCCCATCCCCACCTCAGAGCCTGAAGCCACACTGCTGTCTCGCATACTCCCAGGTAGGTGCAATCTGTGGGTGGTTTGCTTTGGGTAAACATCATAGTTACTTTTCTTGTTGCTGAGACAAAATATCTGACACCCAAAGTTAAAGGAGGAAAGTTTATTTAGCCCACAGTTTGTAGTGGTTTCAGTTCATACTCAGCTACCTGCAAGGCAGGGTGGTGGGGCAGATGCAGAGGAGAAACAGTTCATGGCAAACAGAAGGTAGAAAAACAAGCCAGGGATGACCACAGCTCTTTCTGCTTCTTATGCCTCATCCAGGCTACTTAGGGCAGGTAGCACTCACACCCTTACTCCTAGTGCCCTTGAGCCTAGCATTGCACCTTAAGTCAATCCCAGCGTTACACACTCTAGATCCAGCCACCTCTGAAAAAGCCCCACCTGACCACATATGAGGCTTTGAGGGGACCTCTAAACACACAGCCATAACACTAAACTTTTCTAACTTTCCTTGTTAAGTCATTATAGAGCTTTTCTCACACTAGAAGAGCAAAATTCCATTCCTCATCTCAGTCAAAGGAATATGTCCATGAAAAGGATAAAAACAGAGAATGAGATGTTTAGGCAATGGAATAATTACTGCAGCAAATGAATTTCACCAAAATTTCTCAATTTTTTGCCAATAGTTATGTTAGAAAAGATCAAATATCTGCAAATAATTCGTGTACTCATAAGAGAATTACAAAGAAACACCTTTGAGGATTGCAACTTTGTAAAAGCTTAGGTTTGACAAGGGGTGCAAATGGCTCATCACAGAAAGGCTCTGATTCAAGTCTATGAGAAAGGCAGGTGCAGGTACCTGGGGGAGGGGCAGACCTCCAGGAAATATTTATTTTTTTCACCTGTAATATTAGTTAGGAGATGGCCCGGGAATTTAGCTCAGCGGTTTTGCCCCCTGCTGCACAAGTGCAAGGACTTGAGTTCGATTCCTGATACCAAAAACTATATATATATTAGTTAGGAGAATACAGCCAATTCTCTGTTTGGGGAACAAAAGGAAGTGAAAGAAGACAGGATAGATGTGTCCAGACAGGCAGATTTATCTCTTCTCATCCCTAGGAAACTGGCTTTCCAACTGCTTCACCAACAGGTCTGATACTTGCCCATTGAATTGGTCAAGGCCATTCCATATGCTATCATATGGCTAAGTGAAAGATAAAAGTCACATAACTTGTGTTTTTATCTATCTCATTCTTAAAGTCTCATAGCTCATCTGTTGCTTGATAGTCTGATCATTAAAATGATTTCATAACTACTACATGACCAGTAGATTTTTTATGAGACAAAATGAGGGGGAAAGTTATGTCCACAAGTCACTTGTAGATGCATTTCTTAAAGAACACAATGTGTTATCCAGCTTCTAGGTGAAAATTGAACAGCTTAAACATTTTCGTAATGTAAAAGAGACATTATGCATATTTTCTGAAAAGGACCAAGAATCATGCCAACCAATAAATTTCAGAACCAGTTTTCTGTGCATTTAAAGATCTGGAATCGTAAAAATGTTTGATTCCTTCATCCTTCTGCAGAAATTCAGTGACCAGGATAGAGGGGACAAGAAAGAGATGGGGAATGGAGCTTTCTTTCCTGCCCAAATCTTTATTTCTGGTGGTACTGCATATGGTATCTTCCAAGGGGAAAATTAATTAATGCTATTTTTGTCTCCAACTGAGATTTGGACAATTAAGGAAATGAGAGAAAGGAATGTGAGATGGAGACCAAAATGCCAAGCCACCTCAGGGTGAAGAATGAAGCTCAGTGTGGAAGGCCTGTCTGAAAGGATCAGAGCAGATGTTTGCTCTGAGGGCAGGCTGGCTTCCAAAGAGGAAAAAGGGCAGAATTAGCCAGTGGCTTTCGTGAGCTGAAGTGAGGAAGGAATGGGAAAGAGCTAGTGCTGCATGGAAGGAAATATCAGGAGGGGCCGAGTGTTACCCCTGACAGTATTTAATTTAGCGTGAATATTCTCCTCCTCCAATTTTTCACACTGATAGGATGTGCATCTTCAACCACATTTCCTTTCTCCGAATCTGCTGCCCTGAAACTGATGCTCAGCCCAGAAGGTGAGTCTTTACAGTAAGTTTCTTAGAGCTTGCTCTTGGAGCAGAGAAAAATGAGGGACAATAATGACAACCCCACCACCCACAAGCACACGTACCAGAGTCAGCACTAGGGACTTCCCCGTTATTGTGTCCTCCCTGGCTCTTCTCATCAAGAAAATACCACCGGGAAAGTGATACTTTCTCCCTTCTATATGTGAATACATTGAGTCAGGCAGCTCTACTGTACCAAATCTGCTTTGTCCTGAAAGTAATAACAGAGATGACTATTAGCCAGACATATTAAGAAAATGACATGAAGACAATGAATTTTTAATGTGTTGCTACATTGTGAATGCTAAATATCACATAATTTGAAATATATCTAATTGGTTTTTTTATATCTAATTGTTTGTTAAAGTATTGTTTACTTATATTTTCTTTTTTCTTCTACACACATTATATTGCACTTAATGCAAAATGCATCCCTATAAGGATGCCTAATCTTTTTTTAACTTTCTCATTAGCACATAGCTTTTTATGACTATAATAACCATAAATATTTGTGCAGTACTTTTAACATAGAGCATATCTGTTAGGAAAAAAGGAAAAGAAACAAAGGTATGAGCTCAATGGGACAGGTTTATTTCAGAACAAATCTGAGAGGGACCGCTCTGGCACTAGAGACCAGACCAGCAGCTCTCATACAGGCTATGGGGTCTTTCATAGGGTCCTGAGGAGGGGGAAGTTCAGAGAAAGGGGGTTGTGACCACCTGCCAAGAACAAAGCTTGAGAGAGCACAACAGTACTTGTTGCCCAAGGACAAGGCTTGGGAAAGCACAGGGAATAGTGGCTACTCTCAGTAGCAGGGCTGGTAGTGTTAGGAGTCCCCAGGTGCAGCTGTGCTGGCAGGGAACAGTTTAGAGGGGTCTCTGATCAGGATGCTGGCAGTTGAATTCCTTCAATATTCACACCTATTATTTCTTCTAATCTCCCTCCCACCAAATCCTTTCTGTTAGACAGGGAAAATGTTCTCCCCATTTGACAATGAAGATGCTATGATTGGCATCCATAAAGGGTGTAGTCAGTATGGGATCTGAGGCTGGACAGGCTCTCATTGAGACCCCTTGAAACTGGATCTCTAATTTACCTGACACCAAAAAGATTATGGGTCCATTTTAAGATTAAGATACCTTTTTTGCTTAATTCTTTTTGTATTATTAGAGGTAGCACTTTATCAATGTTGGATGTGTTTCCTTTGACACCAACTATTGACTTCTTTCTACCATTCATATTCAAATAATGACAATAAGTCTAAAATAAGCATTCATAAGAATAGTCTTTATATGTTTCATATTTTTCATGTTTAAATACACTAGACATAAGAGTTGTAAGAGACGTATAGAACCAACTTTATCAGTTAATTAGGAACCATATTAGAAATCTTTATTCTCTAAGAGGGCTGTTAAGTAATATTAATCCCTCTGCTAGTGAGCACCAGGATTCTCTAACAGAGGATTATGTTACCCCAGGTTTTCCCTGCTGATTTAACTACTAAGCTCCTGTTCACTGAGATGGGCACTAAATCTGAGTGTCTGAAAAAATTAGTTTGAGAAATACTCAGTTACAATTGCTTAGAGCAATATTCATGAATAGTTATAGAGAGGTCTAATCAAGTTGTTTTAAGTGATCTTGTCTCCTTGAGTATGCTAAATTTCTTCGTGACCTTGGGCTCCAACTCTCCTCCTAATTATTCTGTAAAACAACACATCTTAAAAATGAGAATTTTTCTCTTTGCCTGGAATACTCCTGTATCCATCACGTTTCCAGTGCCTCTCCTTATTAAATTCGATGTTTGTTCTGATTCCTGTTATAAAATCTCTACCATCAGCCATATCTTTTCTCAGGCTGTATCATTTCTGCTGCTTTCCTGGCATTGTACTCATTCTGTCTTCAGTGAAAAAGCTATCCGGATACTTCTACTAGCTCCCAACTCAATACAGGGACTGTATTTTGCAGGAACTCTTATGATTCCAGTAATAAATAGCCCATTCTATGGGTGCTGTTTGATTGACTAAACATCCTAATAGCAATGATGCAAAACATTAATTAATGTTGGGTAGCTTACTAGGCAGTAGGCTTGATAACCTTATCTTTGTGTTAAAGTCTTAATTTGATAAGCAACTCTACTTAAACTGAGCTAATTGGTGCTACAGGGCTCTGATTCTGATAGAGGCTCAAACAGAGCCAGGTGCCACAGCAGTTCTGCATCTTCACTGGCCAGCAGAACACTTATATGGCAAATTGGGTAAAGCAACTTTATTATTCACAGACAGGTGAGGATAGATAGATGCCTAGGGCCCAAGAGGAGCTGGTCCCCCAAGGCTCAGGAAAGTCATCCAGGCCGATGGAGTCTCCTCAGCACATGCTCCACTTCACACAGCAGCTGAGGGACCTTGAAGCACTCTGTTCTTGGTCTAATCCCAGGAGCAACTAGATGCGCATTGCAGAACACTCAGTTCTAGGGGGGGACAAGGTAAAGCCCAGGCGGTCCTGGACAATGCCTCTTTATCCCCAGATGATGCATTCTCAGCATATTCTGCAATTATCCTGAGAACTACAGGTGGGAGGGGTACAGAACTGTGCTGGCTGTGGCTACCCAGGGACCTGGTCTCCTGCACTTGGCTCTGGTGAAATCACGGCAGTTCTGTAGGATCCATTACCTTTGTGGTAGGAAATGGTCACACACAAAATCAAGTGACAGATGATGGTGACTTAGATGAAAGATAATCTCCCAAATAAGACCACTACTAACCCTCAGGTTGGATTCTTAAAGAAATTCTCATTTCTTTTTATTTCCAGTTTTATGTTACATTGTTACTGATAATAACTTTTACATTCTCCATGTAGTTAAGGTTGCCTCAGAGACTTCCTTGGCCAAAATCCCTGCGTCCTCTACACTTTCATCAACAGGTATGAAAAGACTTGCCTGGAAAATGAGGTCAGAGATGCAGGTGATCCCAAGCATCAGTTCACTAGATGGAAAATGATAGTCAGAGTCACTTTGGGAGGCACCTGTGTGGAAGGGAAAGGCCAGGAAGTTCCTCCACTTTCTAGATGTGTGATCTTGAGCAGTTCAGGTGCCTTACCTGAGTCTGTGTCTTTCTCTGAAGCAAATACAGTGTCCCTTCTGGGATGGTGAATGAATAGCTTTTAAAAAGGGGGATAGAATGTACAAAAAGTGAATTGTAAGACTTCTAGACACATGTGTATGTTCAGCTGTCTCCTACAAATTCACAAATTATAGTCGTGAGAGCCAGTGTGTTAGAAAACATTAAGGCTAATATGGGTATAGGCATTCTGGATATCAGGACATGACTTAACTATTATTGTAAACATGGAGTCAAGACTTAAATGTGTTGCTATAAACTAGTCTATTTTATATATTTTTGCCCGTCTGTGCAATGAAATTACGTGATGGATAATGTGTCCTTGTTTGGAGTACATTGGGGCCTTCCATAAACTTTTCATATATATATAGGAAACAGGGAGATAGACTATGGAGCAGAGATGGGAAGGGGATTGTGGGGTGAGGGAAGACAAGATGGAGGGGAGAAGAAGGGGAAATAAAAAGGATCATAATGTGTACCAATTCCCCTCAATGAATTACTTACTATGTATCCTAAACACATACTGATTTTAAAAAGGAAAAGAGAGAACTGAAGGCAAAACCACTTTGTTCTAACTGGAGGTTTTAAACAAAAATCTGTCACTTAAATTGAGGATGACTTTGGTTTGTTCTCCTAGTTACATGTGTAACACAGGTTTTTGTGATAAATAGACTCAGATCCAGAGAGGATAGAAGAAATATCTCTGACACCAGAGGCCAGTGCCCAGTGCCCCTCTCCTTTGTGTCCCCCGGGAGCCTGGATGGAGGTGAAGCTACTGAATGGCACAGGGAGGTGTTCAGGCCGCGTGGAGGTCCTCATCCAGGGCATGTGGGGGACGGTGTGTGATGACCTCTGGGACCTGGCCGAGGCCACTGTCGTGTGCCGCCAGCTACAGTGTGGCCAGGCAGTGGCAGCCCCCGTGGGGGCCCACTTCTGGGCAGGATCTGGGATGATCCTGCTAGATGATGTGCAATGTGTGGGCAGCGAGACCCACCTGGGCCAGTGCATGCACGGGAGCCAGGCTGGACACAACTGTGGGCACCTGGCGGACGCTGGTGTGGTCTGCACAGGTAAGAGGTTGTTTATCTCCCAGGACTTCCCCATTGTCACATCAGCTGTCACTGATAGAAATCATCGAATAAACATTTAATCAGCCTCATGCATCTTGGTATATTGAGCTCTGTCAACCTTCAGGCTGGATGGCTCTCCAGCCCCCACCCTCCACAGAGCCTGGAGCCACATGACTGTCACACATGCTCTCAGGTTAGTCCAGGCTTTGGGTAACTTGTTTTATGTGAGCTCTGTCTTCTAAAATTCATTTTGTCAAGTCACAGTAGAACCCTTCCCAGGATAGAAGAGTAAAACTCCATTCTACGTCACAGTCAAAGGGGTATGTTCTTCTCAACATGTCTGTAGATAAGAATAAACAGAAGATGAGATGTTTAGGCAATGGAATAATTATTGTATCATGGTCTCTCCGTGCCTCCCCCATGAATTGTTAAAACATATCAATTGTCTCCAAATAACTCACAAGCACTAATCTAATTCATGAAACTCTGGCATTGCCTCCCCTGGTGCAAGGCTGTCACTTTGTTTTTTCATACATATTCAACTTATGTTTTTAAAAGTCACTGAAGATCATAATGTAAATAATACTGTACTGTAGATCTT
The DNA here is from genome assembly GCF_000247695.1 of Heterocephalus glaber. The sequence continues at coordinate 8,783,412 of NW_004624737.1, forward strand.
AAATGTTGGTTTCTTTTGACCACCAGGTATGGACCATTCACCAGACCCCACTCCAATAATAGAGCCAGAAGCTGCCACCATGTCATACCTGGGTTGGTCCAATCTTTACCTGGTTCCTCTACTTTGTAGTTTTTCCTCCCTAGAATGTCCCTTTTACAAGCTAGGGAAGCAAAGCCTTTGTACTATGTAACTTCAGGGCATCATTCTCCTAGAATGCACTGGGCATTGCCTCCTCTTGCAGGTGACCTTGTGTCACATGCTTTGATGGTCCCTGTAGGCATATAGTCCATGATCCTGTGAGGTTGCATCAGTCCAGGGTGTAAGAGTTAACATCCATTCCATACCACTCCACATCACACAGTGGGGCACAGAACATAAGGGGCAAAAAGTTTCTCACTCATCATCTAGACTTCTTAAATAATTCCTCAACTTTCCCAAAGAATACTGCACATTGGAAATGTTTAGCTGTCTCCAAATGGTTCAGGAGCTTGGCCAGTTAGAAAAATATCAGTTAGGATTGAATTAATATCTCCCAAGTGATACCAAGGTGACCAAAACTACTTAGATTTGCAAATTGGTAGCCGTTTGTATAATAATCCTTTTACTTTTGAGAATCTTAAAAGTTGCAGAAGCAATCAAACAAGTGATTGGAAGAGAACTCAGGGAACATTTAACAATGAAGCATTCCTCACTCTACACATATAGGAAAGCAGTAGATCCAATATTTGATAACATGGACAAAAAAAACAAATGATGGTCAATGAAACATTCATAGACTCACAAAACTTCCCTCTTCAACCTGAGTACAGTGCACCAACAGCTGCTTCACTGTTGAATGTACAGAAAAAAAGCTCTGTACATTTCCAACATTAAGACTGATTCTACATTGAACCATGTGGGCCAGATGAGAAAAAATTTAATAGTTTAATTACTTTTGGATAGTCTAGATGCAAATGACTGAAACTGATTGCACTAATAAAATGGCCATGCAATTGTTTTATTTACATACATATATCAAAGAATATCATAAGAGGTAACAAACTTATTGATAAATATTGAGAAAAATAGAATGAATGCCAGGGAGCCTATTCTGAGTTTTATCAGGTCTCAACATTTTTCTCTAATTATTTGAGATGCCTTTTAAAAGGACACATTACAATATCTGATTACTGTTCTACGAGTTAGTAAGATGAAAATAGGGCTAGGTGCCTTAGTGCTCTATGGAAGCCTGACATACTGAGAACTCAGATATAGCCACCAAAGACCTAGATGGAAACCAAAATCCCCAGCTATTCCATTCACTTCCATGACCCTGGATGAACACGTCTGGATTGCTGCTAAAAGGAAAAGAAGCAACACACAAATGGTTTTCTGGGCACTTAGCTGCAGTGTCCCAGCCAAGGATATATATCCTCAAAGTTCTAGCACTTTCCATCCTGCTGTGGAATGTAATATCCACAGCTGGATGAATATGGTAGAAAAGGAGATGGGGGAGCCAAACAACCATTGGTAGGGCAGACTGGGCAGAAGTATATGCTTTTACTTAAGCAGCTATTCTCTCTGGGCTCTTGTCTTCTTGGGTGGTGAGGAGGTGTTCAGCAGTGAACAAGGCCTCTCTTTATTTTGCACTCACAGGTCAGGCATTATTGGCACCTGTGTCTACCACAGAACCTGCTGCACTTCCCCTGAACCCCACTCCAGCAGGTCAGTTGCCATTTGTTCGGGGGTGGGGGTAAGGTGGGGAAAAGGACCCATGTACCCAGCACTGACCTGGCATATCCCAGACCTGAAGCCACACCAAGGAGTGCCAGCTAGATCCCTGTGGAGACTACTTCCCTCTAGAAGAATTGAATATAAATTGCATATTTGACAGTAAATCTTGGGCTGTGTATGTTTTCAAATCTGCTGTCCCAAGCTGGGTTTATGGAAGTCTTAATAGGGACTCCTATGGTTGTCTTTGTGACAGGTGATGGATTATCTGCAACCATAGCAATAACAGATCGTGTGACCCTGCAACCTACACCCCCTCCCCTGGCAGGTAAGTCTTTGGGAAAATGGGAGAAGGAACCATTATTTATGTAACCAAAATGTGGTCAGCAGAGAACTGGAAGCTTTCAAATAACTAATACTTCATTTTATGATCACAGAAACCTACAAGTAAAGGTACCCTGCCTCACCCTCACTTTTTAACATATGAGTCACAGAAAAATTAGTTTTCCTAGAATTAATTGACTAGAAAGTGGTAAAGTCGAGACTTAAACACATATCTATCTGTTCTCAAATTTATATGCTTATATTTGACCAACTACTTTTTGGGAAGACAGTATTAGATTGAGATAAACTTGTAGCAGACCTACTTTCTAAGACCCAAGTGCATCAAGACCTTAATTAGGATATTGTAAACTTGATGTATTTTGGATTTTTTGTGTGCTTTTATTTTTCTGAAAACTTCTAGGACCTTTCATAGTTCTTTGTGTTTTGAGCTTCATGGTGATTTACCTTGTTCTGCGTGTTTCATACATTATCCTGCTCACAGTTTAAGCTTTTAGTTTAGAAGTGCATATCCTTCAGTTCTTACAAATTTTTATTGAATTATTTAATAATTTCTTCTTTACTAATTCTGTTTATTCTCTTAAAAATTCTTCAAGTAGATGTTGGATTTCCTATGTTGATATGTTAAATTTTGTGAGTTGTCTTTAATTTTGCATCTTCAAATTCTTTTTCTCTTACTCAAGTTTTCTTCAACATTATCTTCTAGGTATTTTATTGATTTTTTAAAAGTTTCAGCACTTTTATTTCTCAATTTCAAGAGCACTTTCTTCTTGTCTGACCTTTCATTTTTCATAGCTTCCTGTTCTTGTTTCACAGATGTGGTACTTTCTCTAACTTTCTTGGTATCTGTACTATTGTTTTCTACTCATAATATTATTCTGTTCCTTTTGATGTTCCTGTTTCTCTTCTCTGGTTTTCTATCTGTTCTAGTTACGTTTCTTAAGGTAGAGGCATTTCTCAGAGATCTGGGCATTACCAGCTAGCTGTGTGTCTGTATTTAAGAATGTGGCAGATGATGGAAGTGAGGTAATACGTTTGCCTGCTGGTTTTCCAACAGCAGAGTGGAAAAATATATGTGATATATCTGAGTCTCAGCCTAGTCTCAGCTTTCCTGATGTCTGCAAGAATGAATCCCTGGGAATTAATTCATCCAGGGAATAAATTTCCTGTCTGTAGGTAGGGAAAAATCAAAAGCTCTTCTACTGGTTCTCAACCAACATCCCCTTTTGTAGCATGATAGTGATAGGCCAGAATTGTATACAGGGTAAGTTAGAACAATTAGAGTTCCTACTGTTGAAATATGGGAAAAAAAAGAAATATGGGTTCACTCAAAAATGCTATTAAAACCAGATTAGTTATACTCTTATTGTGAAATAGATGAGTTTATAAAGCTGTTTAGGTAATACGTTTTGGATGTCATGGTTTTATATAATTTATCCATTTTGCAAATTATATTTTAGTTCATGCTACAAATTCATGCTTAAATTTAGTGCATGCTGCAAATTATGGTATCTGATTCATTTCTCAGTAGCGAAATTAAGTCTCATGTTCTTAAAGACAGTGTAAAAATTGGTCAAAATTTAAATTTCTTTTAGAATGTTTGCATTTAAGTTCAAGATGGCTATGTAGAGGTATTTGCCCTTGGGCAGATTACTTGAACTCTTTGATTCACATTTTCTTCATTAGCAAAAAAGATCAAAGACTTGTTGTGAAGGTCAATTAAGATCAAATCTTGTAAAGCATATGATGTTGCCTGTAGTGTAGTTATACTCATGAAGCAGTATAATTATATTATCATCAGCATCATAATCATTATTTTGTGGTATGTAATTGATATGAGTATATGGAAATAGTAGCCTAAGAATCAAGGCAATATCCTGAACCCAGAGGCTAGTTCCCACTGTTGTATATCCTTGTGCCCAGGAGCATGGATGGGGGTGAGGGTGCTGAATGGCACAAGGATGTGCTCAGATCCTGTGGAGGTCTTCATTAAGAGCATGTGGGAGATGATGTGTGATGACCTCTGGGACTTGGCTGAGCCCACTCTTGTGTGCCAACAGTTTCAGTACAGCCAGGCAGCAGCAGCTTCTACAAGGGCTCACTTCGGGGCAGGCTCTGGGAAGATCCTGTTGGACAATGTACAGTATGTGGGCAGTGAGAGCCACCTGGGGCAGTGCCCCAGGGGCCAGGCTGGCACAACTATGGGCTCCTAGAGGATGCCAGTATATCTGTGCAGGTGAAGTGGTGGCTGTCAGTCCTCATTTCATTGAGAAACTTTATTCCCCAGCCTCTCACCCCAAAGGACCAGTGCTGTTACAGATAGCATGATACATGAGAGTGTGTACATGATAGATATTCTCTCATAATTTGTCTTAGTCACTTTCCTCATTGTTGGGACAAATACCCAAACTCACAACTTAAAGGAAGAGAGATGTATTTTGGCTCACATTTCAGAAATTTCAGTCTTTTCATTGTTGGGAGCATGGTGGAAGGGTTTGGGATGGAAAAAAGCTGCTCACATCATGGTGGCCAGGAAGCACAGAGTGAAGGGAGAAATGGGAGAAGAAGAATACCCTTCCAAGTTATGCTTCCGTATCCTGCCTCTTCCAACAAGTCAGTTGTAACACCCCCATAATCCAGTCACTTTTCAAACACATGAGGTTTTGGGCATCATTTTAGATCTAAACTATAACACACTTGAAAGGTGACAGTCTTCAATCACTACTCCATGAGGCAGTACTAACTTTACTTTGTTAAGCAGATGAAACACTCATGAATATCATCTGTGGAGCTCCACTGAGAGCCAAAGACTGCCTTCTTGTCTTCTTTCAGGTTCATCTTGCCCGGGGGCCACTGCCCTCCCTGATAAAAGAGTGTGCTCTGCAGTTCCATCTACAGAGTCCTCCACCTCCAGGTGCTGGCTTTATGCAGCTTGCTTACCAACCAGGCAGCATCTGAGCTCAGAGTTGGGCAATCATGTGGGAATTTCACTGTGCACTAAGAAAGAGAATAAAACTCACCCTGTGTATATTAGTCCCCATCTGTGTTAGGCCAGGTTCCATTTTTGTTCCCTTTATTGGGTCAAAAGGTGTGAAAGAATGATCTGTGCCACTTAGTTATGTTTCTTATATCTTGCCTATTGCATTCTTTTAGAAAACATTGATTAAGTCCACTTACTTGTGGGGTCCTTGATAAGCACCAGAATTATGGAAGTTAACCAGGTTACCCTATCTGTGCACTGATGATGCAACCAAAACATTAAAAAACAATCACAATAAATACATAATTAGAAAAGGTATGAATGGAGTCAAGTTTGAGGAAGAAGGAAAAATACATAAAACAAAGCAGAATACAATCAATATGTGCAGGAACTAGGACAAATCAAAGGAAAGGAATAAGCTAAAGACACCATCTAAATGTTTTTCATAGGACCCAGTGCACATGGCCACAAATGAGGCTCTGGGTCCCAGACAAAGAGAGAAACAATCAGTGACAAGAAAGGACAAGCTTCTGTAAGAAGGAAGACAACTTATGTTACAGAGATGGCAGCTTCTCTGGTCCAGGAGCTGAGTGGAAAGTAGGGAAAGGGTAGAAGTAGAACCACCATCAGTGACTTAGATCATCTCCATAACTATTCCTGTCCCTTCTCTTTGGGGCTCCTCTAGGTCTCACTAAATCTGTCATAGCATCATCAGGGACTAATAGACCATGGACAACAGTAGTGAAGACCCCAAATCACACCTCGGGAGTTCTCAGCTCCAGTGGGTCCAGGTCTCTTCACAGTTACTTGTTAAGATGTTCTGACCCACCCTAGTACCACCCTGAATCTGAGATGCTGGAATTTTAGGAGCTCCCCAATTTTAACAAACTCCTCAAATCAGAGGGTTCTATGCCACTGGTCAGCTGATCACACATACCTGGGGATGTTCTTTCTGGCAGGTGATACTTAACGTACTTTCCTTCCTTCTCTCTACCTTGTGGAAACCATCTCCCAACCTCTAATAGGTGCAGATTCTCCAGACAGTATATCAGTAGGTAAGATAAACTGGGCATGTTTAAGATTGGGCCACTTTGGCCAGGGGTAAATGTGGAAGGATAAGTAACTACTTAGATACCGTGTTTAAGTTAGCTAATTCCTGGGTACCCAGAACTAAAAATTCTCATTCTATATGTGTATATGTACATCTGCATTATATGAACAAAATCCTATAAAAGTTAAGGATGCTACATGCCCACTGGGTGCAGAGATTATCCCTGGCTAGCACACTTATGAGAGGTTATTGTTTTCTCCCTACTTGTTTTACCCAATTCTTCCTAAGGAACATGTGTCTCTTTTGTAACTACAGTGGTACCTTGGTGCACAAACTTAATATATTCCACAATTTTGGAAAATATGGTCACATTTGTATTTGCGCAGGAAAGAAGGCCTCAGTCACACTTGTCACTCAATGTAAAGCTTGCAAACAAAATCAAAATTTTGTCAGTTTTGTGAACCAAATTGTTTGCCAACAAAAGCATTTGTGAACTGAGGTACCGCTTTATAAAATGATAAAATAATCAACTCAAAAAGAGAGTGAGAAAGAAATAGTTGTGTATTTGACATGATTTGACCTCTTCAGGTCTCAGAAATAGTGGCAGGGCACAATGTCCATGCCTTGTCATTAAGGCAGGGGAAGGTGTTGTCAACCAGTGACTCACAAGGTGGTATTTTTCCTTGTCCTTACCCTCTTTCCTGCAGCTGGAGGAAATCTCTTCACATTCTCTCTCTGGCCTGCAACTCCACAGACCACACTCACACCTACAGGTAGGACTCCTCCTCCTAGCCCTCATTGCCTGGGGAGGTCCATTTTCCATTGGACAACACTGTTGCTCACCATCCTATGTCCCACATAGGTGTCTTTTCCCAATAAGGCAAAACACCCCCAGAGTCACAGACTGGAGGAAGTGTCCCAAATATCTGAGAAAATCTGCTTTGTGGTCCTGTCCACTAATCTACTGCTATGAATGGCTTGGAAGGGTCTGGTAAGAAGAGAGCAGACTTTGCCAGTGCAAGTCAGGATCTTGGGTCCCCAAAGGAAGTGGTTCCTGGGTAGCTGGGGGCTCTTTGAAGCAATCTGACATCCCAAGGCAAAAATGGTTACCCACAAGAGCATTTCTTTAAGCAGCCAATGGAAATCATGCAGACAGAAAGACCAGAAAGGGGTCTCGTCACTCTGAAGCATTCCCCAAATATACATTTGAGCTGGTATGATGACCTCAGGTCTACCTGGCCTGCCAGTGGCTGCTATTAATTCTCCATGGCAGTCCCCACTCAGGATGCTAGGATCATAGAGATGCCATAGAAGCATTTGGATGCATTCTGATGATGAGTCTATGTGGTTCACTCAAATTTTCTCTCTTTATCCTGTAGATGCTAAATCATCCACCTCCCAACCAGAAGGTAGGCGAAAGTGTATGCACTGGATCATTACATCTTCCTTCTTAATCTCTTCTAGTGGGGCACAAGAGAGGATGGGGAAAGGTAATGCCACTAGGGGGCCAGGTAATGCCTGTGCCCAGTAGTGGGACAGTGGGCTCCTACTCTCTGGCATGTGTGCCAGCTGCTGGGGCTTCCTTGAGCTAGTCATCTAGGCTCACTGTGCCACAGTTTCCTCATCTGTCTAGTGGTACTAGAAATGCTTTTCTCTGTCTCCCTCGTGGTACAATAACGAACAAGCATGGAAATAGAAACAAAACAGCATGCTCCTTTGTAAAGACAGAAGAAGCAAAATGAAGCAGCCTTGTTTCAATCACTTCTTCCTCTTGCTGTCACGGTTCCTGAGTAGTACCACTTAGAGTGCCCCAAGGGCCCATTCCACCCACTGTGCACCTGCTGGGTGATGCAAGAAAGAGACGATGCATTCTTTTGTATTCCATAATGTCTCTCCAAGTGCCCCTCCACTGCTGATCACAAAACCCTAGTCACCACTCCAGCAAAACCAGCAAGTCTCATGACTTCCAGTAAGACCCTCCCAAGGGCACTGGGGTCAGAGCAAATCATATGACAAAATATGCAGAGTTTACCAGGGGCTTGTCTGCTGAACAGTCTTGAGTGTTTTCTTAGCACTGTCAACTGAGCCACCCCTCTTGTGATTTAATTCCTCCCCAAACAGCAGAAAAAACCTAAGCAGGTTTCCACTCTATGTCTGATTCCCAAAACATTGCTCTCATCCTTAGAAACAGAAGATCTGGAGATGAAGGGTACATGGCCCTCTTATTTTCTCAGAGCCCAGAAATATCATTTTCCTGATTTTAGCCACTTTTTGGTGGTACTGGGAATTGAACCTGGGGCTTTGTACTTGCTAGGCGAATCTACCAGTGACTACAACCCCAGGCATTTTTTTAAAATTTTGAGACAAGATCTGGATAAGTTTCCCAGGTTGGTCTCAAATTTGTGATTCTCCTGCCTCAGCCTCCTGAGTTGATTGGGATTACAGGCATGCACCACTATGCCCGGCAAAGTTAACAACCTCTACATTCTTTCTAACTAACAAATAGAGGAGTTATTTCTACCATTGCCCCCTCAAAACTGGCAGATCTCCTGTGGTCTTCTTATACATGGAGTTTGTCCTGGGCAGCACAGTTTTTTATTTGAATCATAAGAATCTATCAACCATTGCTAAATAGTTAAGAAAGCAGCAAAAGAGTAGAATTATAAGCAAAGCCGTTCAAATCCTGTGTGCTGAAGCTGGCTGCGTGAGCTTGAGTGTCAATTGCCTTGCCTGAGGCTCAAATGGTTCACTTAAGAAGTGGAGAAAATAATAGTGCTACCTCAGATGTTTTTTGAGAGTTTACAAAGAGATGATGAATATGGAGAATTTAAACAAATCCTGACACATAATCAGTGTTCAATAAATGGTATCTGTGTTGATCCATCCAAATATCTGACGCAGAATTGAAAAATGGGAAGCCATATATGTCATTCAATAAAAAGGCTTCATAATAAGTCATCAGCTGATTGTTGCCAGATTTAAACCACATTTTCAAATAATTGTGACATCAATCTTCTGTGTAATGTCACACAGATAATAAAGTCACTATATTCAGTTATATTTTTCACCAAGACACTTTCTGTCCACAATAGTGTACTCCTACAGATATTTGGCTAATAAAGACCAGTCACAGTGGACTCTGGTGTCTGTCTTTCTACCTGACAAGACTTACCTGCGTGGTTTAAATTTGGGTGGATGTTTGGAGAAAATTCTGAATTGAATTTTCTCAATTTTCTCCTTATGCTCATCTCTTTACATCAAGGAAGAAGATAAAGTAGGCAATAAAGTGTTAGACTTCATATTATTGCCTTCTTTTTCCTAACTGTCATTTCAGTCAGAAATAAGCTCTTGGGGTTGACTTTTAAAACAAATAGACTTGATTCCACATTCCAGTAAAGACATTTTGAAGTTGTGACATCATGAACAGGTAATTCACTCTCCCTGAGCCCCAGTTTCTGCATTTGTAAAATAGGATAAAATAGTCTCCTCCTTGGGTGTTTGTGAGGACAAAGCAAGATCACCCAGACAGAATGTTTGACATGTGCCTGCCACAAAAATAACACTTGGTAAATGCACTGGCTCCTACTTACTTAAGGCAGATGTCCTGTTCTCTCTCTGGCATTGCTCCTGAGTCATTTGCTGACTCTGAGGCAACAGAACCAACAACGATTCATGCTAAGGTGCAGAAACACCTGAACTTCATGACCATCTGTTCTACCTCCTCTATCCTTGTCCTCTTCCCCAACATGTCCCCAGCTTCAATCCCAGCCGCAGCCTATCTGAGATCTGAGTCCCCTCTGTAATATCTGTTCAAATCATAGAGAGTGAGATTTTTTTTGCATTTGAATGTCACCACTTAGCTGAGTTTACTTGGGTTATTGATCTGTTTAGGCCTCAGATAGCTCATCTGTAATATGAGGGTTATACTAGGACCTAATTAAAAGGATAATTGGGGATTCAATAATATATGTAAAGTTCCTAGCCGCTTGTCTTTTGGCTAGCCTGGCAAACACACACACACACACACACACACTCAATTCACTGGGGTGTTCAGATTGCTAGCGTGACTACTTAATGAGCAATTACATATGTGGTAGGCATGATGAGGGAAGATAGGAAGGAAAGGGTCAGACACAGGGACAGCAGTAATAGAGGAGTAGCACCACGCATTAATTGAGCACCTACTGTGCACAAGGGACTACGCCCAGCTCATTACCTGTGTCATCTTCTTTGTCTCTCTTGCTATACCCATACTGCAAATGTGGGACTGAAGCTTGGAGAGCTCACATAGCTTGTCCTGTTCTAACTCCAATACTGATGCTCTTAACTACCCCATCTCTCAGTCCCTGCCCTAAATATGTCTGTAATCTAGCGAAGGTGTCAAGTACACACTCTGTCCACCACATCAGTGCAGATAATAGTAGGGGCCACAAAAGCAGAAGGGGAAGGGGAGCAAGGGATTGCAACTGGAAAGTTGTTTTGGGTCCACAGGGACAGCGCCAACCAATTAAGGCAATAAAAGAATTGAGTGTTTTGTGCCCAAACGATTTGTACTTTTCTCACAAAATATGAGAACTTGCTTTTTTTATGGCAAGTATTCTGACTTGTAAATTCACATTTATCCTGGAATTTCAAACTGAACAGCACCCCACTTCTGAGCCTGGGTCCATCCTGTGAGCCATGCTTATAAATCTTTACAGTCAAGGGATGGTTTCTCTGGTTAGCTGCTTGGATCTACTACATTCCCAAGAAGAGTTAGTGTGTGTGTGTGTGTGTGTGTGTGTGTGTGTGTGTGAGAATGTCATTTCCACGAAAGATGAGCTCTGTGGGTTCCATGTGGCCCACCCTGAGCTGCCATGGGATTGGTCCGTCTCTCACATCTCCAGGAAATGCCAAGACCCTCAAGGGCAAGATCTTGCTTTCTTTTCCTTCCCTCTGTTCAACATGTAATAAACTCTCACTAGACACTGACTGATTAAAATATGATAACATGCACAATTTCTCTTCATATTGATAGGTGCAGATTCCACAGTTGTTCTGCCTAAAGGTAAGACCATGTGTTACCTTCGGTGTTGTATACAAGACAAGGCATGATGTAAAAAAAAATTACGAAGTTTACAGTTAGGTTTTCATTTGTTTCCCAGCTTCATTCACTCACTCATCCATCCATTCAACAGATATTCATGCTGTGTCAAACTCTTTCAAGTACAGAATACATAGCAGGAGTCAAAATTCCTTTGTCATTTCCTTTATGGGATTTACAGCCCAACAGAAGAGGCAGGTGTGACATATGATCTCCCTCAGTTATATGACCTCAGCCAAGTCAACATCATACCTTGTCTTCATTTTCTCCTTATTGAAGAAATAATATAGGGGATTTGAATAAGGACTTGAATGTGACAATGCATAAGGTACCTGGCACCTGGCAGACATTCACCCTGCACTGATTCCTCCTTTGGTCACAAGCTGACTTGAGGAAGGCAATGTGGGAGATGGGAAGGGCCCCAGGATGCAGGAGTTTGATCCAGGCTGACCTCTCACCAAATGAATAACGTTGGCGCTCAGTTTCATCATTAGGGCAGGCTCATTTGATCCCATGTTCCCTAAAATTCTATGCCTTTGACATTCTGTGACCAACAAGGAGGCAATAAGCAGCCACATGGATTGGCTGAATAATATGTGTTTTTGTCAAAAACCAGAGACATAGGTCTTGTCATAGATATTAAAGGGCACTCCCACACCAAAAGTTTGAAATTTTCAAATATATAAAATGTTTGAAGAATTTAACAATAAACCCCTACCTAGATTCTATGCTGAGTTTGTAAATCTACATAGCATCCTTCCATGTGCCAATTCATTTTATTTTTACTAAGGTTTGTTTTATATGCCATATAATTCACCCATTTTGAGGTCTAGTTTGGTGAATTTTGGTTATTGTCCACAGTTATATAACCACCTCCACAGTCAGTCCACAGGGTTTCCTTGTGCCATTTCAGAGTTGACATTCTCCCCTTACAGATACATTATGGGATCTTCCTTGCTTTGCTCAGATAAGGTCATGGTGGTAGCACATGTTGGGAGAGAGATGGTGGCCAACTGATGGCCTCACATACAGCAGATCACTCAGAGCCAGTTTTTCTTTCTCTAGTGGCCACGAGGTGCATGTTAGTCTGCAAGCAGCAATGCCATGTTCTTCTCTAAATGGTGACTTTGGGAAGATGGCCTTAGAAAGCAGTGTCGTCATTTCTCCTGCTGAATTCTGGCAGGAGGCAGATGTCCCCTTGAAACACCAATTATCTTTTTTCCAATGTTGTGAATCATCTCTGCTGGCCATGTTTTCTTTTTATCTATCACTAGCCCATGAGCACCTGTTTCCCACACCATCAGTGACGTCAGAGGCTCAAAAACTACCTTCTGCATCATCAGGTAGGGTTGTGTCATTTTGTATTATGTCTCCTGAGCAACTCTGACAATGAAGAAATGAACAGATGTCCATGAGGACTTGTAAAGAGATGAACAAAACTGACCCTCATGTAGGCTGAGTATACTGGGGCACTATGACTGTGTAGTGAATAGGGGTGGGTGGGTGTCATGACAACTCTGAAGAGGGTCTGTATTCAGACCTGAGGAATCACACAGGAGGAAACATGACCTAATCCAGGACCTGAAGGGTGATGGGGTAATGGGATTGTGTCAGGCAGAAGAGAAATCAGGTAGTTAGACTCCCTATGAACTGTAGGGTGGAGACATTATTCCAGGTTAGATGCTAGGGTTGGCCAATAACCATAGTAAGTGAAGAGTAGGGTGACTTGGGCTCTCCAAAATGGCTTTTTGTTGTGATCAGGAATGAGTAATATATAAAGGTATTCAGTCTTTAGTTGAATCTTAGATTTTTACAAAGTAAGTTCAGACTGGGGAAAGATAAAGCAAGAATAAAATATTGGACCCACCAATTCCCTTAATCTAGTGTGCAGCCAAAAGAGTCAAGGAGGGATGAGGGAGCCATGTCATCACCCAGGACTGAGAAGATCTCTGGTGGAATAGTGCCCAGCAGGTGCTACAACTCCTAGTCACTGACTATGGCCTTGGGAACATGCAAGCACCAAAGGCACCATTGTTGGATCTGTGACTTTCAATCGTGGGAATTCACACTCTACATCTTTGTGTTCTTCATTTGCTTAATAACTTTTTACTGTGCATGCCTAGCATCTTATAAGCCCTGAACCAGGTCCAGCAGTGAACACATGAATGACTCAGACACAGTCCCAGGTCTCAGGGAATCTGTAGCTTAGTAGGGAGACAAATCTTGTACACAAAAAGCTGTATCACAGGGAGAAAGTGGTCTATGCCACAGGATAGAGGCCTTGTCATGCTTTTCCTGCACCATCAGACTCCTGCTTCTGCTGTTCTGTGCCCCCAGGAGCAAGACAAACCCCTGAAAAGCCGTCTTCTGAGTGCTTTCACATTCTTTACCCTCACAGTAGCTTGTGACGTCATTACTATTATCCTCAATGCCACATAGCTAGTTAGGGATGCCATACTTCAGGCCCAATCTCCCTGTCTCAACATCCATTGCTCTTTGCACTCCACCTCCCAGTGCCTCCTACCACTTGCTGGGGAGAGGAGACAATGTCACTGGCTTTACATAAGACAGTGTGCCCAGGCCCAGGAGTACCACAACTAAGAGCTAGGAAAGGAAAATGCCAGTCATGGCCTTTGTGATCACAAAAGTTTCATGGAGTAGAGGCACCTGGAATAGAACTTGAAGAAGGAAAAGATTTAAAAGGACAGGAATAGGCCAGGGATTTAGCTCAGTGGTTCTTCCGCCTGCCTCACAAGCACAAGGTCCTGAGTTCAATCCCCGGTACAAAAAAAAAAAAAAAGACAGGAATAATGGAATAGTGTACTTCAAGGCAAGTGGATGGTATGAAAAAGAAGGAAGGGAAGGAAGAGAAATGTGAGGCCTTTCAGCCTTTCTTAGTGAGCATTTGGTTTCATGGCAGAAATACCCACTCAAGAAAAATTCACTGAAGGAGTCTATGGAGGGAAGTAGTAGGGGTGTCTTAGAGAACCCAACTGAGGGAGTACAAACCATAACAGCCATTCTCTCACATTCTGTGTCTCTCTTTTACCCCTCCCATGAGTCATTATTCTAAGCAGCTTCTCTATGCACTTACCTACCCACAGGTGACTCAGTGGAAGTGTCATCCTGAGTCTGCCAGCTCTCTTTGCAATTCCAATTGTCCAGCAGAGAGAATCTGGCACACTCTAGCACATGGATTGGTTGGTTTGGAGTCAAACATGCCTTCTAGTGCAGCCCAGCTGACCAGGCAGACTCCGTCCCAGGGTACATGACTTTGGCCCCATGCCTCCTGGCTGTGGGAAGATCAGGTTATCTAAAAAGAAGTATGAATAAAGAAATGTATAAATTATCTGTAGCCATGTAATACCACCCCAAAACATAGTGACTTAAAACTATAATCTTTTATAATTTCTCGTGAGTCTATAAGTGAGCCTGGCAGTTCTGCTGACCTGGGATAGACATGATCTTAACTTAGTTTGCTCATGTATCTCTGACTGGCTGGCAGATCAATTAAAGACTGGGCTAGGATGGTCCCTTTCACATATCTGGCAGTTCTGTGGCTGTCACCTGATGTGATAGAGGTAACGAAGCTACATATCCTTTATCACCCCGCTGGCTAGCTTGAGCTTATGCACATGATGTTCCAGACTGTCCAAGGGGTGAACTGCAGTGTGAGAAGCCTCCTGCACCCTCTCTGTGCACAGAACAGTATTCTGCCATACTCTCTTGCGGTCAGGCAAGCCAAAGGCTTCCATCTCAGCACCAAGGAGTGAAGACAGAAGCCCAGCCTCTCAGTGGGAGGCCACAATGTCACATTGTAAAGAGCATGGGTACAGGAAAGAAAAGAACTATGGCCATTTCATTTACAGAAATAATGGCCACAGGCACCACAGGTATGCACACTGTCTTAAAAGAGGATATACATAAGGAAGATATCATAAGACGCATGGAGCAGACCTGGTGGGGAATGGCACGGGTTCCCTCCTGGTAGCATAAGGATGGAGAGTAAGTTGCACGGACAACAGTCTTCAATGGGCAGAGGGGGTAGCTATAATCTCTTGTCCCCATTGTTCTTCCCCCAGGAGGCTGGGTCCCTGTGCGGCTGGCAGGCACCAATGAACGTTGTGCAGGCCGTGTTGAACTTTTCTACCAGGAAGCCTGGGGGACCGTGTGCGATGATCTCTGGGACCTTCCACAAGCAAACATCATCTGCAGGCAGCTGGGATGCGGCTGGGCTATTTCAGCCCCGCCTGAGGCCTACTTTGGGGAAGGCTCTGGGAAGATTCTCCTTGACAATGTGCACTGCAGGGGAACTGAGCAGCACCTTGAGGAATGTTCCCATGTTGGCTGGTTCTCCCACAACTGCGGTCATGGGGAAGATGCCAGTGTGATCTGTTCAGGTAAGTCCCCTCCACCCCCACTCCTCTCCCAGACTGATCTCAGCTTTAGTTCTTTGCAAGAAAACACTTTCTGTATGACAGTGTAAAAATAACTACTGAACATGAACCACTATGTTATTTACTCATAGAAGACGTTTTCATCTTTCCTGTTTCTAGATGCTGAATATTCAATGGTCCCACCACCAGGTAGGGAAGATGATGTTTATGAGTGCAATTTATCAACACCTCAGGGAAGAGGTTCAACTGGAAATCAGATGTGTGTTATTCTCCAAACCAGTGGAGTGGTTGAGAGATGTGGAATGCCCTGATTGTCTAGTGGGGAGGTGGATTGTACCACAGCACTCAACTAGCCCAGCCTCATTGCTGTCTTTCCACCTGCTCCACTGTGCATTTCACACCCAGAAAATGCATTCCCAGTTTCTCAGACTTCTGAAAAGCACTTTTGGTTTGTCAGCTTTGAGGCTCGTGGAAAGAATTTGATTCGGATGGGTGTGGGGTGGTTAAAATATGAGAGATGGCTAACGGTGCTTCCTGCCTAGTACAAATGGTCAGTGGGACAGATCTGGGGAAAGTCAAGGTGAGCCAGTCTCATCTCCACTCCCTCTCTTCCAAGGTCACATGACACCCTGCTTTTAGCCATTCCTCAATCGAAGAGTGAGTTATGACTAAAGCTACTTTGACAAAGTTTGGTAAAACTTCATTAACATCTCCTCCTAGGTTGTCAACTCTACCAGTTGGGAACAAATTGATCTAGGAAGAAATTTCCAAAAGGAGGTGCTAAGCTGAATGTCACCGGTGGGAAGATGTAGGAGAAGGAATGTGTTAGTCAGTTTTCCATCACTGTGACAAAATACCTGACATAAATCAGCTTTAAGGAAGAAAGATTTATTTTGATTCATAGTTTCAGAGGTTTCAGTCCACAGTCAGCCAGCTCCTTTGCTTTAGCCCTGTGGCAAGGTCAAAACATCATAATAGAAGGGCATGGCAGCGGAAACTTGCTCACCTCCTTGTGGCCAGACAGCAGAAAAAGAGAGAGACGGGTCCAGGAACAAAATATACTTCAAAGATACACATCCAGTGACCTACTTCCTCCAAGCAGGCCTTACCTTGTAGAGTTTCCACCACTTTCCAGTAGTGCCATCAGCTGGAAACCAAGCTTTCAACACATGAGCTTTTTATAATTTTTATTAGTACACATCTGTGGTACATAATGATTGCTTTCACCATGGGGATTTGGTGTGCATACATAACACATCTTAATTTCTTATGTCCCCTTTCCCTCTCCTTCCTTCTCCCCCCCCATCTCTTGATTCCTATTCTACTTGTAAAAGATCTATCTCCCTATTTCCTATTATCTATCCTTTTTTTGCTCTTTAATTTCCTTATACTTTCGGTTTCTCATATAAGAGAAACTATACAATCATAGGCTTCTAGAGGCTCCACTGAACTTTTCTTAGAACCACTTGGAGATAAAGGACTAAAATAATACCAGTGCTTGGATAGCCTGGATGGTCCTTTCAGAGAAAAACCACATTTTGAAGGCCAGGGCCAATCAAGTGTTGGCACACTTTCCACGCAGCCAGATAACCTGCTGGAGAAAAGCTAGGTATTTCCACAGCTAGTGGCATCGCTTAATTTTAGACTGAGTGTTGGACAGGTGGCTAGACAGACAAGCAGATGAAGAAACAGATGGGTGGACAGGTAGGCAGAAAACATTTGTCAGTGTTAGGGTTATTGGAGTGGGGGATTGCTGAGGGCAACTTCTTTTTACTCAATACTAGATTTTTAAGAATGTAATTTTACAACTGATGGTGGTTGGAGCCCTATCATAGTCATGAACACAGAAGGTCTACATTGGATCAGTCTGAAGCAGGTCATTACTCACAACTACTAGTAACACAACAAAAAAAATTACTGGACTCACAACTGGGGAGTAACAAGAGGGAAAGGTTCTAGCCAATATCAGTAAGCCCAATGGTTACATTCTCAAAAGAAATGAGAGCTGTTTTAAGCTTCAGACAAGTTCATGACCAAATTTCCTAAGTCTTTAAAACTTTTTAGACTGATTTATCCCAAAGCATAGCCACAAAATAATGATTAATGAAACCCTTTTTTTTTTTGAAAAAGTGGTGAAAATAAAACAAAAAAGGTATGAATTGAAAAATTATCAAACTGAACAATGAAAAAAGCTGAAATTCTAAAGTATCTCTCTGCATTTAGAAAAATCTCAGTGTGGTGGCACTATTACTAAGTCATCTGGAGCGATTAGGAATCCCCCAAAGAATGAAATGCATGACAACATAACCTGCGTGTGGGAGATCAAGGCAAATGCATCTGATCACATACTGCTGGCATTTCCATATCTCAAGTAAGTACTGAATGTGTTAAGTATTCTGGGCAGTTTAAAATTCTACTCATTTATTCTCTTGTTGATTCTCATAAGCAAGAGTCCTTTGTGCATTTTAAAGTTTTTATTTTGAAGTAACTAGACACATAGGATACAAAAGTAATACAGACCCCCGTGTATTAGTATAACTATAGAACAATATCAAAACCTGGAAGTTGACACTGGATAATGCTCTTAGCTAGACATAGACCCTATTCAACTCCCATCCATTTTACATGCACTTATGTGGGGGGAGGGGTTCATGCAACTTTCCTCATGTGTGGGTTCATATGATCACTACCAAATTCTAGATACAGACCTGTTACATTACCACAAACCACTCTTTTTACCCTTTGTATTTGTTAACTGCCCCCTCTCTGTCCTCTAAGATTGTAATTGGTTCTGCCTGTGTACTTTGTCATTTTGATAATGTTATGTACATGGAATCATACGCTACATAGCTTTTGGAGATTGAATTCTTGCACTCAGGATGATTCCCTTAAGATACATCCAGGCTGTTGTATGCATCAATAGTTTGGTCCTTTTAACTACTGAAAAGTATTCTATTCATATGTCTAGCAGAGTCTGTTTAATCCTTTCCCCCTGACACACATCTGGGTTGTTTCCAGTCTTGGGCTCTCACAGATAAAGCTTCTATGAACAATCTCTTGCAAATTCTTATGTAAATGTAAGTTTTCATTTCTCAGGGATAAATGCTCATGAGTGTGATTACTAGATTGTGTGGTAAGAACACATTTAGCTTTTTTAGAACATGCTACACTGTTTTTTAGTGACTTCCATTTCACATTTCTAGCAGCAGCATATAAGATCCAGTTTCTCTACATCCTATCTAGGATCTGGTATTTTTTCTGTTAGCTGTTTGTATACAAATCCTGAATATGTTTTATTAGGTTTATGTGTAGGTATTTCTTTACTGGTGTTGAAGTCACAATAAATGATAATGTTTTTAGTTTCAATTTCCACATTTGTTGCCCCTATGTAGAAATATGATTGATTTTGGTATACTTCTATGAATATTTAATTAAAATGAAATTCATCTTATAGGCTTTGGAGAGGGGTGTGTGTGTGTGTGTGTGTGTGTGTGAGCACGCAAGGAGAGAGAGATGGAGAGATAGCCCATGTGTGTCCTGGCCAGCTGGTTAAAGATGCAGATTCCAGAGTACCCCAATCCTACTAAGTCAGGAAATTTGAGATTTTAAACAGTAACTAGACAATATTTATTTTGTTCATAGATGAATGGCCTATGTTAATTAACCACAAGGAAAAACCTAAATTATTTTTACTTTTGAATTTTGCTTAATTGAAAGATGGCTTGGAAGGGATGACTCTTACAGTTGTCACATAGAGACGGTTTCTGATTCTAGTGCCAGTGGCATTAGGACAAATATTCACAGAGAGCAACCATGGAAAAAGTCAGATGACTTCCACAGAGGGAGCTGGCAGATCATCACCCAATCCCCCGTAGGCAGGTTACTGCTAAAAGCCTGTCGCTGGGCAGTTGGAACCTGGAGCTACATCCCATGAGAGGTTGAGCAGCCTTCCCCCAGCCCCACTGCCATGCTGCTCCTCGCCTCCAGATTGCCATGCGTTGAAATTGCCTTGATCAGCCGGGCCCTGCCATTGACCCAATGCTGTCAGGTACCTTGCAGCCTCAGCTGACCTGAGACCCTCATCGGGTTTATACCTAGAACCAGGCTCCTCTCTCCTCCCCCAGATAAAATCCTATTCTCTTAGGCAGTGACTGAGAAAAAAAAGGAGGATGAAAGTATCTACACTGCTTCTGCATCACTGACAGGCTTTGAAACTGTCCCCAACCTCTTCATAGTCATGTAATAAAGAAAGTCTCGTAGCGTGCCTTCTATACCTTCTGATGAAGAGACTAAGTATGTGTGGGTATTTACTTCTTCAGCCTTGACTGCACCAATGAATATTTTGAAATCCTGGATGGCCCTCCATCTTCAGCAAAGTCCTTGGGGAAGAAGACCTGCTCTGGTTTCTACCTTACCTACTCATCCTCCTCTAGCTCAGTGACCCTTGTGTACTTCCGAGGGTTCAACAACATAGGGAAAAACTTCATTGCTTACTATTATTCTGCAACCAAAGGTAAGGTGGTGAGAAACCATGGCTCTGGACTGTCTGCCTGGACATCATCACTCACTCGGTGACTGGACAAGGGATTTGACCTCTCTGGCCTCAGTTTCTTCCCTGTATTATGAGGTTAACAGGAGAATACTATTTCTTAGGTTTGTTGTGGGGATTACATGCAATGACACAAGCAAAGCACTTCAGCAAGATGTGCATTTTAACATATCCCAGGTGCTTCATAACTGGCAACTTTATCATGAGCTTTCCAATTGTACATAAATATCTTATCACAGTCAGCTCCTTAGGAAGTCATTTCTGATGTTACTCTGAACCTAGACTGGGCATTTGAGGATCTGCAGAAGAGGAGGGTCTAGTCCCAGGGTAAGGGAGGTTTATACACAATCTAAAATAAGTTTAAGACAAATATACATGATCCAATAGAAGACAAAAGGAATGCACTGGGTTAAGGCAAACAATAGGACATGTAGAATGTATTAAATTGACACATGCCTATATCTCAGCAAAAGGCATTAGGAAAGAGAGAGCACAACACAGGCTGCATGGATTAATGAAAACCTCAGAGGGATTTAGCCTTAGAGCTGGTGAGGCCATAAGTAGAGAAACGGGGAAAGGACAATCAGGAGCAAGAAGAGTATGAGCCTGGAGATGGGAGGTACAGGGTATGTGCCATGAAACAGACAGGAGCAGAGCTAAGGGTTTTTGTTAAAGCACAATGTACCCAAGTTAGCAACAATAACAGCAATGACCAGAATACTCTAATAGCTAATGTGTATCGAATGTCTATTATATGCCAGCCATTGTGTTTTTAAGCTCTTTGGATGTGTTACTATGACACAAATCCATGGTTATTCCTCTTTGACAGATGGGGAAACTGAGGCTTGAGATGTTCAGTAATTATCTGAGGTTCTGCACTACTTACCACCAAGAGAAGGCAGAGCTCATAGAACTGCAAAGTTCTTGTGTCTGCTTTGTCCAAGATGCTGTTAGAACAGTTGTAAGGCCGGGGATTTAGCTCAGTGGCACTGTACCTGCCTTGAAAGTGCAAGGTCCTGAGTTCGATCCCCAGTACCAAAAAATAAATAAATAAATAACAGTCACCAGTGCCTTTAGAATGAGTCAGGGTAACTCATTGAGCAAGCTGGGGACACATGCTAGGAGAGCCAGGTGCAGAGGTGCACACCTATAAACCCAGCACTCTGGAAGGCTAAGAGGATTGGAAGTTTGAGTCCAGCCTGGTCAAATTAGTAACTTAGTGAGGCCAAAAGTTAAAAAAAAATAATTTAAAAAGGGTTGGGGATGTAGCTCAGTACAAAGGCCCTGGGTTCAATCTTCAATACAATAACAACAAAAAATAATAAAACCAGAGGAGACACTCTGTTACAAAGAAGATTGGGAGAGGATCAGAGAAAATCAATATAATTGGTATTAAATAGCTATTGACGATGATTTTCTTATTTTGCAGAGTCAGTATCGAAGCCCCCATATCTAGTCAGTGAGTTGACTTTCATGTTGTTACTTAATATGCATTCCTATTTCTTGTTTTTTCCTCTGTCCTCAGTTCTAGTGCTTTTTCTGTCATTGTTTGATCTCTCTCATACATGTTTCCTAATTACATGTGTAAATCTACTGTAGCTGAAAATTGTCTGCATGGTTTTTGTGCAAGTATGACACCCATTCACACTAGGAACAAGCTATGCCTATCAACAGTTGGGTCACTGTATATTAGCAACTTTTATTTGATCTTCTGATTCCTTGTCTTTAACAATGACATTGAGGCATTCCTAGTCAGATACTCCACATCTAGGAAAAGTTAACAAAACAGAAACTAGTAAGAAAAAATGACTGTTTTCCCCAGCAAGATGCTGACTGAAAATGTTTTCATTTTAGCACAATTTAAATATTGTTAAATTCGCAGTAACTAGGAAGTAGAGAGTATCATCTTAGTTGGATCCCATACACTTGAGAAACATAAGATCCACATGAAAAGAGAGTTTGATTGGGGAGATCACTTATCATACAGATGAGAGGGAGAAGGAATCAGCTAGAATCTGGGTATTTAATGGAGACTGATCTTGGTTGGCTGTCTCCTGACTTGCCCACATCCTCCCTTTTTACGCAAGGGCATCTTATTGTATCCACAGCCATCCCGATAACATCAGCCATCCCAACAACAACAGTGATCCCAACAGCAACATCCATCCCAACAGCAACAGCCATCCCAACAGCAACAACCACCCCAATAGCAACAGCCATCCCAAAGGCAACAGCTATACCAAAAGCAACAACCATCCCAAAACCAACAGTCATCCCAACAGCAACAGCCATCCGAAAACCAACAGCCATTCCAACAGCAACAACCACCCCAACAGCAACAACCATCCCAAAGGCAACAGCTATCCCAAAAGCAACAACCATCCCAAAACCAACAGTCATCCCAAAAGCAACAACCATCCCAACAGCAACAGCCATCCCAACAGCAACAACCACCCCAAAAGCAACAGCCACCCCAAAAGCAACAGCCACCCCAACAGCAGCAGCCACCCCAAAAGCAACAACCACCCCAACAGCAACAACCATCCCAACAGCAACAGCCATCCCAAAAGCAACAACCATCCCAACAGCAACAACCATCCCAACAGCAACAGCCATCCCAAAAGCAACAACCATCCCAACAGCAACAACCACCTCAAAGGCAACAGCCACTCCAAC
>NW_004624737.1:8806584-8823570 GCF_000247695.1 Heterocephalus glaber
CAACAACCACCCCAACAACAACAACCATCCCCAAAGCAACAGCCATCCCAACAGCAACAGCCACCCCAACAGCAACAACCATCCCAACAGCAACAGCCGTCCAAAAAGCAACAGTCATCCCAAAGGCAACTCCCAAGACATTAATACCAAAGCCAGGTAAGCCTTGCAATACATTTGTTCATTTACCAGATGTCCTTGCCTCTCTGCATTTGTACCTGCTTTGTGCATAGAAACTATACCAACTATAAATAGTTTATCTATTTGCAAATGGGCCAGTTGAATCTAACCAAATTTTTAGGGCTTTTCAAAGCTTTGGGAGATCTTCTGGCTCTGCATCCCAAGATGAGCAAAGTTTACTTTTCAGTGCTTGAGCAACTTACAAGTACCTGGCAGTAGGAGATTCTCTTTCATTCTTGTGCTAGCTCTGATCATAGCTACCTTTCTATCCAAACAACTAGTTTCACGTCCATGGATTCCCATGTCAAAATCCAAATGATTTTTCCAAGTGAGTGGAGTATCAGAACCCAGAGGCAGTGAGATAGAATACCAGAGACAAAATAATGAACTTTGAAATCAGGACACCTGAGTATAAATCTGCTACTTACCAGATGCAGGATTTAGGTTGAGTCACCTTGCTTCTCCAACTTCCAGTTTCCTCATAGATAAAAATGGCACGTACCAGTACCCTTCTGTTTATCCTCCAGTGTTATCATAAAAACGAAGGTGGTACACACACTTGAAAGTGTTTCAAAAAATCACAAATCACCATGCAAATTATATAAAATGTTTTCCTGCATTTACCCAAAACAGACTGCCATATATCTCTGCCAAAGTAGATAATCAGTTGGTGGATTTGTTTAGGCTAAATGTTATTGACAAGCCTAATGACATAGAACTCTAATTGATGGTTAACTATTGACTGACTCCACCAGGTTCTCTGTCTCTAATAGTAGTACGGGGTGGGGAGCTCAGGCACCTCCTGCAAGGGTGCCATGCTCCAGAGGACAGTCACCAGGTTTCCATCTGCAGAGGGCTGGCCAGAGCTGCGGCTGATGGATGGTTCTGGACGCTGCTCGGGCCGTGTGGAGGTCCTCTACCGGGGGGCCTGGGGCACTGTGTGCGATGACCTGTGGGACCTGAATGAAGCTGAAGTTGTATGCAGACAACTGAGGTGTGGCCCGGCCATCTCTGCCCTTGGGAAAGCCCACTTTGGCCCAGGGTCAGGGCAAATCCTCCTGGACAACCTCCAATGTGCTGGAGTGGAGCGCTTCTTGGGCCAGTGCACCCACTCAGGCTGGTCGGAGCACAACTGCGGTCACCACGAGGATGCCAGCGTCATCTGTTCAGGTACCCTCTCCCCTCTCAGATGGGCACTGACAGTGCCAGAGTGATCCAAGACCATCCTGCTAGCATTCGGAGTTAGCCAGGAACAGAGACAGTATCCTCAAACCCGTAGTGTTTGATTCTGCGGTACCTCTTGGTTAAATAGATGTGGTTTAACTACTGGCCTCCAGAATAAATCCTTCTGTTTCTCATTTGACAGTAAGAATTACCAGAGTGTGTGTGCACTCTATTGAAACATGCAGAGCACATTTTTAATTAAGGGAACTCTCCGAGCACTTATATAAAAGCGCTCATGGAAAGAGGCAGCCTGATCCAGTCAAGCTGGGCAAGAATTCAGAGAGATCAGGCATGAGTCCGCCTCTCAGAGCTGGTGCTAACACTCACACTATATTGGTGCAGCATTTAAACACTCAGACTATTTGCTCTCCTACAGTATTCCCAAAAGAAGCAGAGATGTGTTTTGCAATGCACTCGTATAGAAACTGACAAAGAGGCTCCAAATCTGACCATTCTTAAACAGTCATAACACTAAGGAAATCTGTGAGCTCAAGTTACTAATTTTAGTTTCACTATAGCAATTTTTTAAAAATACTTACATTTACTCATGCGCAAACAGCTGAGAATAAGTCACCTCCGGAATGTGTATTGATAACCCTCTCTGGTAATGAGATGCCTCCGTAAACTAACAGCTGTAATCCTGAATGTGACTTGAAAGTGGTATTCTCTACCTAGAGCAGCCCGTGTGGGCAGAAGCTCCACTGTATGTCCCTACCTGTGGCTTTGAATTTAAGGTATATATTTAAAAGCATTGTCATGTGTGTTGGTATAGGTATGTGTTCACTCATTGGCTTTCTGACACCTTATTGTAGTGGCACCTATAACCTAGTTACAAGACACATGGGCACAAGTTATTCCCAAATTTCAATATTCTAGAAGATTATTGGCTAATCTGAGGTCCCCCGCAAAGGCCTTCAAAGGGAAATTTGTCTGCTATAATTTCAACAGTATAAGTCAGATTATCCCAAGTATATCCCTCCATATCTGGCCATTTTCTCAGAAAACAGCAGCAAACCAACACCCAGATGAAAGCTTACTTTTATTTCTATAGATGAAACTGCTTTCCCCAGTACTATGTATTTAAAGAGATTAACGTTTCCCATATTGGATTAATAAACATGTATAAGGATATAATTAAAACTTCGTTTTTAGCTGCTAAAATCAGATTTCTGGAAAATGCTGACATGTTTATTTTCCCTTTTTATAGATGCTGAAGAATCTCTGTCTAACAGTCCAGGTCAGTAGTACCTTTTGTTGGTGGAAGTCAAATATCAGGTAGACTTGACTTTGTCCTTGAGCCATGTGTTCTTCTGGCTCTGAATTCACTGTTCCCTTCTTTTGAAACTGCAGAGAATTACACACTGTTAAGTTGCCATTAGAAAGTCTTCTCTCTTTTTTGGTCTTTTTTTGGGGGGAGGTGGTTTGTTTTGTTTGTTTTGTTGGGTTTTTTTGGTACCAGGGATCTAACTCTGGAAAGCCTTGATTTCTATTTTTTTTTTGGTACCAGGGATCAAACTCGGGTCCTTGTGCTTGCGGAGCAAGCAGTGGAGCCACTGAGCTAAATCCCCGGCCCTTCTTTTTTTTTCGTACTGGGGATCAAACTTGGGACCTTGTGTTTGCAAGGCAGACGGCAGAACCGCTGAGCTAAATCACCAGCCCTAGAAAGTCTTATTGGCATTAATTTTGATTTTTCACATGTGATAATGACATTCTGTGTGTGTGTGTGTGTGTGTGTGCATGCAAGCACATGTGTATTTTCAGAGACATGTGAAGAACTACTAGCGTGGTGATGCACGCCTGCAATCTTAGCACTTGTTCACAGTGAGTTTGAGGTCAGCCTGACCTAGATAGTGAGTTCAAGGCCAGTCTAATCTACCTAGCAGGACCCTGTCTCAAAAAGCTGAGGGAGACAGAGAGAGACAGAGAGAGACAGAAACAGTGAAATAGCATTTCATGGTCTTTTTGAATATCTTCCCTTTAGCTCAAGGACTTCCCCTGCTTGTCCCTTGACTAACTCCTTCTCAGTGCACCAGTCACAGTGTGGAAAAGTACACTGTACCCTGTACCGGTGTCTGCATTTCACTAGTAAATAGACTCTGGGCTCTCTGAGGACAGAAACAATATCTCTTTGGTTTATGACTGAATTATCAGTACCTGATAGGGAAGACAATCAATAAGTACTGTTGAAGTGAAATTAAATTTGTTGCAGGCCTCACAACTAGCAACTGAGGAACCCATGAGAAATGTGAGGAACAAGCCCCTAGGCTTGAGATTGGGGCTGTCCCCTTCCAGCCCCTCTTGGAGCCTGATGCTGCTAGACCCCCATGTGAACCTTTAGGGGCCCTCACACACCACCTCTCTCTCTGCAGGGAACTGGCCAGAGCTTCGGCTGGTGGGTGG
Organism: Heterocephalus glaber; assembly: GCF_000247695.1. Next base: position 8,810,386 of record NW_004624737.1, read on the forward strand.
CTCTGGTCAGTGCTCAGGTCGTGTGGAAATCCTCCACCAGGGAATCTGGGGCACTGTGTGTGATGACTTGTGGGACCTCAATGAAGCTGAAGTTGTGTGCCGGCAGCTGGGGTGTGGTCAGGCTGTTTCGAGCCCTGGAGAGGCCCACTTTGGTGCTGGCACAGGAGACATCTTACTGGACAACCTCCAGTGCTCTGGGGTGGAGCATTTCCTGGGCCAATGTGCCCACCTGGGCTGGTCAGAGCACAACTGCGGCCACCATGAGGACGCTGGTGTCATCTGCTCAGGTATCCACTTTCTTCTCAGGCAAAACTTTCTACTCTTATGATGTAAGGTCTGTTGGAGGTCTTTCTTGGGTGAAATTTTCCTCTACCCATGCATTCATCCACTCATTCTTGAGTGTCTCTTCAGGGCTAGGCCCTTGGCTCAGCCACAGACCCTGCATGGGCAGTTCCGGGTTTGCATAGAGGAGGCCTTGATGCCCATGGGCACCAACATGCCTAGGGCATTATAATGCAGATTCAGGGCCATGGCCCCAGAGACTATGTGGGTACTCAGGAGTCTACATGTTAACAAGTAGCCCAGGAATTCCACATAGGAGAAGCCAAGGGTGATCTTGCCCTGGCTGTCTAGGGGCAGAGTTGATCTAACTGCTAAGTCCCAGATTCCTAGATCAAGGATTCTGCCAGAGGAGAGTTGAAGATGCCCAAGGGGCAGCTCTGGTACTCTGAGTTCCGATACCCAGAAAGGCCATGGTCCTGTCTCCTTTATCTCCCTCTGGGACCCTTGTTACCTCACCTCTTCCATACATTGGATTAAAGAGAGTGACCTGTTTGTTACCTTTCTTTGTGCCTGCAGATGCAGAAGACATGTCTCTACCTACACCTCCAGGTATGTCTATATTTTTCCTAGTTCACGCAACTTGCCAATAACAACAACAACAACAAGAAGAACAGCAAATATTTATAAATACTAAGTGCCAGACATTGTCTTGAGATACTTACATATGTACAGATACCCCTCAAATTACACTGAAGTTACTTTCCCATAAACCCACTACAAGTTGAAAATAGCATAAGTTAAAAAATTCATTTTGTACACCTAATCCAATGAACTTCATAGCTTAGCAACCCAGCACACTGTAGAGTGTCAGCTTTGTTACAGTGTGGCTGACTGGGAGCTGTGGTTCACTGCCAGTACCTGGCATCTCAAGAGAACAGCACATCATCCCAGGAAAAAAATTCAAATTCAAACTTCAAAGTATGGCTTCTACTGAATGAATATTGTTTCATACCACTGTAAAGTAGAAAAATGATTAGTCAAATCCCTCCTCAATCAGGGACCATCTGTAATCCCCACAATAATCCTTTGTGGTAGGTGCATTGATTATTTACATTTTCTAGATAAGCTGAGACTTAGAAAGTCAGAAAAGTACTAAAGGATATCCAGGCCTGGTGGTGCATGCCTGTAATCCCAGCACTGGAGAGGCTGAGTGAGGCAGGAGGATCATGGAAAGTTCAAGGCCAGCTTGGGCTGCATAGTGAGATTAAGGCCAGCCTAAAGTACATAACAGGACCCTGTCTTAAAGAAAGAGAGAGAGAGAGAGAGAGACAGACAGACAGGGAGGGAGGGAGGGAGGAAGGAAGGAAGGAAGGAAGGAAGGAAGGAAGGAAGGAAGGAAGGAAGGAAGGAAGAAACCCATTGGATTTAAATCCAAGCTATCGATGCTTTTGACTACCAATTTTATTTACCATCCCATATACTGGCCTCAGATACACAAAGATCAGGGAAAACTACAGCAAAGATGAGGAGATATTTTGCCCAGATTATTGCTAATCATCAAGACAGTCCTACAGAAATGCATTATGTGTTAGGTTTTATAGAACAGACATTTGAGACAGAAGAAGTTTAAGTAACTTTCTCAAAATTAATGAACAAGTTATAGGTGACCAAGTTTTGACGGTGATCACAGTTTGATCCCAAAGTTCAAGCTCTTGGAGATCTTGTGACTTCTTTCCACTTTCACAGTTCTTATGATTGAATGATATCTATCTGTAATAAGAACCAGAGATCAAAAAAATCAGACCAACACATGCACTGCAAATTCTAAAATGATGTTGGGGATGAATGAAAAGGCATTTCCTTGGCAGCAAGCATGATGCAAGGGTTTCTGGATAAATGAACTTATTTAGTCCTCACTGTTGAAGATTAGGGAGATCAAAAAGTCTGCCCAGGGCTGGGGATTTAGCTCAGTGGTTCCGCTGCCAGCCTCACAAGTGGAAGGACCCAAGTTTGATCCCCGATACCAAAAAAAAAAGAGTCTGCCCAAGATAACTCTATTAGAAAGAGAAAGAACTAGAATTTACAAAGCCATTCTTTATCCTTTAAATGTACTTGGATGTCCACATACAGCCTCAGAGACTATATACAAGTCACTGGCAGAAATATCTCTCTTGCTGTTTGTCTGGAGAAGACCTAGATGTATGCTGGGTGTCCAGAAGGAATAAATAAAAGTCAATAAAGGGAGAGGAGAAAGAAGGGCTGTCTAAAGTTAAAAACCCAGGTTAGGGCCAAGAGCAGTGGATATGCAAATGGAAGCTCATTGCTTATCACCGTTTTCTCATTTCATGTCAATTACATGGATGCTAGAGATATGAAGAAAATATTGTTGAGTGAAAGAAGTCATTTTGCTTATCTGCTACCCTAAAACTTAGTGATCTAAAATAACCACCATTTAGATACAGGCCATGCTTTGTGGGTTGAGAGTTTGGGCAGGGCTTGGCTGGGAGATTCTTTTGTCCACCTTGTCCACCGGAGCACTGATCAGTCACTCAGTGGTGTCCATGTGGTGGCTGGTCTGAAGAGTTCAAAGTAGTCTCACTGACATTTGGTCCCTGGGTGAAGACAGCTAGAAGGTAAGGCCCTCTTCTTTCCAGGTAGTCTCAGCAGAGTGGCCTACACTTCTATTCATGAGCCAGTGTGCTCAGAGACAAGAAGTGGGAAACACTGGATCCTCAAGGCACAGCATCACTTCTGGCTCATTCTGCTGTTCAAAGTAGTCACAGAGCCCACTCACATTCAAGAGAGGGAATCTAGACCCCACCCCATGACAGAAGGCATATTCAAGATCTTGGGGCCTGCTTTAATTCACCACAGGACCATAGAAAATATTCACTCAGCACCTTCAAATTCTTCACTTTACACCAAATTCATTGATGTTTCTGAGGAACCCTTATATTTCCCTAACTTGTAGATGAGATATTTTTTCCTATATGTCATTATTATCTCCTTTTCTCCCTACCAGGTCTTTCCACAACTTCTCAGGATCATATCACAGGTAGTAACTTGTTTAAAGTTAAAATGGTAACTTTATGTTAAGGGATCCTCCCAGCAGAAGTCAATGTGTCAGGGATGTGGCACGAAAGAGACACTGGCCCGGTGTGGATAAGGGATCTACTTTGCCATTCTGTAAATTCTGACTACATAAGGAGCAGGCTAGGAAGAAGGGATATGATCATCCCAGGCCAGAGTATGCAGGAGGGTGACAAGAAAGTGGGGAACATAGCTCATCAGTCCACCTGGCTCATGCTCAGCCTACTATAGCAGGCACTCCACCATCCCCTGTGGTACACCTGTAGTGATTACAGGAAATTCAGCTCCCAGGAGCTTCAGGATCAGGCTGACCTGGCCCAGTTATTGTCACCTTCAAATGTGATTAATGACAGACCTACAGGATGCCCAGAAACATCACCATGTTCTACCATTCATCTCAGGATAGACTAGGAAACTTGGGCACTCTGGGAGGAATTACAAGTTGGTCAGAAGGAGAGAAAAAACATTAAGCAACTTCATAATATTTAGGCACAAAGTAAATAAAGTGTATTACATTTTCAAATTTCCTCCAAAATAATTTGATGACTCTAAATTTTCTGCTTCTTTATGTGGTGTATTTCTTTAAATATGCACATATATAATATGTGTGCACATCAATTTTTAGTAATATGGCAGCTAAAAATGAAAGAATTAGATTTCAATGTTATCTTGTTTCACTCTTATAAGTCCAAAACCCTGCAAGTTCATGTCTGAATATACTGAGTAAAGAAAATGTAATCTATGCAGCATGTGATGATAAAGTACTTAGATGAGGAACCAGCCATGACCACCTGAAACAGCACACAGTGTCTCTTTGTCTTCATGTCCCATTCATCAGGCTCCAAAGTTGTTCCAGAGCCTCTGGCTCTCCAGACTTCCTCAGACTGTCCTCACACTGGTCTGTATAGCCTGTCTCTATGTCCTTCCCAATGTCTCATGTATACCTATTCTCTCTCCTAACAAGCAAATATATTTCCACTTTAGAAAGGGAGAGAGGCAGTAAGGAGAAAGGACAAGTATAGTATTTCTTTATCAGGTGTAGAAGGAGAGGGAAAGACAGGGAACTCTCACCGTGTGATTTTTTTGTGTGTGTACCAGGGATCGAACTTGGGACCTTGCTCCTGCGAGGCAGACAGTGGAACCACTGAGCTAAATCCCCTGCCCACCCTATATTTTTTGACCCATCAAAATGAGATTGAATGGATAGCCCTTCTCAAGAGATATTTAAGCTAAAAATCTTCTCAGCCACCAGCTCCACTTGACCACTGAGTGTGAGCTGGGCATTACTAGGATCACATAAGTGACATCATGTGGCCGCATCCTGACATCTTTTTTCTGTTTTTTCAGGAGGAAGTAATTCTTGTGGAGGGGTCATTTCTAGTCTCTCTGGCTCATTTTCTAGTCCACAGTATCCAGAAAACTACCCAACAGACATCCAGTGTATTTGGGAGATTCACGTGGATAAAAAATTCCGCATAGAACTCATGATTCCAAGTTTGAAGTAAGAAAACAACTTTTAAAGGGAAAGTTTTATCTAAATAAAAATATTGGTGTATGCAATTATAACAAAGATATTTCTTCTAGTGGGAAACACTTAATGGTGAAACCAGAAGAACATGAAACTCTACAGTCTTTCCTAGTCAATGTTCTGGTTAATTTTGTAGTGCTCTCCAGAAAGTCACTTGTAGCCTGAAAAACTCAATAAGTAGTTTAACATATTTGACTCAACCTAATATGATAGTTTTCCTTTTTATTTTTCCTTAAAAATGCTTAACACCTTTCCCCCTGTAGTGTACTATGTACTTATATTTGTCCTCTCTGACTTTGTTTTTAAATCTAAATTTAAACAAACAGTAAGAGACTTCTACATACATTAGCCAGCTACTCCACCCTTGAGCTGTGTAGCTATGAAATGTTCCACAAAGTGAGAGAGAAGAGACTTTGCTTCCTCTCTGACATGAAGAGAATAGATGGCCCAAGCCACTTCCATTTTTATCTCCATGATATAAAACAATAGTTTACATTTTAAAATCCTGATTTTGTGCCTAGGCTCTATAGTACATGTTTTTATGCTTTGTTATATTCCAGGGTCATTAGAAGTTCTTCATCATCCCTATTAAAGATGAGGAAACTGAGGTTCAGATAAGATAACTAACTTTCCTAAGGCCCACCTATGTAGGCCATATATTAGTCAGCTTTCCTGTTGCTGGTACACAAAATACATGACACCAACAACTTAAAGGGGGAGAGCTTTATTTTTGGCTCATGGTATCACAGGTTTAGTCCATGGTTGGCAGGCTCTAAGGCAGAAACATCGTGGAAGGACATTGTGGAGCAAGACCACTCATTTCATGGCAGCCAGAAAGCAGAGCACAGGGCAAGAGCACCAGCAAGATATAGATATACCCTCCAACAGCTCACCCCCAGTGACCTACCTCCTCCAACTGGGCCACACCTCCTGACAGCATGTTCAGCTATGAAATCAGTGGATGAATCCACTGGGGAGTGCAGTGCCCCATGATTCAATCATTTATCCAGGAGTCCCTTAGTCCAGTCTAGTTAATAATTAAGATTAAGTGGCACAGTTTGTCTGAGGTCAGAACCCCAGCTCTTCACCAGTATCTGGTTCTGTGAACAGCTTACTCAAAGTCCATCTTCTTGTCATATGTGACATACATCATGTTATACCTACAGCAAGGCTATGGAATTCCATAGTAAACTAGCCTCAGCCAGGTACTGAGTTATTGTTCAGTCATGGCTATACCAAGGCCACGGACTCAGACATCCTTATGCGGCCCCCCCAAAGGCTCTAACCATGTTACCATGCTATCTTTGTTGACTAAGACCCCCTACCTCCCAAATCTATCATGTTATTATTAGTTGTCTGTTCCTTCAAAAATCACTCCTCATCACATCATTCACAAATAATTTCCATAACACAAGTAATCTTCTACATGCTACCATTTTCATTTTAAAATCTTCTTTTTCTTCCCAAGAACTTGAGACTCTGTGATATCTTTTACATGCTAATTACTGGAATGAGCTATTAAGAATTTTGTTGAAGTGTAAATTAATGTTTATTAATGTCCCACATAGGTTGTGACTGGCCAAAGCCATTATGATTTTAAAACTTCTGTTATAAAGTTATAACCATAAACTTCACACATTCCTCAGGCAAAGAAAATATAGTTCTTATAAAACATCTGAAAAGTTAATGAATATTTACTGTGCTACTTAAGCTATAATCCAAATATTTGAGCTCTGTGGTTATCACACTTTTTTTAGTGTTAATGTGCAGGAATTTTCTAACCTCCCACTAACCCTCCAATTCTGTCCCCCCAGACTAGAAGATATCCTTGGATGTCCCTATGATTCAGTGGAGATCTTTGATGGCCCCAGGATTGCCTCATTGTCCATGGGGAAGTTCTGTGCTCCAGCAGCTGTGATATTTTTCTCCTCCTCAGATATCATGACAGTGGTGTTCCGAAGTGATTCCATGATAACCAACACTGGCTTTCATGCTCTGTTCAATGTGGTTCCACAGGGTGAAATCAAGTCAGGTAGGAATCCTTATGTAGCTTTGGATCTATAAGACCAGAAGACTTTCTAACTTGAGAGACTTCCCATTAACAGAAGTCTGGGATTGAGTTTTGAAAGACTGCTGCACTTAGCTTCATCAGCCCTGCTCCATAGGTGCTAGATTTTCTCACAGAGAGGGCCACATAGAAAGCTACAAGGGAATGATTTATACCCTGTGTTTAAATGGCCAGGCAGCTACCATTCATGGGGAAAACTGTAGGTTATGAGGGAAAACTAGTTTATGAAGGTCTTGGGACTGTGTCCACCAGCACTAGCACCAGCAACCTGAGAACTGTCCAGCACTCTGAAATATGGAAGGTCAACACTCCTAGGAGATTCTAAGCTTCCCTCTATCAGCTGGCCCATTTCAGACCTTGCATGCACTGGACTCTCAGTTCATGCAAATGAGAGGCTCTAGGACTTTTGTTAGCCATGGCATTATAGACCAGTGGTGGTGAACCTACATGTTCCATAGTAGGTACACGTGTTCCACAGTAGGTTCACAGAGCCATCTCTGTCAGCACATGAGCCAAGTACATGAGTTGTTTTTTCCAAACTAAAACATCAGTATTTAGGTTTAATTGCAGTGTTGGAACTTTGTGACAAATAAGTGGGTTTGGGGTTGCAGTTTTTGACACTTGGTCTCTAAAGTTTTGCCATCACTGCTATTGACAGTCACTCCAAAGCCAAGTCTAATACTCAATCTGCAAACACAATGCCTGACAACTGTGGGACTTCTGATCATCAGGGGCCCCTCCAAGAACCCCAGTAATTCTTTCAGGCTGCCAGGAAATCAAGTAGCATGTCTATGGCTATAGTTTTGGTTTGTTTGTTTCTCAGAATTTTCTGTACATGACCCTCAAAGATATATTTGAGACTCTGCTTCAAGGAAACTGAATGAACTCAACATTTAAAGTCCAGACCATTCGGTAGCTCAAGACTCACTTTACTCATCCAGTAATTTTTAAATAGGTCCTGTTATGTGCCAGGTCAGTTGTAAGTGTGGGGGGACCCAAAAAACAATACAACTCCCTGCAGTGTATTCTAGTGTGGATGTGAATAAGTATGGAAGGATCAATGATGACACAAGAAACAAGTAAACAAGCAAGATGATTTAGGAGATAGGATGATAAAGAGTAAAAATAATGCATGGTAATAAAAAGGCAGATGATATAGCAGAATGTGTCTGAATAGATGAGGTACTACTGTAGACTGGGTAGGAAGAGATGGGCCTGTATGAGGAGGTGACATGTAAGGAAAACAAGGGGCTTTCCACACAGAGGAAATATCAAAAGCAAAGGCTTTCTGAGGCAGAGTTGGACATACTGGATCAGCTGAAAGAAGGGAGGCATAACAAAGCCTGTGGGCACAGTGGGGAGTGGCTGTCCCTGGGCTGTCTCCAGGACACATCATGGAATTTCAACTGACCACAGCCCTTTTGTCCAGAAGTAGTGTCATTGGGCTTGATGAGGTCACAGTCACCTTGGTGATGCATTGCCTTTCAGATAATTAAATCTACACTTTTCCAAGACACATTTTTTTAAAAGTATCTAGGAACTTCCTTTCCAGTAACCAACATTTCAACCCAGACAGCCACATGGCAAGACCTGCATTAACCATGACAAGCTGAGTGCTTCGTGCACATAACTTTCATTGACTCACTCTTCTGAGGTAGATGTTGCTGAGGTCTTCCATTCTACAAATTAGAAAACGGAGGCCCAGGGAGACAAAATAATTGTTCAAAGGTCACACAGCTGAAGAGCAGTTTGAAACTAGGTTTCAGACCCAGTTCTGTCTCACTATAAAACCCTTAAACCTATTATGGAGTCAAGACACCTTTTAGGTTTTGTGCTCATGTTTGCCTTGGCCATGGCACAGGAGCCAGAAGTCACTTTTTATGTAAAACTCCCCAAACTCAAAAAATAAAATCTTCCTGTGTTTAGAAGATGCACCAGTGGTGCGGCTGGTGGGCAGCTCCAATCGGTGCTCAGGACGCGTGGAGGTCCTCCACCAGGGGACCTGGGGCACCGTGTGCGATGACCTGTGGGACCTGAAGGAAGCCGAGGTTGTGTGCAGACAGATGGAGTGTGGACAGGCAATTGCTGCTCCTGGAAAGGCCTACTTTGGCAGAGGTTCTGGAGACATTCTTCTGGACAACATCCAGTGTTCAGGAAGTGAGAACCATCTTGGCCAGTGTCCCAGCTCTGGCTGGTCAGACCACAACTGTGACCACCACGAGGATGCCGGTGTGGTCTGTTCAGGTACCCTCTCCACCAACTGTATATTCTTTGTACAAGAAATCTCAGTGATGAACGGAGGTCATGCACAGAACAGAGCCGGGGAATCTAAGGACAGTGGCCAACAGATGAACATCCTTTCAACTAGGTAGACAAAGACAGCTGAGAGACTGGCTGCTCTGGAGATGAATGCACCAGTTGTGCAGCTGCTTTTCCATAGAAAGCCATGTCCTTGTGCTTGCTTATGTAACACAAAGTCTGCCTGGTTGAGACATGTCTGCAGTAGAAAACCACTAGTTCTTTGTTTTCACAGGATTTGGATTTTTCTAAATTTACTTATTTTCTATGTATGCAGATGCTGGGAACTGGGTTTCCGATGTGACTCCTGCACCCTCAGGTAGGTCCGATGATGTATATTTCCATCTGTGCAAAGTTAAAGAGAATCAAACCTGTGTCCTGACATAGATCCTGATGGACAGTGACCAGGTTGGTAGACCAATTACTGATTTCCAATTATGGTTGCATGCAAGAATCATCCAGGGAGCTTCTGAAATTTCCAGTGCCCAGGCTGTACCCAGTCTGGTCACATCAGTTATATTTAAATCTCCCCCACATGATTCCATTGTGCAGCCAGGTTATACAACAGTGATTCACAAAAGGGGATAAGAGGCACATTTCCCAAATGGCATTAAGTGAAAAGAGGGGTTGATATGAGGAAGAGAGGAGGTGGAAAGACTTGTATCACAGGGATATAAATTACAAAATGAAATCATGCCAGAAAGCAAAGATGCATTCAGTGTCAAACTGTGGGCAGACTTATTATAAGAAGTAAACCATTTGGCCTCTTGTATGGACCTTTGACTTAGCCAACACAACAGAGATAGGACTCCTAGAACCTACTCAACATTGTTGTGCAGCACTAACCTTCCATCTAAATCCAACACACATATGTCCTACCCCCCGCCTCCTCCTGCTTCCCAGGTATGGGTTCTCAGCTGCCCTCTTCCCTGTCTCTGACTCCTGGGATCTTACATAGCTCCTCCTCCAAACTACCTAGTGATTGTTTCAATCCTGTGGCCCCGGTGGGAGGTCTGGGTAGCAGAAAGATATCAAAGTTGAAGGTACACTCTGTGGTGTTCCAGGACCCACCATGGAGGCTGGCAGTTGTCCCTACCTTGGGCTGGCAGCACCATTGCATATTTGGTGGAAACTCAGTGATGTCTCTTGCCCACCCTGATCCAAATTCTGGGTGCACTCCAGGCTGAAGGTCATCATTCCTTGAGGGTTGTTCAATTGCTGTCATATGGCACAGAGGACTGTGGGAAGGGAAGATTGAGTTCTGCACCCCTGGTTAATGCCTCACATTTTCATTTTTCACAGTACTCACAAATTATATAGCTGCTCTGGCAGGGAGGCAGGGCACATGTAATCCTTTTCCTGGGTCTAACAAGTAGTTAAACTCCCTTTGATTCCCTGTGGCTTTCCTCTTCTTTCTCAGTGAGGAATCCATTCTAGCCTGGTCCATGGAAGAGGAAGGCGTGGGAGCAGACATAGCTGGCTCTGTGCTCAAGTCCTCTTGGAGCCCTAGGTTTCAAACCTCAGAAGGCTTTTCTTTCTTCTCCCTACTGTAATCTAACTTTTCCTGAGGCAGAGATGCATAGCTGGCTAGAGAAGAGAATAGGTCAGGGGCTTTTAAAAACTATGGGAGGAAATGAAACCTTTTGTGTCTAAAACGGTCAATCCCACTCTAAGTGTTAATCCAGCAAACCACTTTTTGATAGACCATGATATACCTACCTACACATGGAAATCCAGGGCTTTTGCCATTTAATCATCTAAGGAGATTATTGTATGTATATCAAACATTGTAACAAAAGAAAATTGCTCCTGAGACACCTAGATTAGAATTTTTTTCTGCTGATGTCCAATATTGTCCTTGGCAAAGGACCAAGAAGAATAAGCAAGTGAGTAGTATCCATCACCTTCCCTGCTATGCCTCTTGCAGTGAGCTCGCAGTGGAGTAAGGCAATGAAGCTAAAAGAATTTTCAAACCACCTGACCTATCTACTTCAAATTCTTTCCCCACTAAACCCTTCATGTAAAACTCAAGCAGGTCAGGCCAGGGATTTAGCTCAGTAGTGCCGCCACCTGACTCACAAGTGCAAAGTCCTGAGTTCAATCCCTGGTACCAAAAAAAAAAACCTCAAGCAGGTACCAGAAATACAATGAACAGACTTTCAAAACTGGCCTGGCCTCAGCCTACCATATGTTAGGGATTGAGAATATGGAATATTGAATATTGAAATGTATACTATGTATAAATCAAATCCAACAAAACACATGAAAGAGAAGCATGCATTGGACCCCTCTACTGAGGCTCATCTCCCATCAGCAGAATACTTGTCCAGCTTACTCTTACTTCCTGGCTCTAAGATTTCTGTCTTTTGTCTTCCTGAATTCTGGCACTTGATAAACTTTTTAGGCACAGTGGCATAATCATAAGTCCAGTGATGTTACTGTGGGTACTTCCTAGGGACTGGTCAGTCTTGGAGCAACCCTGGGTTTGCTGGATTAACTAACAGCAAACAATAAGTTACATAGCTATGCATTGTTTGTTGAATCCACTGAAAGCAGGGGAGAGACATCATCTCAGATCAGGGAGAAAAGAGAAATAAATGAGTGTGTCAACACTATTAAAACTCAGAAGTAGTAATATGTACATTCATTTGTAATTAAGATATAAGATGATTTTATGACCCTAAGGTCTCTTCTGATTTTCTCTGGTTATTCTTTGTAGGTTCCATTCCTCAAGGCCCTGTACCACAAGGTAAACCTCTCTGTTGAAATTATGACCTGTAAAATATTGAGTGGAATCATTTGGGTAGCTCATAAAAGTAGAATAAACTTCAATCTGTCCCATCTGCCATGAGGGGAAAGAATAGGTATGCTGGACCCCTCACAGTTGGGTGGTTTGTCCACCTCTGAGTGGAGCTGTAACAGGAAGCTGAGAAGAGCATTAAAGAAGCATAGCTTGGATACCATATGCGTACTACATACAGTTGTCCAGTGTCATTTCCAGTCTCATCTACAATCAATTTTAGGGTCTTTCCTGCCAATCAGACATCTTTCACCCTCTGTCAGTGCTCTATCAGAGGAAAAACTGCTCACAGCAGCCAAACCATGAGTATGCCCAGACCAGTATAATCCCTTCCAATTTTGTGATTCCACTGTTGAACTTGGGATTCTGGGTTCTACCTGAAAAAATGCAAGGTGCATGCTTAAAGAAGCCAACCATAGGTTTTTCATTTTCTCTCACAGGAGGAAGTAACTCTTGTGGAGGAGTAATTTCAAGCCTCTCAGGCTCCTTCTCCAGTCCTTGGTATCCAACAAACTACCCCACCGATGTTGAGTGTGTCTGGGTGATACATGTGGCTGGGAAGTTCCACATAGAACTGAAGATACCGCGCCTGAAGTAAGCAGCTTTCCCTTTCTCTACTTTAAAGGCCAGAGTAGGTTTGAATCTGTGCTTTCTTCAAAGAGGTGGCCTTTCTGTGGGACAAATCCTTTCAATTTTAGGTGAGGACAGGTTTGGTCATCTAAGCTGTGGTAGTCCTTTAGACATTTAGCTCAATTTCTTTTTTTTTTCCCATTAAGTTTATTGGTACATTTTCGGTATAAAATACAGTTACATTCATCATTGGGATCTTGTACCTTCACATGAGTCTCTTGGTTCTTTTTTTTCCCCCTTCCCTTGCCCTCCCTTCACCTCCTCCCACCCTTCCCTAATTGCAAAGACTTTGTTTCCATTTTTTTCCTTTTCTCAAATTTTTTCTTTTCCCTTTTTTCCTTTCCTCTACCCCTCCCACTTCCCCTGCTCCTTTAAACCTTTACTTCCTGTCACACAGTATCAATTATACATTTTTTAAATTACAATATCAAGATCTAGGAGACATTATCACAGATTTTACAGAATTTAAAAGGATATAGAAAGCATATT
>NW_004624737.1:8829305-8844821 GCF_000247695.1 Heterocephalus glaber
GTTGAGTATCAGAGTGTTCCATCTCATTTCCCTTTGGGGTTGCTGTAGGTGATCTGGAAGTCTGGTTTTGAGACTTATTTACGTGTTTTCTCATTTTGACTGGGCCAGGGGGCTGTTAGCACCTGCACGGATTACCTCCTCTGAGCTGGATGAGGTGGACCAGGGGCCACGAGCAGCGGTAGGGATGGTGACCCAAAAGCCCTTTCCTGTGGGCTGGGAGCAGCGGGAGGGATGGTGACCAGGAAGCCCCGTCCTCTGAACCAGGAGCAGTGGGACGACGGCTCAGAAGCCCCTACCTCTGGGCCGGGAACAGCAGGACTCAGTACCTTGGTCTGGTGGTCTGGTGACCTCTGCGTCTTTGTAGTGTGGAACCAGGTGGCTGCCTGTCTGGAGCGGGGTGATTCGGTGTCTTCCGCGCAACTCAGGACCTCGGTAGGTAGTGCACAGACCTTCCTGTGTGCAGCGGGCTGATTCGGCATGTTCTGTGCGACTCAGGACCTCTGTAGGCCATCGTTTCGTCTTTGTATATGGGGTTACATCTGGGTCATTTTCTCTTTCTGACTTTGTCTCACAGTATATCCCAGAACTCTGCTACTGCTTTCCATTTGTGTACATTGGCACAGCAGTCAGGATGCTGTTTTTAAAAGTGTATCCCTGGTACCAAAAAAAAAAGTGCAAAAGTGGTGGGCAGTGATGGGTGATTTCAATTGGGTTTACCTAGTGGCTAATTCCCTCTTGGTAGAGAAGGCATAAACAGAGAAAATTATGTATTGTGAGGAAAATATATCATCAATTAACTCATTCATTTAACTCACATTTATTTGTTGGAAGCAATATGAGATTTGGTATCATCAAATTTGAGTTTGTAAAATCCACATTTCTTTTTTTTTTTTTTTGGTACTGGGCATCGAACTCAGATCCTTCCACTTGTGAGGCAGGCAGCGGAACCACTGAGCTAAATCCCCGGCCCCTAAAATCCACATTTCTAATGTTTTGGGGTACAGAGTTATCATTTTATCTTTTCTGGAAAATAGTTATTCCAAACAGCTATAGTGGCCCACACCTCCTGTAATTTACAAGTTGCTATTTCAACATAAACTTCCTTCTACAATTTTGAAGCACTCAAATCAAGGAGTTGTTTAATGTGTCGCCTAGAACCAGAGCATAATTGCCAATTGACAAGTTTTGATTTTTTTTAATGATATCTGTTTTTTGTTTTTTGTTTTTTCTATTTGGTACTGGGGATCAAACTTGGGTCCTTATGCTTGCACAGCAGGCGGTGAAACCACTGAGCTAAATCCCCGGCCCAAGTTTTAATATTTTTAAGTCTAAGTTTATTAATATTTGCTTTTTGTTTCTCAAGACATAAAATTATTTATTATTTATAAAATAGTTCTCAACTAGGGGTGATTATACCTTCCTACAGAACACTTGGCTAAGTCTGGAAGTGCTTTGTTTTGTTTTGCTTTGCTTTGCTTTCTTTTGCTTTGTTTTGTTTTCTGAGACAGGGCCTTGTTATATAGTTCAGGTTGGCATTGAACTCATTATGTAGCCTAGGCTGGACTTGAACTGGCAGCCATCTTCCTACTTCATGCATACATTTTTGATCATCAGATTAGGGGCAGTACTGCCATCTAGTGGATGGAGACCAGGGATGCTGCTATGTGTCCTACAATGCTCAAGACAGCCTCCATGGCAAAGAATTATCCAACACCAATGTTAGTAGTGTTGAGATTAAGAAAACCTGATTTACCCGAAGCTTACTTTATTTCTTTTCTATTTCAACTCCTATAGAAATGTGCTTCGTATTTCATCTGTAAAAATTACATTACATTTAAATTATGCCATTTCATTCTTTTTTTTCCTTAAATTCTTTTATTGGTACATTTTAGGTAAACAATACATTTACATTTATCATTGGGTGCTTGTACCTGTACATGATGTATCTTGGTTCTTATTTTTTCCCCATTACCTGTTGCCATTTCATTCTTACTAAAAGTATCCTGCTTTCTAATTAAATAACTTCTCAGATACAAGTGTCACCTATGTTTAAAAGGGTAAACTGAGACACAACAAAAATTTTAAGGAATTTACATTGCAAACAAGGATTCATGAAACAAGTATTAACCACTAAAAGTGGTTTAAGAGCTCCTCTGAGGGCCTATAAAGGGAAAGGTTCTATAGGACACACAGAAATAAGACAAAGAAAACATTTACTTGTTTAAAATCACACAGTTGCTGCATTTGGTTTATCCCATTGGAATGTCTCTAATTATGTAACTGTAAGTTTGTTGACTGTTCTTGGTTGGGCTTACATTCTCTCTTTAATCCAGGCATTTACAATAAATATTAAAGTTTTGCTTACAGTATTTGCAAATCAAGCAAGGTTGAAGTCACTTATGAGGCCTACTGGGCTTATCTCTCAGGGATTCTTCAGATCTAGTCTCCATTTTAATATCACATTTGTTGCTGCAAATTTTATTTTGCAAATTTGTTGCAAATTTTATCATGACTTTTAACATTTTTAATGGGTTAATATTAACTATTGGCTTTTGATTCACTGGAATAAATGTGTTCTTCAGTAGCAGGTTTTCAAATCTAGTACTTAATGTACTTGGAAAATGTAATTATGTGCATTGATTTTGTGTATATTGCACAATGAAAACTTATAATGTAGGCACTGAAGAGTGCTCACTGTTGTTCAGAAGCAAATGTGCATTTTTCATATTTGTAGCATGCTAGATAAATGTTGATATGCTTTCAACATTTATTTAGTGAGCTTGTGGGCCCTGATCTATGGATGGGTTTCTAGTACCAAACAAGATGGATGATACTTCTACCCTCCTGAGTTCACATTCTGAAAGACAAATAGTGCCCAAATAAATCAGTAATTCAGTGGACAATTTCAGGTTGTGATGAATTGCTAAGTGGTATGAAGAAAAAGCGATATATATTTATGGTGGTAAGCTAGAGCAAGGTAGAAGATAGGATGCTAGAACAGCTTCTTTGACCATCCAGTTGGATAAAGTGTTTCATGGAAACAGTTGGTTTGAGCCAGACAGGTTGGGACATTGGTAAAAGAGTCCATCCAACAGGCCCTGGAGCTTTTTATAGCTGCCATTATTTCTCTCTTCTTAGGATCTTCTTAAGCTTTTTACTCAATGAGAACCTGTTGGATGCTTACCATCACCGTAGGAAGTAGAGAGATTTGAATCGGAGTCGGGGACACTCAAGGTAGAGAGGAATAGAGTGGGAGAGGCTGAAAGCAAGGACACCAGGTGGAAATCTGCTGAAGTAGACCAGGTGAGAGACAGGAGTATGACAGATAGAGGCAGCTCCAGACAGGAAGGAAGGGAGGGCAGTCACCTAACTCCTAGGAAATCTAGTGATTAGAGGAAGGTGTAGTTGAAGGAGGAGGTGGGGATGACTGCATGGATTTCTTTGAGGATGTTAATTCAGTTTTCATCTCCTCAGACTGGAGGACATCTATGGGTGCCCTTACGACTTTGTGGAAGTGTTTGACGGATGGCAAGCTGCCTCACTCTCCATGGGCAGGTTTTGTGCTGGGACAGAGCTCACATTCCTCTCCTCCTCAAATGTCATGACCGCAGTGTTCAGAAGTGATGGCATGATCACCAACACGGGCTTTTATGCCCTGTACAACACTGTGCAGCAAGACGAAAGGGAGAATGGTAGGTATCCTAGCACCTGCCTCTGGGGTGGGGTAGGATGTATCTAACCCATGTCCACCTCCCTTAAGAGAGGAGTCTCTAAGTCTAACCACACAACTCCGCCTTCCCTGCTGACATCCACATTAACAGCACTGCAGCCTCCAGCCCCAATCTTCACCCCTGCTCTGCCACCCATTGTCATTGTCCTCTGAAGAGCATCCTGAAGAAGTAGGTGGCTAAGGTCTTCTATCTTTCATTGACAGCTGTTTGTCAACAGGAGACTAAGTGAGTATATCTCCCTCCAAATGAAAAGAAAATGCAATAGGAAAAATCATTCTGGAGCAAAACTATCTCAAACGAGCCCACATGCTTCCAGCTGAATCCAATACACAACACTTACAGACCTCTTGGGTTCTATAGCAGAATATAAGGAACATTTCAGGGCTCTGGGTGGCTTATGCTTAGAGTGACTGTGTAAGTATCCTCCAGCTGAGATACTTCTGAAAGCTCAGAAATACTGAACAGGTATTAAATGATCTTCAACAATCATAAACAAGGACAGGGCCGGGGATTTAGCTCAGTGGTTTCACCACCTGCTGCACAGGTGCAAGGACCCCAGTTCAATCCCTGGTACCAAAAAAAAAAAAATCACAAATGAGGGCAATTTCAGGCAAATCAGGATACAGGGCTACCCTACCAAGAGTCTAGAAGGGGAACATGTGCCCAAGGACTGGAGAACATTTTTCTACCTGCAGAGGGTCTTAGAGACTGGAGACAACTCCAAAGCTCAGAAGTCTCCATTTTCCTGTCTCCCAGGTATGTCCCTGCGACTGGTGAATGGCAGCCACAGGTGTGAGGGCCGGGTGGAGGTATACTACAATGGCACCTGGGGCACAGTGTGCGATGATAACTGGGACCTAACAGATGCCAGGGTGGTGTGCCAGCAGCTTGGCTGTGGCGAGGCCCTCTCAGCTCCAGCTCACAGCCACTTTGATGGAGGCACCGGCCACATCATGCTGGATGAAATGCAGTGTACAGGGGATGAGGCTAAGTTGTGGCAGTGCACACACGAAGGATGGCTCTCCCACAACTGTGGGCACCATGAGGATGCCAGCGCCATCTGCTCAGGTAAGTACTCATGGGCACAGAGCACACTTCAGGCAGAGAGAGGCTCACCTACCAGCACCTCCTGGGAAGGGTGATGTCAACACCAGCAGGCAACTAGTCAGTGAAAACTCTGGGCTTTGAGTCAGCTTTTTAAGTCAATTTGTTTAAGTGTTAGTTTTCTTTCTTTTAGATTGTCAAGTATTCAGGGTCCTACCTGGAAAGTTAAATAGAGGACCAATATCATCAGAAATCCCATACCTGGAAGGATATGCCAGGGAATGAGTGACAATCCACTATCCTAAATAAGGATAGCAGTTAGTGCCCTGCAAGTGCATAATGCATATCAAACTGTACGCTACAACCAGTGCACTCATTTTCTCATTTAATCTTCACAACCTCTGAGAAAACAGAGACTATTTAGCTTCCATCCTTCACTGATAAGGCAGCAGAAGCACATCCAAGATCACAGGGAGGTCAGTACTCTCCAAGTATTGCCTCACTGAGGTTCTGTGTTAAAGACTGTGCTCAGTTCTGTTACAAAAGCTTAGTCAGCCTAGAAACTGATCAAAAGCAAATAAACACCATGTTCCACTTAGGCCACCAAGGACAAAGTGTCAGGGTGCAATAATCTTTTAGCCAAATTTAATGAGTTATGATACTAGTTTCCCTGCTGCCCAGATTAGAATATGTTTGATCTTAAACAGAGTACTGATTTTTCTCATGAATTAATTCAGTCCATCTCTCATTCTGATTTTGAATAGGTGTTGATGGCAATAAAAATGGAGGACCAAAAGGTACTGTTTTATGTTACAGTTCAGTTGCCGGGTCCCTGCTGTATATGAATTCTGGCTCCTATTCAATTCTGAAGTTGGAGCATAGTCCAATTAAATTCTCTGTTAATGGACAAGAGCAGTGCAACTCATTGGGGTGGACAGCATGGTGAGCTAAGGGGCAGCAGAGGGTGGGGACAGAAGTAGGAGAGAGGGAGGGTTCAATCCCTCAGCCACTGAGACTCCCCGAGTCTGGATCATCTGTGGAGAGGGCTGTCTGCTTTCCACAATGATCATGCTCTGAGATGCCACAGAGGACAAGGAAATATAAATCCCAGCTCAGCCCTCAGCAAGCCATATGTCAGACACCATGTACATGGCTTGTGTGCAAATATCCCAGCTCCTGTAAAGCCAGAATCATCTCTGTCCATTGGGCACAGAAATTAGAGCCTTTGAGGGCCAATATTTTTGAGTATTTTTAAGGAGTATTCTGGATAGAGGTCCTAGTTCATGATATTATTTTTTCTGTGTATTTTCAGACTTCACTGATACCAGTTCACTCACAGGTATTTCAACTTTATGTAAGCTCTTTATGTAGGTGTGCGTGTGCTTTGTTTTTAATCTTAGCTCATCAGTAACAAGATGGACATCCTTCCTTTTACATACGAGAAGCTGCTACAGAGAGGACCTCTGACCAATCCCAACCATACTCAACATTTCAGCCACAGTTGGGTGCTTTAAGAAATCTTGGTCTTAATTTCAGCTAGAATTTGTATATAATTGATAAAATGTTAAACATATTTGAGCAGATAGCAGTTTTGAATTGAGCAGTTCCAGAGTACAGTGGTTTGGCCTCCACTGAGTGGCAGAGGCTTTGATAGGGTGGACTTGGAGGCAAAAAAAAAAGAACTTGATTGATGAACATGGTGCAGTGGCCTTCCTTGGATCATTTTAATCCCTAGTTAGGAGTTAGTTGGCAACTTTTGATTGAGACCATTTATACTGAGTTGTGTTTTAATTTGCTTATTTATTAAGATCTCAGAGTAATGAATCAGTTTAATGACCTCTTAATTACTTATTTTAACAAATACAACTAAGAGCCTTCTGTATAGGTGTTTTATCACCTGCCCCACTAAGAAAAGATACTGTAGCTTGCATTGACTTTGCACTCTTTTCTTTCTTTTACTATCTGTGCACATCATTGAGCCTTTTCAATCATATTATCATTTTCTCTTCACAAAAATATGCAATGATCTTCATCTGCCCAAGACGATGTCATTTGGAGCTTAGGGGACTCTCCAAAGATAACAGTTTTAGTGATCAGCAAAAGCAGCCTGAGAACATGTTTTCCTTATTTCTGTTCTCTTTGTATCCTTTACTCACCACACTAAAAACACCAGGAGAGGTCAGTGCCCCTTTCTGATGGAGTTTCTTCACTGTTTCTTACAGATGAAGATTTTCATTGTGGTGGTTTGCTCACAAACAATTCAGGCACTTTCTCCAGTCCTTGGTACCCTAAAAAGTACCCCATAAATGTGATATGTGCCTGGGACATACAAGTGGACAAAACCTCTCATGTCAAACTTACATTTGAAGTGGCCAAGTGAGTAAATATCCCCCGCTAGTATTATTGTCTTCACTCAGTTATGCTCACCAGTTTTACTGCTTTGCTTCTTCTATCCTTCCCAAAAGACTTCCACACTTAATTCTCAAGAGCGAGCTAGTCCTGATGGCTCATTGCAATATTGATCAAAAATTTAAGTTCACAGATATTTTAATGCAGCAATTCCAGTCCAGGAATTTGGTCTATAGACAAATTCTCGTGTGCACTAAGGGTCATCACAACAACCTTCATGGGTTAGCAATAGAGTGGAAACAATGTACTTATCCATCAGGATGGGATCAGGTAAATAGATTCTCTTGAATCCATATACTGCTGTCACACATATAGTGCATGCTACCATAGAGTAAGCTGTAGGAAAACCATGAATGATAGTGCAGTCTGCTTCCATTTTTGCATAGACTCTCTCTGGGAAGAAAAAAGAAACTGTTCATTGAATCTGCTTCTGGGGAGGAGAGTGAAGTAAGGAACAAGAGGTCAGGGCAAAACAACATCCTTTTACTTTTCACCAAATATTATCAATACCACTTAAATTCTATCTCCTGTGCTTATAATACATATTCAGAAAATACCATTGACTTTAAAAGTAAAAATATATTTAGAAACAGGAGGGTACATTTTGCCAGTGTCCTTAGGGTCACCCCTTCTTCTAACCTACAGTTTTTCCAGCCTTTCCTGAGCCAATCTGGGCCAATGCTGACTGAGGGATTAAGCTCTAATAGGTGAAGTTTGAATGATACCATTTCACTTTGCAGATTGGAAAATTTCTATGGCTGTCCATATGACTTTGTTGAAATCTTTGATGGCCCACAAAGTGAATCTTTTTTGCTGGGAAGGTTCTGTTCCAGGGCAATCCCAACATTTATCTCCTCATCAAACCGAATGACAGTGGTGTTCCATAGTGACTCAATCATCACCAACACTGGTTTCTTTGCATCTTATGAGTCCCTGGAGCAAGATGAGAATGACACAGGTAGGTTCTTCCGTAACTACTTGCCAGTGATGGTAAGGCTGATGGCTCAGTCTGCTGGGCACTATTGACCTGCAAGTTCCTTCCCATGCTCACACGGTCTGACTTGGTGAAACTGGTTGATACCAGCATTCCCCTGGAATACCATATCCCCACATGGCTTCTCATGTTAGAGGCACAGCACACAGTACTGAGAAAGGATACTGTTTTACCCTATCTTGGAGCCTGTTTCATTCAAAACCATGTGGAAAAAAAGTGTCATTCCACACTAAGAGCAGCAATAGCATTGGAATACTTGGTGATGGTCACTTTACACAAGGCTTGCAAGAGTCCTAAGTAAACAATCCAGTATGGGAAACAAACTCTTTTAAATACCCCTCCCTCCAATCACATTGCTATAACAGAAAAACCCAAAGTGCTTTTGCAACCAGCTTGAAGCCACAGGTTCTCTCCCCAAGCATGAGGGTAGAGCCCTCAAAAGTGAGCAGACTCAGAGGAAATGCCTGTCTCCTTCTAGCATAGTGGCAAAGGGGTGCCCCCAGAGTGGTAACAGAGTATGTCTGACTTCCCTAGATGTGGCCCTCAGGCTGACCAATGGTAGCCACCAGTGTGAAGGCCGTGTGGAGCTACACTACAATGGCAGCTGGGCCACAGTGTGTGATGACAGCTGGGACCTCCGTGATGCCCAGGTGGTGTGCAGGCAGCTAGGCTGCGGCAGGGCTGTGGCAGCCCTTGGCCAGGCACATTTTGAAAGAGGCGTGGGCCCCATCGCCCTGGACAACGTGGATTGCGTGGGGACAGAAGCCAGGCTGTGGCAGTGCCTGCACAGTGGCTGGTTCACCCACAACTGTGGCCACCATGAGGACGCTGGCGCCATCTGCTCAGGTAGGCCTGGGTTCTGAGCCTAGAGTGGACTAGTGACATTCTGGCTCCAGGAGCCTCCTGCCCAACTGGTCACAGAGAAGTAGGGGATCCTGGATAGCCCCCAGGCCTCTGTTTCCTGTACATCAGCCATTCAGGGCCCCTGCATGCCCACCTGTTACCCACACTGTAATCATCAAAATACTTTCCTTTAAACGACTCTCCTGCTTTACTTATGTAAATTCCTCTTAGAAGGAAGCTTGATAACTTTACCGTTCTAAACAGAGAGCCAGGACCACCTGCCACCAATAGACAATACATTAAAAAGAGGAAATAAAACCATGCTTAAAATGTTTTAAAAATAACCAGCAAGTTTTCTAATCTAATCAACTCATACCCATGCCTATTTGAAAATACACTTAATTCAGAGTAGAACTAAATGTGAATTTCAAATGGTAATACAGTAAGTATCCAAGTTTTAAAATAAAAGATGCACCACCTCAAGTTATCACAGTCCCACCAGTGATGAGTCACAACTCTGGGAATCATCTCTTGGATACAATCCCTTATTTCATAGGTAACATGAAGAACTTTCCTAACAGCTGGGAGCCCAGGTCCTAGCCCAAGGCCCTTATTCCTTGGTTTTATCCCAGCTAAGTTTCTGCAAATAAATGCAATAGTTGAAGTCAAAAGTCCCCACCTATCTCTACATCTTTCTTGGGAGAGGCAAAATGGCTTATCAGCTAGATGGGATAGGATAAAGGCACAAGGTTCGTGGAGATACTGGACGGTTATGAGAAGAAGGAAGTCAAGGGACAGAATCAGTGTTCTGGGTGAAGCAGGAGCTGAAGTCACATACCAAGTATGAATCACAGGATGGGGCTAGGGATTAAAGGACCAGGAGGTTTGGAAAGCAGGGCCCTTGCTATCAGGGGTAGATCAGAGTCACCTGTAAGGGCCACTGAGCAGCACCTCCGGGTTCTATTTTATCTCCACCTGGAACACCTGGCCCAGCTCCATAGCCCACTCAGGGCCTTTCCACACCCTCCCTGCATTGAGGTCACTGGTGTGTGTCTTTGAGATAATGTGCTTCTCTTCTTTACAAATAGACATTTATTCTGGGAGGCAATACCTACACATACACCCAGAAAGGATTACAAAACCAAACCAACTGGCTAGGTAGATACTCCACACAAGGTGACCATTACTGTAGTCACAGTTTGCCAAAAAAAAGAAAAAGAAAATGACATTACTGTGTCTGGCAGCAGGACAGAAATGAGCCCAGTGATCCAAGACATCAGTGGTTATAACCATGTAACTCAAAGCCATTTTCAGATGCCCAGATGGAGGTACAGTTTCTCCCCAAAATGAGACATTATACCTTTCTGTTTCAAATAAGCAAGCCTACATCTGGAATTTAAAAAGAATGAAGGAGACAACCTACCCGTATGTCCTATGTCTTTTACAGGCTCTCTGCCTTACACAACACCATCAGCTGCTGTGAGTTATTTAACTTCAGGTAATGTTACTTGCTCTTAATTGATCAGTTTTACCTTGCATTGGCAAAGTTACCCTGGGCAGTAGGATTTGATTTAGGAACCAAATGCCATGTCTTCATCATTTACCAGTTGTGAGTGCTCAAGCAAATTTCTGAACTACTGGATACCTCTGAATGAGACTGAGGAGGATGGGGTCTCTGGCTTTCTCTGGGCAGGATGGCTAAGGGAATGCTTGCTATACAGTAGGGCATGCTGCTTAGGTGTTATCTTCTGACCTCATGCAAGCCCTGAGTACTACAGGGATTTGTGTCTATATACTGCTTTCTATCCATGGTAACTCAAGGCCTTTCTTGGACCCCAGAGGGGGTACAGTTTCTTCCCAAAACAAGGCATTGTACATTGATGATTCAAAGAAACAAGTCTACCTGCAGAATTGTTAAGAATGAGGATGCTGAAAATAACACTTTTTAGTTTGCTTCTGGCTCCTTTTGGCCCAGTAGTTGTTACATTTCAATTTTAGTCAGCAGCTCTTCGATGGTAGGACTTGAAGAGAAGAGTCAAACAAGCAAAGGAAAGCTAGGAGAATGAATGACCCCAATCTTTCAGAGGAAGCACTAAGGTAGCTCATTCTGCATAGCAGAGATCTCTAAAGGATGTGCTCTTGACTTTAAAATTATCTTTTTTTAAAAAAGGAAAAATTTATCAGCCACCAACCTTTGGTTTCCCTGAGCTTGTGTGAGTTGGCTTATATTTATACTGTTCACACACCAGTTGGGGGATGAAAAGAATGCACCCTACAGAGAAAGGACTTGAGAAAGGAATCCAATTTAGAATCAGAAACTATCTGTAAATGATTCAAAATGTGGACAGCCCTTGACTCTCTACAAGAAACAATTGTCTAAGAGTTAAAGGTTGTAATTAAGTGTTAACCTCTGTTTAAGATTTAACTAAAATGTATAATTTTCTTTTTGTGCTTTCTATCCATTCATAGCATCTTTTTCAAAGCCACTGGAGGTGCCCACATCAACAGGTAATCCTTTCTACTGTCTTCAGTAACCCTCCCTTTGGAGAGTTTGAGCTCAGGACTATTCTAGCATTGCTGTGGGAAGAAGCATCCCTGCTGGATGTGTGCCATCCATTCCCACCCTCCTCCATAGCCTCAGGCTACCCTACAAATGGCTGCTACTAAAGAAGTGCTGAGAATGTCTGAGTTCACCTAAAAATCTGTGATTGGAAGGTAATAAGAAAGGGCTATGAGATGCAAGAATTGGTGTATTAGTCAGCTTTCCGTGACTGTGATAAAATACCTGAGAATAACCATTTAAAGGAGGAAAGGTTTGTTTTAGTTTGCAGAGGTTTCAGTCCGTGGTCAACTGGCCTCATTGCTGTGGGCCTATGATGAGTCAGAAACATCATTGTGGAGGAGGAAAGCTACTAATTTCAAGGCAGTCACAAAACAGAGATGGTGAGCAAGAGGAAAGAGCTAGGGGACAAAATATCCCCAAGGGCATACCTCACAGGACCCACTTTCTCCATTTAGGGGCCATCTCCTGCAGTTTCAATCACCTGCCAATAGTTCACTCAGCTATGAATCTATTAAATAGGCTAATCCACTGATGAGGTTAGAGTCCTCATGATCCAGTCACCTCTAAACATTACTGCATTGGGGACCAGACCTTCAATGGATGGGTCTTTGGGAGACCTCATATCAAAATCATAATGAGCAGTTTGTGGGAGCTGACTTTGAAGCTTCCACTTAAGAAGACTGAGTACTCTGCTGACCCCAAATCTCCAGTCAGTCTCCACCCAGGATTCCACCCAACAAATCACAAATATACAGAATTATTGCTATTTGGTTGTTGTCATTACCTTAGTAATGAAGGTAAGTTCTGTTAAAATTACTGCCTCAGAGTTTTTAGCCAAGTAAGACAACCCACACCAGTTGAGAATGCTTAAGAGGAATTGTTTACACCCTGCTTCTTTGAGCCACATTTAAACAGAGACCTTTAAACAGAGAAATTTAAACAATGACCTTTAAGCCACCCACCATCCCAGTTTCTAGGGTTATATTACCCTCATATTTCCTTGAAAAAATAATGAAAACTTAAGATAGGCAATCCTGACACCATTGCTTATCAGTTTGATGGCTTAGTCCCAACACTGATATTTATCCTTAACCTTGTAATTACCATATTCCCAATCAAAAGATGGGAAGATGGAACAAAATATTGGAGATCAGAAGTAGCACAGAAAAACCAGTCACTGCATTTACAGGCATTAATAATTTGACCTAGTTCTCTGCAACCTAGAAGCAGAAAGCAAGAATTTCTAAGGCTCTGGAGTTTGGGATATGTTATATTAGTAACTAAAGAAAAATCCCATTCGTAATTGCCTGTCACATTCCAACCATAACCTCTGAGTATTCTGCAGATCTGCCCAACATCAGGTTGGTGCATGGGAGGAGCTAGTGTGAAGGGCGAGTTGAAGTCTACCACAATGGCACATGGGGTACTGTGTGCAATGAACTCTGGGCCCCCAATGCTGCCCACGTGGTGTGCTGGCAGCTGGGCTATGGAGAAGACATCAGTGCCCTGGGGAGTAGCCACTTTGGGGAGGGTATTGGGAGCATCCTCCTGGATGACGTGCAATGCCAGGCCAATGAGACCTCATTAGGCCAGTGCTGCCATCTGGGCTTGTCTGTCCACAACTGTGGCCACCACAAGGACACTGGGGTCATCTGCTCAGGTACTCACTCCCAGCTTTCTCCTGAGGTTGACAGAGCCATGACTCTTGGTGGGGATCTGGAAATTAACATGAGGAGGTTTGGGTCTCATTCAGGTCCTCCAAACAGATGCCCAGTGTCCATCCTCAAAGTTCTGAGACTTACTCGGGCAGTGGGTATAAAAGGATGTGTAGCACAACAGCCCCACAGCATACCCTGACCTAGATTCCAGGAGACCTCTCATCTTCCTTAGTCTCTTTCTTAATGTGCTGATTGGCCCTGGGCTTGACTCAACATCCGTGGATTCTCCTTAGCCCTCAGTCTTCAGGGACTTCCCAGACTCCCTCTGTCAGCCACTAGCTGGGGTAATGGCATTTCCTGGTCTTTGTCCTTATCTTTTATGAACTTTAAAGCTGACTTCATAGTGCTGCTCTTGGGAATCCCATGAACAAAACCCAGTTCCTCTCATCTACTGCAATACTGTTCCCTTTTGGCCTCTCTGGTTTGAGATGGTTTTTGTTGTTGTTGTTGTTGTTGTTGTTGTTGTTGTTGTTTGTTTGTTTATTTAATTCAGCCCAATTTGTGCATTGTCTATGTTTTCTTCTTTCTCTGGTTTAAAAAGTTGAATAGAAAATGAAATCAGATGAAATGAAAATATCCATGGCCCAGCATATTTGTAGGGCAGAGACTAGAATAATAAGATTTAATTCATTCCTCCATTAATTCAATATATATTTATCAAGCACTTTCAGTGTGTCAGGCACAATTCTGGGTCCTCAGAATTTAGTACTGAACTAGACTACCATCAGACATTCCAATGAGAGGGTTGGAATCACTTGTGCAGTTTATGATAGATCATGAGCAGGAGAAAAACATTGAATCAGGGATCATAGTATGTTTTATAATAAAAAGGAGCCATTTTCCTCTAGAGTTCTGATAACTTGTTACTATAAACCTAATTTCATTTTTAAAAATGAGAAATTAATGACAGAAGCCTAAAGGTAGAATTAGGAAGATTCCCAGTATTTTGCCACTCTAGAAAATAATTCCTCCTCATTGCATCAGTGAAATGACATTTCTAATCCATCCTGGGGTATTTTTCCCACAACCAAGGAACATTTCTCAGTTCCTGTCTTCAAACATTTCTGTCTGTATTTCAGTCTCAACTAAGAAAACTTTTCTACTTTTAACTTCATATTTCAGAACTTATTTTGCATCTAATTTAAATGTATCTGAGGTATCAGTTTTAAATTAAAAAATCTTATAAGTTTCTGTTTGTTTTATAATTTCAGCATCAGTCACAAAAATGACCACTTCTCCTGGTAATTGTATTTTCTTTCTTGTCTTCTATAAATCAGACATGTATAGATTGCCTTCCATATGATTAGGGTTGCAGTTTGTATCTCACGTGAAACTAAATGTCAAGTTCATATCAAACTAATGTAAGAAGCTTATGTATTCATTGGTTAAAACAGTGAATTGAACAGATGGCATGCCTTTAACCACAGGGAAGTGTGCCTAGTTGTCCCTCCCACTGTGGTGCAACAGCTGGTTTCTGAGATCAAATTTTAGTGACATGGCTTCAGTGAGTTTCTCCTTGTTTTTGGTTTGGTTTGGTTTTTTAACTATTATAGTACTTCAGACATCTCAGGGGAAACTATAATCTATGTTTCAAGAGAAAAATGGATTGCCATATCTCCCAAGCGTATTTCACAGTGCAACACACAAATTCAGTGACATTGGGCTGGGAATTTAGCTCAATGGTTCCGACGCATGCCTCGCAAGCGCAAGGTCCCAAGTTTGATCCCCGGTACCAAAAAAAAAAAAAAAAAAAAAAATTCAGTGACATGCAAGTTTCAAAGAAGGATTTGCATGGTTAGATAAATTGGGGAAATACCACATTCCTCTTGGTGATTCAGGCTGTTAGCACATTAAAGTCCCCAGCAAGTTCTACATAAGACATCTTTCCCCCCCTCATTAAGTTTATTGGTACATTTTAGGTATAAAATACAGTTGCATTCATCATTGAGATCTTGTACCATTACATGAGTCTCTTGGTTCTTATTTTTTTTCCCCTTCCTTTGCCCACCCTTCCCTATTTGCAAAGACCTTGTTTCCATTTTTTTTTCCTCTTCTCATATTTTTTCCTTTCCATTTTTTCCCTTCCCCTACCCCTCCCAATTCCCCTGCTCTTTTAGACCTTTTCTTTCTGTTACACAATATCAGTTATACATTTTAAAAATTACAATATTAAGATCTAGGAGACATTATCACAGATTTTACAGAATTTAAAAG
>NW_004624737.1:8847741-8879990 GCF_000247695.1 Heterocephalus glaber
CCATGAGCAAAATCTTTGCTGTTATCTGAGTAATTATTTCTGATTTCATTTTTCCCAGATCCTCTTTTGTTGCCAGTTCAGAGAGTCCAGGTGGTTGTGTATCAGATTGTTCCATCTCATTTCCCTTTGGAGTTGCTGTAGGTGATCTGGAACTCTGTTTTTGAGGCTTGTTTATGTGTTTTCTCATTTCCACAGTGTCGGGGGGTGCTTCTGATGCCCATGCGGCTCACCTTCTCTGCCCTAGGAGCTTGGCATGGCAGCGGGGGAGCTTCCTTCAGGGTTCTGGGACCGGCTCAGCTTCTCTGCCCTAGGAGCTTCGGATGGCAGTGAGGGAGCTTCCTTCCAGGTGCTGAGACCAGCTCACCTTCTCTGCCCTAGGAGGCTGGGATGGCAGCAGGGGAGCTTCCTTCCAGGTTCTGGGACTGGTTGAGCTTCTCTGCCCTAGGAGCCTGGGATGGAGGTGGGGAGCTTCCTTCCAGGTGCTGGGACCGGCTCAGCTGTAATCCCAGCACTTGGGAGGCTGAGCTTGGGGGATCACTGCAAGATCAAGGCCAGCCTGGGCTACATAGTGAGTTCAGGGGCAGCCTGAACCATAAAGCAAGACCATTTTGTAGAGGTTTCAGTCCATAATTGGCTGGCTCCAAGGCAGGGTGAATGGCAGACAGGCATCACAGAGGAGAAACAACATGGCACACACAAGGGAGCCTAAGACATCCTTTTTAAAGTTAGTTAAATTGAATTTTACTCAAACTTGTTTGACCACTGAAACCTTTTGAGTGACAGTGTGATATAGAATTCAGAGCCAGAGAACTGGGGCTTATGTTCTGGCTCAGGCATTAACCAACTGTTGATGAGCAAGTCCTCTTACTCTTTGGAGCCTCTGTTTCTTTAATCTGTAGAACAGGAGGATGGAAACAGTCACCTGAGAGCCTTGTCCTAGGAAGTGGGTGGTCTAACATATGTGTAACCAACTTGTGTCCTTTTATAAACTTTCTTCTTCTGGACACTTTGGGGACCATCTTGGGGCTTGAGTTCATCACTGTATGGCTAAATAAGTTGGAAATACCACCTCAACACAAGGCAACTTAACGAGTTTTCTCTGAACTGTCAGCAGTTAAGCAAGTGGCCCTTTTTTTGTATTTTCAAAATCTCAAAGTCCCTCTACCAGGCTTGACAGAAACTAATCTCTAAAGGAAATCAGATGGTGAAATGTATTTCTCTTTCTGTGCTTGGGTCTGTGAAAATTGCCCACCAAGTCTCTCAGGCAAAGACAAGGTAAATAAGGTGCCATCACAGCAACACTGTCCTAAGAGTTGGAAGAAACCTTAGGGATTGTGTAGAACAAAAGTCACAAATGGGCTGCTCAAGGGTTAGTTTTGAGCCACTAATGAGTTTATATTCACACAACCAAATTTTGCCTATGCATGTGTAAATTATTTTAATCCAACATATTAAGAATAGAAGATTTCATATGGAAAAAATGGAAACAGAGTCTTTGTAAATAGGGAAGGGTGGAGGGGGTGAAGGGAGAGCTAGGAATGGAGAAAAAATAAGAACCAAGATGCATCATGTAAAGGTACAAGTTCCCAATGAGAAATGTAAATGTGTTGTATAGCTAAAATGTACCAATGAAAGAATTAAAAAAAAAAAGAATGGAAGATTTCATATAAGAATCCAGCCGTCCAAGGGCACAGTGGTATAACTTTTGCCTAGCATGTATGAGGCCCCATATATGACCCCTAGCTCTACAAAATCATTATCATGCAGATCTCCAGCTGCGTGTGTGTGTGTGTGTGTGTGTGTAGTCCTGGGGTTCAAACCCAAGGCCTTGTGCATACTAGGCAAGTGCTCTACCACTGAGCTACATTCTCAGCCCAAGATATCCAGCTTTGGTTGCAAAATCTAAGAATGAGCCATTGCAGCATGATTTCTTCAGGGCAGCAGTAGCTGGAGCTGAGCAAGACAGGACTGCCCTTTTATGTGGCCATACACTCTCTGCATCCTCCTATCTTTCCATGTGTATGTGGGCCTGTAGTCATCTCCATTTGCATCCTTGGTGCTTTTTGGAGTTTAATATATGCCTAACTCAATTGAGTATCTTCTTACAATGCAGATTTTGTTTCAGTGCATTCTGGACAGTCTGGATTTTGAACAATGGGATACAAGTGCTGCTGGTCCATGGACTAGACTTTCAAAAGCAGCAGCTGAAGCTGAGAGATGCAAAGGACTTGTCCAAGGTCACATGTCCCATTACACAAACAAACTAGAACCCAGAGCATTTGGGTCACAGCCCCATGTACCTCTTCCATCAGTATTTATTTCTTTCAGAGAAATGAAACAGAGGCTAGAAGAATCGAATAGGAACAAAGCATAATCAAATGTGCTGGGGCATATTTTTAAATGGGGTCATTTAAAAAAATTCTTTACCAGTGAGCTTGATGGATAAGGATAGTTTTTAATGTTTTGACAGATCCTACCTCAATTTCAGCCACAGATTTGGTCCTTACAACTGGTAATAAGTTTTTCGCTGATTCTTCCTCTTGCTATCTATCTCAGGGATCTTGTTGTGTTAAGATTCTACCAAGACAGTATAGTTATGCCCCGAGTTGTCTAGGAATCACCCCACGGAATTTACCTTTGGTAAATAGACCAGAACTTAGTAATAGACAAAGGGGGCCTCTATGCAGCCAGATTTAGATCCGTGTTCAAGCCCAAGTAAAGTGCTTGAACGCATATGGAGATAATCTACAGAGCCTATCTCTCTTACTTTCTGCACACACATAATTACTTAAAAGTTAGCTATCTGATCTCCCTAGAGACTATATATTAGGAAAAACAACAGGTTGCCTGTATGGTACAGAGACTGGGAGGGTTAAAATTGATAGCAGAGCCTCATTGGCAATGGCAGGAAATGGCAGCAAATGCTCCAGTTGTCACAGAACTGCTCAGAAAAAACTAGCAATCTGGAGCAAAAATGCCAACTTAACCTCAGTGTCTTCTGAGCTACCTCTGTATTACATCCCAACATCAAAAACGATGACATTCTTCCAAATGGACCTGAACTATGCAAGTTAAAATATGATCAATATCTTTTCTTTAAAGGAACTAGGAAAGATTTGATTTGTAGTATCACAGAACATGTGCTTTTAATTTGGATAGTTAACTCTTATTTAGAAAGAGGAAATAACTAGTCCTTATACTAAATTTTTTCCAATAAATACTAGTAAATGAGACCACAATAAAGGCAAAATTTTCTTATTTCCAGAATCTTTGGATGTTGCCATAGCTACTTCAACAGGTAATTTAAATATTATTTGGTGTTCTATCTTGATTTGATACAAGTTATTTTCATTTCAAGTGAATTCATTAAACAATTGTCTATGTCTTGGCCAAATTCTTTGATTCTTTAGTTATCTTTTATTTTGAGTCTTTAAATATATTTATAGTAGCCTGACTCATAAAGGCCATCTCTGGATCTTCTGATAGTGAATGAATTCTGGGCAGCCCAGCTTAATGAATGAACCAAAGGAAGAACACTGTTCAGCTAATGAAACTAAGTGAAGTCCATGAAAATACACACTGGACCAAATGGCCATCTAACACAGCCACTTACTCAAGGCGGGCATTTCTCCTGGAGACTGGCCTAGGAGTGGAGGACATGGCTTAGAGGCAGTGCAGCATCTGGAGATGGGCTGCCACAGTCCTGTCTGGAGAACAGAAAGACAAGCCTGGCCAGTCACACCGATCTATGCTTCCACTGTAACATCTGTATCTTCTAGAAGCATGTGTGCCTGACATGATTAATTCTGCCTTCTCTTTTTGTTGATCTCCAGTTTCAATCTCAACCCCTGTAACCTCCACTTCAGGTGGAACTGTCAGCGGTCCCCTTAGGTGCCTCTTCTTGGGGTTCCATGTATAAAACTAGACTGTATCACAAAAACTTTGTCCTCAACAGAGCCTCAGTAAAAATGGAAACCTAGGAGTCCTCCACTGTTATTTAAGTCTCTTTTTTCTTTTATCTATAGATTCCTCTTCCACCTCCCCAGAAGTGACCTTTCCATCAGGTAAAGTCTTTGTCTTTGTGTTGTTTAAATTAATGAGATGGGCTTCTTATTCATATAGAAATGACCCTATTTAATGATCACATTGGCCACAAAATAAAGCTCAATGAAATGACATACCTGGCATCTTTCCAGTCATTTTTAACTAGTCTCTTGATTTGTATACAGATTCATCTTCAACTCTAGAAGAAATAGATGCTTTGTCTGGTAAGTGTCTCTGCCTGTCATATTTCTGAAGCTAAACATAGCCATGATCAACTTTTCATCTATTTGACTAATGAACGTATGTACTGAATACTCTGTCTATGGCATAAGGCCCAATGTTCACAGAAAGCACAGAGAAAGCTCCACACGTCCTGCACTCGGCCATAGACATAGAGGGGGCCCCAGGGATCACCTGCTGCCTACAGGCCCAGTCTTGCTCAGATATGCCCAAGGGATGCCAGGTCTGAGGGCCCACACCTAACCTGCTTGTGTGTGTGTGTGTGTGTGTGTGTGTGTGTGTGTGCGTGTGTGTGTTCTGTTACAGGTCATGCTTCAAACTAATCAGCACACCCCAACATACACACACAAAAGAACTGGCTTTTGAAAATGTTAATTTGCAGTTTTGCTCTTCTGTTTTCCTCCATGCTGTTAGTCAACCCAAAATATTCTTCTCCTTTGGCAGATACAACCCTCACATCAAGTGAAGTAACTCTTTCACCACATATGCAATCTGTTTTTGCAGTCCCTGGTGAGTGACTTTCTTAGAACTCCCAGTGTGGCAGGAATTAAAATACCCACAATAAACACTTCCTGCTTTCCCAGGAGAGAAGGAGAGGTAAGGAGAAATCCAGTCCCTCCCCCTCACTGGTTATAAAACTGAACACAGTGACGGTAGGTACTGGGGGCAGAAAGAATAGCATAAAAGGGCCTCAGATGCAGAACCTAAAGGAGCCTGTAGAGTTGATCTAGAACAGAGATTTTCAAAAGTTAGCCTGCATGTGAGCGTCCTGGAGAATGTGCTGAATACAGATTCACTGGCTCTGGGAAAAGCTTGAACACATCTATCAGGCTGCTCTCTGATGCCAATGGTGCTGGTCTTGGACTACCTAGAAGAGTAAAGAATTGAACAACCAGGAGTGGAGGGGTTGAAGGGAGGGTAGGGGAATAGAGAAAAAATAAGAACCAAGATATATCATGGAAAGGTCCAAATTCCCAGTGATGAATGTCATCGTATTGTATACCTAAAACATACCAATAAACTTAATGAATAAAAAAAAATTGAACAACCATCCTAATTTTGGAGGAAAATGAGGCCCAGATAAGCAAGACATTTGCCTAAGTTCACACAGCTAAGAAAGGCAAAGCCAGATCTCTCAACTCCCATTCAAGGTCCTTTCAGATTCCAGGCTTTGCTAGTGAATTAATTGGTGTGATTCCTCCAAGTCCCTGTGATATTGTCTATGAGGGGAAAAAGAAGGAAGAAACAAAGATATGAGCTCAACAGGACAAGTTTATTTAGGAACAAACCTGAGAGAGACCTCCCTGGCACTGAGACCATACTGGGTAACTCTCATACAGGCTATAAGGCCTTCCACAGGGTAATGGGTGAAAAGGGGGGGATTGTGAAAGAAAAAGCCAAAATGGGACTTTCAAGGGGGAGTGTGCACTAAAGAGGAGTTGTGGCTACTCACCAGGAACAAGGCTGGAGGGAGTTGTGATTGCATGTCAGGAGCAGGGCTGAATAATGACAGGGATTATGGACTCTAGCTGTACTCACCAGGCCTTATCAACCCATGAGTATACATCTTTAGCCAGTGTACGAGCATAGCAGGGAGAAGAGGTTCAACACAATCTCTATTCAGCCTAGAATGGTTGTGGTCAGATAAGGGAATGTGGGCGGGCATTACATCACTTCCTTAACTGGTTCCTGCTGATTAGGGGCTACAGTGGTCATGGTCAGGCATTTTTCCTGGACTGAAGAGGGAGAACCATATTGATGGGGTCTTTAGCAACTGCCTGTGAAATGGTCTCAATCCTGTTGGTGAAAAATCATTGAAACAGATTGATTAGGCATGCCGATAATAAAGAGGTGAGTAAACAAAAGGAGAACAGGCACTTCAAAAGGAAGAATCCAGGATAGGATAGCAGACATCCATGGATCCCATGAACTCTGCAAAAGGTACTGAGACAGTTGGTCTACTGCTTGGATCTCTGTTTCTATCTCCTCAAAGCTGTAGACACATTGTCATGATTATCTGGGATAAAAGTACATGTTGTGTGAAGCATGGTGCATGTGGCTCCTTGGCAGCTATAAGGAGATCTAAAGCCATGTGATTTTGTAAAACTACTTTTTCATTTGGTATGTTTCATCCACTACTGTTATAGCCTTGTGAGTGGCATTTAATGCGTAGGTATTGGGCCAAGGCTTCTACATCCAAGTCTACCTTAATGGCTGCTACTCCTGGAAGGGTCACAGCTAGGGAGTAAAACCACGAGGGAGTACATTTTACATGGTGCCACTAATGGTAGACTGCATCCCAATTTTAAGGTTATTCTGGGAGAGAGCCAAGAATATAAAGATGTCGCCATGTGCATCATCCTGTCCAATTAGCAGGCAGACATAGCCAGCTGTATCAGCAGCAAACCCATAAATGTCCTGAGAGAACTGTTCCATGATATTTTTCCCCATTCTACCACACACAGGGAACAGTAGCATATGTGATATTAAGACATAGGTACTCAGGTATCTATCCTACCATGCATTTAGGATCAGAATAGTTAGAAAGAATATGTGCTTTGGGACTTTATAGGTTTGAATTTTGGGTGACCTGGTCATATTATATGATTCCTCTGAGTTTCCATTTCCTCATCTCTAAAATGGTGGTAATACTCACCTGGATTAGTCATTGTAAGGACTGGAGAACTAAATGACCTGGCACATTGCAGTTGCTCAAATGAGAATTGGTATTGATCCACCGGCCAAAACACATTTAAATCACATTCATTCCTGAATGTGTAAATTCACATAAATACATGTACACTACTGTGAAATAGGCTTGTTTTCATAAACTTGTAGTCTACAGTGTAAAATATTTCAATGAAACCAAACTTAATGCTTTGCTTTCACTAAAAAAATTTTTCTTGGCAGCCAGTGACCCAGTTTCAATGAACGTGACACCATCACCTGGTAATGATCATATGTCTATTGCTAGATCAACACTTAATTTTATAATTTATTGTCATAAAATCTATTGTTAATTTTCCTACCTTGCTTTGTATACTGTAGCATAGAATTAAACTTCACAGTATGACCTTTCTCTTATTTAACTTGACTTTCTTCACTTAATTTTCAGCACCTATAAAAATGTTTCCTGTAAAATCTAATGGTTTCTTTATTATGCTTTTCAAAAATTCATTATATTTGTAATGCTTCTTTATGACTACTTAATCATTTTACTTCTGGAGAATAAATAGTATCTAACACCACTTGTTACATTTTGATGCTAAGAAAAGAAAGCTTAATAGAGAGTATTTCTACATTCAAACCAAAATAGAAACTTAAACTAAAGTATTGGTATCTGAAATTAGAGAAAATCTTTGGTTCTTGGATTTTGAACATAAGTGAGTTTGAAGGTCATTTTTAATGCTTTTATTTATTTATTTTTATTTACAGTTACAATTTCAATGGAAGAAATGATCACTTTATCTGGTAATTTTTGTTTGGCTCCTAATCATTAAAATGATCATATATCTATTAATATCATTAGGGTTATATTTCTTTTTTATTAAGTCCTTGCTGTTTAGAGAAGATAATTATGAGTTTGTAAATGTGTATGTACAGATACACACACTGTGGATTAGAAGCCTAAAATTCACCCTCCCTAGGTCTCACTCAGAAGATACTTACCCATATTCATAGCTCACATTCTTTCCCCCTTTTCTTCCTCTCTCTCTCCCTCTCTCTCTCCCTTCCACCTTCTCCTTGTCCCTCCCTTTCTTCTCTCCCTCCCTCTCTCTCTCCTTTTGGTGCTGGGGTTGGAACCCAGGGCCTCAGGTTTACATGCATTCTACCACTGAGCCATGCTCATGGTCCCTGTGTTCATAGTCAAACAAGCACAGTGATCTTGCTTCCAATATTGTAACAACCACTTAGACCCGGAGATAGCAGCCATCCCAGACCAAGCATACTGCAGTCAGAGAAATTAATGCTACTGTGGATTATTGATATTCACTAAGCCTCTTTTGTGTGCCAAACTGTGCAGAATACTGAAAGACAAAGACACCTCAGACCAATTAATATGAAGGCAAATCATTTTACACATGTCCGTTGGTGGGATACTGTCAGCAAATTACAGTCATGCACCCCATAATGATGTTTGGGTAACAGTGGGCCACATATGTGACAGTGGTCTCATAACATGGCCTGGTGACACTGCAGCCAATTTCCTTTGTGTAAATATATTCAAAGTCTATTTGTGATATACAACAACAGAATCACCTAATGACACACTTCTCAGAATCCATCCTCCTGGTTAATAACACACAATCGTACAGATTTTGCTTATTTTTAATTTTAAAATCAACTTTTCTGAAGTACCGTTTGTATACAATAATTGTACACATCTATGAGTTTTGTCTAATCTATGCCGCTATGTAACCACCACAGTCAAGACACAGAGCATATCCATCACCCAAACAAGTTCTCTCCTGCCCCTTTGCAATAAATCTGACCTTCCCTAGACAACCACTGATCTGTCTCTACAGTTTAGATTTGTTTTTTTTCTAGGCTCTCATATAAGTGGAATCAAATACAGTAATAAGTGCTCTTTTGTATCTGACCTTTTTTACTTGACAAATTGTTTCTGAGATTCATCTGTATGGTTCCATGTATTGGTAATACATTCCTTGTATTACTTAGTAATATTCCACTGTGTGCATAGACCACAATGTATCCATTCCTCTGAGGATGGGCACTTGGGTTGTTTCCAGCTCTTATTGTGGAGAAATCTGCTATGCACAGGTCTTCCTGTGGGCATGTTTTCATGGATCTTGAGCAGAATAGCCAGGTTACATAATATAGGTTTACTCATAGTTACTCCTCAAGAGTAAAAATAATTTCACAGAACATATTTTGTTTGATGAGTCAGGGCAGCACCTCAATTTAGAGCAACTGTATTTCAAGGATTTGGAGTGTATTGTTTGATTGTTACCTATATATCCTTCACCCACCCCCATCCCGAATTGGGGATTGAACTCAGGGTCTTCACACTAAGCTACATCCCAAGCTCCTTTTTTATTATTGAAACAAGGTCTTGCTAAGCTGCTTGGGTGAAATTTGAACTTGTGATCTTTCTGCCTTAGCCTCCCAGAGCACTGGGATTACAGGCATCTACCACCACCCTCAGCTATTGAGTTTTGTAATTTTGTTTAAAGATTCGGTACTTTGGTGTTAAGGAACCTGGGCTTGTTCATAATGGCCATTCCTTGAGGGTTTCAGGTAATTTGAGAGAAAGATACAGAGACAGAGAGAGATAGATAGAGACAGAGAGAGGCAGAGACACAGGACAGAGAATGAACACATGGTGGTGAGGGGGGCGGGTAGCAAAACCAGAAATGGAATTCATCCCAGTGTTAATTCTTCTTAATGACTTCTCTTGCCCTGTAGATGCGCCCCTGCGCCTGGCGGCCGGGCAGAACCGCTGTGAGGGCCGGCTGGAGGTGCGGTACCAGGGCGAGTGGGGCACGGTGTGCGACGACCACTGGAACATCAAGAATGCCCGCGTCGTGTGCCGCCTTCTGGGCTGCGGCCGCGCACTGGGCGCCCCGGGTCGTGGCCGCTTCGGCCCGGGCTCTGGGCCCATCCTGCTGGACGAGGTGCGCTGCATGGGCTCAGAGGATGCGCTGGAGAGCTGCAGCCACGCGGGCTGGGCGCGCCACGACTGCCAGCACCACGAGGACGCAGGCGTGATCTGCTCAGGTACCGCTCCCCACGGGTGCCCCAGGCCCTAGGCGTCCCTGAGGCGCCTCCCTAGGACTACCTGTCTTTGAGGAAGCCTTTCCCTCCCAGCATCCCTGAGGTCAAAATTCACCGCCCCGGGAGCTTGAGACTTGGTCAGAGGCCCAGCTCCTAAGATAACAAAGGCATAGTGGCTAATATACAGCTGGCCGTAAAGGTTTTGATCATCCGTCTTGGCTACTGATCAATAAGCTTTATCTCATTGCAGGTTTGTTCTGAAATGTAGCTAAAAGCTTATTAGATCAAAAGAATGGGTTACAATGTTCTGAAATGATTAAGAGCATAGAACTTGATGCTGTCAGTTGAACTACAATTTGTCCAGGTTCCTTTTCAAGCTCTGAGAAAGGCTTCAAGGGCACAAACCTGGGGGGACACTCTATCACCTTACCCTAACCCTCAGAAGTCCAAAGGATGCCCTGCAGTATTCCAGGTTTCCTTGTGTCCCCTGCATCCAAGATTGGCCTGTACCTTTCCTGGAATATATTTTATTGTCATCCAACTTCTTGGCGTTCTGACTTGCTCAGATTGGCTGCTTTCTGTACCCAGTAGTACTTCCTTGTATTTGTCCTGTTTGCCCAGAATTGACCTGTGTAAATCTCAAGGAGTTATGAAATTCTGAGCCTCGCACAAGTCTGAGCTCACCTTGCCTGTTCTAGTTTTAGTTTTTTACAGGTGATCAAAGGAATTGTTGCCCTTGCTTTTAGCTCTATGTAGATGTTACCCCTGTTTTGATTAGACTGGGGATCCAAATGGAAAAGCTGTCAGAGTCCCCTGAAGACAAACTTTAATCATCCAGAGCCAAGTGGTTTGAGTCTGTTGCTGGAGTCAACCTTCAAGGGCCTTGTTTGCATGGTGTCTCTTCTTAGTCCAAGCCAGTCCTGGTGCTGTCAGAGGACCCACTGGCAATGACAATCCATTTTCCTTCCTTTCAGAGCTTCCTTCCATGTAGTATAGTATTCAAAGCACCGAGACCTGGGGCCCAGGAGATCTAAAGGGGTGGAATGAATCTATCTAGCCATGTTTAGTAGGCTGAGCCTGTCCCTTGGGAAACTGTCCTATCTTGCTTCCTAGCTGGAGGAGCCCTAGGGGGCTCTAGACTCAATCTTTCTCAGCCCGAGGTCCCAAGGATACCACATGTGTGAAAAAGGACACCAGGCAGAGTTCATACATGTGACGGTGTTTATAAACTTTGAAGCTCTGCATTTATTATTTTTTTGCTCCAAAAAATCTTGGTTTTGAGGAAGTGTGTATTCTCAACACTACTTCACGTATGTCAGAATCCAGCTCCACCAAGAACCTCTGGGTCCTCCTTTCCTCTGCCTAACCTGATACTTTAGCTTTAACAGCTAAGTCAAGTGAGCCCATCACCTATGTTTTTCAGCTACTGCTAGTCCTAGGGTCCTCCTCCTGTGTTTCAGCACTATTGACATTTGTTTCTATCATCTCCCATTGCCAGGTCCCGCTGACTCTGTTGTGTCCAAGGACAATGGTAAAGTCATCCTCCCTCCCTGTGTCTGGGACTGCTGAAAAGGAGAGCTAAGATAGCAGCCAAATGGGGAAGAAAGAATCGGCTTTAAGGGGGGTTGGCCACTATGTTTCCACTGCGATCTCTCATCTCCATCTGTGTGCTAGGCTTTGGGAGGTTGGGGAAGCAGCACACTTGGCACCCAAGGTTCCTCCCTCTGTGTCTCCATTCATTCTCCAGCTTTCCTCCATGCACAGGCCCAGATGGATACGTGTTCAGGCTCAGGTGTCCTCAACATGGGAAGTGAGCTGTCCTTTAAACCTTACACAGGCTCTCCCTCACGGTCCACAGGACATGTGCTATGTGTAGGATTCCCCCATGGATGTGGTATGGCCTCACAGCCTTTTTGAAGATAGGGGATGTAAATAAAATCAATGAAAGTCAAGGGCAGAGGGTGAAGAGAGCTGAGCCAGCCCCAGCCCAGAGCAGTGTCCTTGGGACTTTCAGAAAATAAACGCACATCCAACTCTCGGCCTGCAAACACAGTGCATCAAGTTCTCCTTGTGATAGTTCTCCCCTCCTACAGCACAGCTTTCCTGCATGCCCCACTTCTTCCAAGCTGTCATTGACCGAGGCTACCTCCGAAGACTGGGCTATTCCTCCTGGGATGTCCACCTAAATGATAAACTGTGTCGCCCCCACATCACTGGGCACTACCTGATCTTCAACTTTCCCTATGGCCACTGTGGCACTGTCTGGCAGGTAAGAAACTGACAAGGAGGTGGCACCTTCTGTGAAGAAGGCCAAATAGAGGGGCTTGGGAAATTCAACCACCTGTTAAAAACCTGCATAGTCAGGTGTCGTGTCACATGCCTGTAATCTCAGCACTCTGGGGGGCTGAGGCAAATTCAAGCCCAGACTGAGCAATTTAGTGATCTAGAAAGACCCTGTCATTAAAAAAAATTTTTTTAAGGGCTTGGAATGTAGTTCAGTGTGAAGGCTTTGGGTTCAATCCCCAAGATCAGGGTGGAGGTGGGGGTCCTTAAGACATAGGAAAAGCACAAAGAATGACTTAATTTCGGAGTTTGGTGAGACCTGGAGCAGCTCACTAGTTTGTCTGAAACTTTCCTTCCAATGAGTTATTTAGGATACACACTAAACTTGGGATATGCTCAAGCATTGAGTGCTGATGGATGGATGGATGGATGGATAGTATTCACTTAGATCCAAACTATCTTTCACAACATGTTTCTTGATTGAGCATTAGGGCACACCTACCATGTGCAAGCTTTGGCACTAAGGATGGAAGAGGTTAGAGGGTCTGTCTGACTTAGTTTCTAACCAAGTCCCTACATTCTACAGTCTAGAGAGTACACATATAGAACACTTGTGAATAATGAGCCTGTTTAATATATATTCATTTTTCCTGACCACATGCTTATTTCACAAAGCAATGGCATTCAAATTAAGGGAACAAATTTACCAAAGATATAGGGCAAGTACACAAATTAATATCCTTTGTCTCAGTATATTGAACAATGTAAGATGTCCCAAAGCAAGATCCTCATACTATTCTTCTGTTCTTCTACATCCCTGTTTTGACACATTCCAAAAGCTCACTTTTGCTAGTCAGATTCATTCAAA
The DNA here is from genome assembly GCF_000247695.1 of Heterocephalus glaber. The sequence continues at coordinate 8,860,913 of NW_004624737.1, forward strand.
CAGTACATGATGCCAAATAATCCCTCTAACACCATACTTCATGTTTTGTCTGTTATTTGATATGTAACATCATGATCATTCTTATCCTTTTTACTCTGAAAATTGTACCCTTTACCTCAGAGGATTGTGCCCCCAGAGACATACTGGAATTCCCCAGTGTCTGCAGAATGGTGGCTCCCAGAAGCTTCTGGGCCTCAGGGAGGACCCTATAAATGTCCTTTCTGGCCTGGCTGGCCCATCTCCTGCAGAATGCCCTATGTGCTGGCCACAGTACTGGGGTCAGACAACATAGCAGAGTTAGTAACCATGTGGAGTGGTGGCCAGTTCCAGGCCACTCTAAGGAAAAACTGTCATGGGAAGGTCCTGAGTCTAACTTCAGAGTCAGTAAGTGAACAACCTCCTAGGTCCTGAGGACATAGATCCTTGCCCCGTGGCTCTTAAATTCAAGCAAAGGGAGACAGGTACTGGAAAAGCACACAAATGAGAGTCTTTTATAGTGAAGAAGATAAAGATAGCAAAACAGGAAGGTTTTGGAAGATAGAAGGGAAGCTAAAGGAACTGCAACTGAATGATGGGTGGAAGCAGCTAGGAAAAGGGCAGGAGGAGCATGCCAGGCAGGCCCCAGGCTAGTGCAGGATCCTGGGGCAGCCGAAAGCTAGAGGGTTTGAGAAAGAGACTGGGGCCCAACAAGTTCAGTGTCAGAATGGAAGTGAGTGGGTCAAATGGCCATGGAGTTTGGCTCTTATTCTAAACTGTGCATTCTCAAGCAGGGCAATATTATCCTCACAGAGGAAGAGACATATATGCTCATTCTTAGGGGCCAGAACAATAAAATCTTTCTTTATGGATAAAGCACAAGTATATATACAGTACACAAACAATTTGTTGAGTTAAAATTTCATACTGGGGACCAGCGAGAGGACAGGTGGAGTGGAAAGAAACACCTGCAAAGTTCCTTCTGATGGCCATGACGGGGAAAGGGTGGAAAAACACTGGTCTATCTGACAGATGGGGCAGTCCTTGGAGAGTTGTAAGGCTGAAAGTCACAGGATCTGAGTCACAAAAGCTGCAGCTTCCTTGACCAAGGGCCTCTGGGTAGACTGAGCCTTTGAGTGTCCACACAGGGCACAGGAAGGAGGCAAGGAGAGGTAGTGGCCCCTGCCCATCACTCCCTGGCTCCTCCTCAGCCCCTGAAAGTTATGTTGGCATTGCAGGAGCAAGACTGGGAGCCGAAGACAGCAGGGAAAGGCCTGCAGCTAAGCTGGAGCTAGAACTAGCTGGAGTCAATGGCAAGAAGCAGATGAGAGCCACAGTGGAGGCGGGGGGGTGGCCTGAGGGTGGCTAAAATAATGGGATGTATGGGGAAATGTAAAAGACAGAGCTTCAGGCAGCGTCACCGCGGGGCCTGCCACACAGCTCATAGCCACACAGCTTGGCTTTCACGGGAGGGAAGGAAGGACCCCCATCAATTGGGAGGGGGGTCCCTGCATGCTTCCATACATCATATCATCCTTTCATGAAATTAAGCACCACTGAGGTCTGGCAGGGGCTCCTGCTCTTCAGTTTGTGGACAAGCTAATGCCGGGCAGCAGTAGAAAGGAAAGGGCTCTTCTCTAGAAATCAAGTGCTTGTCAAGGAACCAGGAGTACTGGCCACCAGCTGTCCTCTCATCCTCACAGAAACACCATGGCTCCCTCAGCTACTCCAACTCCATCAGAGGCCACATAAGGGGCCATCCTGGCAGAGTCATTGTGCGGCACAAGGTGCCCCAGGTGAAGTTCACCTGCACAGTGGACAGCCCATCTGCAGTCGAAGTCGTTCATGAGGATGATGGCACCCAGACGGAGGATACCAGCTACGATGTGTCCATTATATTTCATCAGTCACCTGCATCCCAGCATAATGGGCACATGGCACTATATGGTGGCCAGAAGGAAGAGATATTCCTCCAGGCCACCCTCCATAGCCCCAATCCCAATGTAAGGCTCTTCGTGGATACCTGTGTGGCTTCTCCAAATCCCAGTGATTTTACCACCATCGCACACGATTTGATCAGGCAAGGGTAAGGAAAACAGAAGGTCCTCTCTGATTGGCTGTTATAAGCACATGGCATTCCTTTAGGGAACCTGTATCTTCTGAACCAGTTAGTTTTGAATTGGAATGTTGTGTAAGAGTTTTCACCCAGAGACCAAGTGAGGCCCCTCTTCAGCCCTCTCAGCCCAGTCAGGGATATAGTTAAGGGCTGCCTGGACAACCTCCCTTGATTCCCCTGAGAGTCCTGGACAGGGTCCTTGCTACCTAGGAGTCTGATGCCCTGCTCCACTTTTCATGCCCATTCCTCCTTTCCTTTCTAGTGTGAGAGCTTTAGTAGACTCCCCATTCATGGTGCCAGTCTTTAGAGCATTTGACATTGAAGGGCTGATGGCATTTCCCAAGCTGAGCTCTTAGTCATTATAGTAAGATCTCTTGTGGCTCCTTTAGTTAGTCAAATGATTTGCCAAGTTAGAACTGTGGCAAGCTATTTATCATCTTTGTGCTGTAGCAGAGGTAAAATATTTATGAGTGAGAAACCAGTTCAAAAACAACAAAACCTCACCACTTACTCCACGGCAGCTCATCACTTTACTCCACGGCAGCATGTTGAGAGCATGCTGACAACAGAGTAAAGCTCTTGGGAGGCACTGTTGTACCTGTTTCTAAGGCCAGGGGAGGAGCAAGACAGCACTTGCCACAGGTGGTGTGAGCCATGACATGAAAGGTGCACAGAAGTAGCACTAAACTGCCACATATAGTCCCCAAGTTCCCAACCCATGGCCCCCTTCCTCTGAATAGGCTGCACCTCCTAATAGCACATACAGCTAAAACTCCTCAATGGGTTCACTCAGTGATGAAGTTAATGCTCTTGAAACTCACTTACCTCTGGAACTCTCTTAATCCAGTCAAGTTGACAATCAAGATTAACTGCCACAGGGCTGGGGATTTAGCTCAGTGGTTCTGGCGCCTGCCTTGAAAGCACAAGGTCCCAAGTTTGATCCCCAGTACCAAAAAATAAAAGAAAAGATTAACTGCCACATATGGTTACTACTTACCTGTGCTCTGTAGCCAGGCAGCTATAGACAGTATATTTAGTTGTGTTTCAAAGTTTCTCTCTGGGCACTAAAGTTGAGATTTCACATTATTTTCACATGCCATGAAATAGTAATCTACTATATTTTTGTTAGTGATTTAAAAGCCTATAAAATGCATTCTGAGCTCATTGTCTGTACAAAAAGCCTGAGGCAGAGTAGATTTGACCAATGAACTTTGTTGGCCTGGCACTGATCTAGACTCCATTGTGACCTTATGATCAGGATGCTTTTAGGATCATAGAAACACACTGTGTTCACATTTTCTTAAACTCTTTTTGCTAACACTTTTTCTTAATGAGAACATCTTCTGTTCTCTCCTTTTTCGTTTTTTCATACATGTTTTTATTTATATATTAATTGGTACATTTTAGGTATACAATACATTTACATTTATCATTGGGTGTTTGTACCTGAACATGATGTATCTTAGTTCTTATTTTTTCCCCATTACCTGTGTGCCCTTCACCCACACCACCCTTCCCTATTTACATAGACTTTGTTTCCTTTTTTTTTTTTGAGGCCATACTCTTAAGTGAAATAAATAGGACACACGTGTGTAAATACCAAATAGTATCTCTAGTGTGAGAAACTGAAAGTGTAAATAAGGATGAAAATGATTAAAATGAATAATTGATAATTTGAAATAGGAAAAGGTCCAAAGGTGGAGGGGTGGCGGGAGGGGAAAGGGAAAGGGAAGAAAGGAAAGGAAAAATTATGTGAAAGGAAAAAAATGGAAACAACGTCTACGTTTTTTCATACATTTTTATTAGCATAAGTTTGAACTATGTAATGAATACATTCATTGTGGGCAGTTGGTAAATGTGCCTACCGCATCTTAGTCCCTTTACTTCCCCTTCCCCTCCCCTCCTTCCCTTTTCCATTCATTCCTTGATCCCCTCTCCTTCTGCAAAAGGTTTACTTCGCTGTTTCACATCGTCTGTCATCTATCTTTTATTTTGCTATTTAAATTTATACTTTATGCTCTTTCTTTCTCCACAACTTTGCTAGCATTTATTATTTTTTGAGTTTGTGATGATAGCCATTCACTGCATTATTTTTCCAATGCTGATTCCTTTTTTATTTTTTTTTCCACTTGTTCAACTACTCTCCCGGTTAGATATATGCTTTCCTTTGGGCTCCTTGGTGCTAGTGAGCTCCTTGCCTCTGTCTAGGATTCCCTTAAATATTTTCTAGAATGCTGATTTAGAAATCACATATTTCTTTAGGATTTCTTTGTCATGGAAAGCCCTTACTTTTCCATCAGTTTTCAAAGGTAATTTTGCAGGTTGACAGGATTTTTTTTTCCTTAGGGTTTAAAAACTACTCCTACCGCTCCTGGCCTTTAATATTTGTGCTGGCAAATCCACTGTAACTCTGATAGGCTTCCTTTGTAAGTAACTTGCTGCTTTTTTCTAATGATTTTTAGTATTCCCTCCAGTTGTTGAATTTCTGGAATTTTAATTATGCCATGTCATGGAGTAGTTCTTTTCTAGTCATGGCTATTTGGAATTCTTTATTCCTTTTATACTTGAATATGGAATGCTTTCCCTAGATTTGGAAAGTTTTCTGCTATGATTTCAATGAGTAAAATTTTTATACCTTTTGAGTTGTTTTCTAATTTTCCTTTATTCCTATAATTCTGATTTTTTTTTTTTTTTTTTTTAGTCATTTAGCAGCTGTTGGATCCAGGTTGGATGGTGTTTTGTGTTTTTAGGATATCACTGAGCTTATGATCTGCTACATCATCTTGTCTTCAGTTGCTGACACTCTGTCCTCATATTTGGTCAAATCTGCTAACCATCCTTTCTATTGAATTTTTCATATCTTGTATTTCTGCTTGTTTTCTTTTCACAATTTCCAATTCCTTCCCAAGCTGGTGATTCATATCTTATATTGTCTTATTTAACTCAGTTAGTTTATTGTTTATTTCTTTAAATTCATCAAACATTTTATTAATAAACTCATATATGTTTAATAAAATCCTCTTTAAGATCATTATACATTTTATATAATTGTGTAAGTGTTTCTTCTTTGAGCTCTTTAAACATTTTGACTGTTTATTCTGTTTTTTGAGTTCTCTACTTCAATATCTGTGAGATTAGCTTTGGAGGGCTAAGGCCAAGTGTTTATAGGCATCTTATTGCCTTGCTTTCTCTTTCTCATATTTCTACTTTTTTTTCCCTGTAGTTTCCAAAACATTAGGGTCGAAAAACTCTGCCCCTACTGTGTAGATCTCTTTAGTTAGAATCTGTCTCTCTCTAATTTGCCCTTGTATTTGACTATGTCTGCTGTTTATACCCCTCTTCAGCCTACTCAGTACAGTATTTGAGAGTCCAACCTTCTTCTTGGAGCTTGTGTTTGAGGGAGTAGGTCCCCCTCCCTGGGACCCAGGGTTAACATTCTAGACTGCTTTGGTATTTTCTCGGCATTGTCTTTAGTTTCTCTGTGACTTCTAATTTTTCTGTCAGCTCTTTCTTGATTCTCAGAGTCTTCTTCCTTTACTCTTTGTTAATTTGCTGTTCTCCAGGTGTCTGGATGCCAGGTCCTGCAGAGGTTGTGGTATGCTGCCAGCCTTTACCTCACCATTTTCCCTCTCCCCAATCCATGGGTTCCTTAAAACTATGTTGTTTCCTTTCCAAATATTTGGGAATTTTTCAACAATTATATTTCTGTTCTTGATTTCTAGTTTAATCCCATAGTTACCTGAGAATGCATTTTGTGTGGCTTCTATTCTTTTACATTTATTAAGGTATCTCTTATGGCCCAGAGTGAATTCTTTTTTTTTATGGTACCAGGGATCAAACTTGGGACCTTGCACTTGTGAGGCAGGTGCCAGAACCACTGAGCTAAATCCCTGGCCCAGTGAGTTCTATCTTGATGATGGTCCCATGTGCGCTTGAGAAGAATATGTATTCTGCTGTCATTGGATGGAGTGTTATATAAATTCTAATTAGATCCAGTGAATCAATAGTGTTCTTTGGGTCACCTGTATTATGACTGATTTTATGCTTGCTGGGCCTGTCGGTTACTGATTGTTTTTGTAACTTTTTTGTTGCAGGGACAAAATACCCAACACCCACAAGTTAGTGAAAGAAAGGTTTATTTGGGCTCACAGTTTGTAAAGGTTTCAGTTTATAGTCAGCTGGCTCCATGGTGGGGTGACAGGCAGAGGGACATGGCAGAGGAGAAGCAATTCATGGCATGGCAGAAGGTAGCAAGCAGTGAACCAAAGCAACCTGCCTTTCCTCTATCACTTTATAGTCCATCCAGGCTATAAGCCTATTGATTGGTGCCACCCACACCCAGGTTGAAGCTTCCATTATCCACACCCAGAACTTTGCTAAAACTCATTTAGTTATCACACATCCTTGATCCCAGAATCACACATCCTAGATCTAGCCACTTCCAAAAACCCCCACTTATGAATGCATGAGACTTTAGGGGGACATCTAGATACAAGCCATTTCCCCTGGCCTCCAAAAGACTCATATGTATCCCTTTATGCAAAAGGCATTTAGTCCATCTCGAAGAGTTGCCACAGTCCTAACAGTTTCAGCATTGCTGAAAAGTCCAAGTCTAAAGTCTCCTATGAGATTAAGGCAAACTCTTAGCTGCAAACCCCTGTACAAATGAAAACAAAGTTCAACATTTCCAACACACAGTGGCACAATATAAACATTGCCATTCTAAAAGGTAGAAATAGAAGGATACAAAGGAGTGGGGCCAAAGCCAGTCCAAAATCCAGCAGGGCAAACATTAAGTCCTGTAATTCCATATCCAGTATCTAGGACAATCTGGGGCAATCTGGGGCAAGATGTGAACTCCAAAGGGCTTGGTTGGCTCTGCCCCTATGGCACCATCAGTGGTTGCAGCTCTCATGACTTCTCTTGTGGGCAGGCTTCGGTCATCCCTTGCAGCTCTCCTCACACAATCAACATTCCTGGCTTCTCCAGCCTTCTGGGTTCTCCACTGCACCTTCAGCTTCACACTCACAGATTCACACACTGCCCTCTCAGGGGCACACTTCTTGGCCTCCCAGGCCTTCTTCTGAAGTCTAGGTGGAAGCCCTGACCCCATAGTTCTTGCAATCTGCATGCACCTAAAACCAGTACTGTGTGAATGACACCACCATCTGCCACCAGTTGGAGTGGTAGCTAGACATCCTTCTCTCTTGGTTGTAGGGGTCAAGTGCCTGAGTTGCTGAGCGCAATGCACCCATTCCTGAGGAACAAATTCCCTACGCCACTGCCATTCTGGGATCTGGTGTTTTGGGGCTCTCTTCTCAAAGCAAAGTCTTTCACCTTTACAATTTTTCATTTTGGTATCAAGGATCGAACTCGAGTCCTTGCACTTGTGCAGCAGGCGGCGAAACCACTGAGCTAAATCCCTAGCCCTCACCTTTACAATTTTGAGGCTGCAGAGGAAGGAGTCCTTCTGGTTCTTGTGATGTCCTCAGGCCATCTTTTCTATTGTTCTGTTCCTTCCCAGCAACCAAGTTCTCCTCTGCTTCATCTATTCAGTCCACAACTTGACTAGAACTTCCTTTCTAGCCAAAGTTAAAGCATTTAAAGTCACTCTTTTCAGCTCTTTGCTTTTGTTTTTCAATATAAATCTGGCTAAAAGTCCCCAACAGTAGCCGTGGCACTGCCTCAACATTAGACTGCCTTGAAATTTCTTCCGCCAGATTAATTAGTCTACCACCCTTAATCTCAGTCATAGGGAGCATCTCCGGACAAGAAAAAAAAAAAGCAGACACATTTTCTGCCAAAGCATAACACACGTGGTCTGGAGTCCAATAGCCAATGCAGTCCTTGCTTCTAACTGAAACCTCCTGAGCCTGGTCTTTACCAGTTACATTTCTGTCAGCATTCTGGTCTTCTGAGCTCTGACCAGAATCTCCCATCAAGTTCATTTTACAGCATTCTAGGGCTGCTTCTTCAGCTAGCACCTCCAAACCTTTCCAAATTCTTCCTCCAAGACAGTTCCAAAGACTCCTGAACCACATGGCCAGGTAGTATCACAGCAACAGCCCCAGTCCCAGTACCAAAATTTGTCTTACTTATTTTTCTCATTGCTGAGATAAATTACCCAACACCTACAAGTTAAAGGAGAAAAGATTCATATCAACTCATAGTTTTTAGAAGTTTCAGTCCATAGTCAGCTGACTCCAAGGCAGGGTAGCCCAGCAGATGGACATCACAGAAGAGAAACAATTCATGGTGTGGCAGGCAGAAGGCAGAAAGCAGCAAGCAGTGAAGCAAGTCTTTTTTCCCTTTTATCCCATCCAAGCTACAAGCCTTTTGGGTGGTGCCACCCATACCCAAGGTAGGCCTTCCCATTATCCACACCCAGAACTGTACTAATTCCAATCAGTGGAATAATTTAGTACCACAAACTCTTAATCTCAGTATTGCATGCCTTAGATCCAGCCAGCTCCAAAAAGCCCCACCTATGAGCACATGGTAGAAGTAGGAATAGGAGTGGTAGTAGCTTCTTTATAAAACAGTAGGAAGAGCTCCATTTGGAATTCAGAAATCTGGGTCCAAACCTGGTTACTTGGGTTAGAGTAAATTCACATCATACCTTAAATTAATCTTTTGGCTTGGATTTTTTTCCCCTGTCAGGTGTATCGTAGACAGTACCTATGTCAACCTCCATTCTTCACAGAAGAATGTGGCCCGGTTCAAGTTCAATGCCTTCAGTGTTCTTGATAGCTATGATGTGGTCTACCTGCAATGTAAGATCGCCATGTGCAGGGAAAGGGACTACTCCTCTCACTGCTCCCAGGGCTGTGTGGAGCATAAAAGGAGAAATGCAGATCCCTTGGAGCTCAAGGAAGAGCAGACTGAGCATTTCCAGATAGTGGGACCACTGGAGATCAACAAAGCAACCGGTCAGAGCAAGACCTGAGTGTGATTTCTCCAACTTGTATGTGAATATATTCGAAATTAGGAGCAGTCTACTTCTTGCAGTGAAGCAATGCTTGGCAAATCAGAAGTGATACTCACAGAGATAGGCAGGAAAAACAGAAATATTGCTTCTCTGAGGTTTGTTACTAAATAAATCTCTAACTACTGCACTGCTAAGGCAGTTACCCTTCTAGGCTAAAAATGCTGACTTTCTAATTCTTCCCTATCAAGATGTTGATCATTGTCTTAAAGTGTACAAAATGTTATTAAAAACAGGGTGTTTCCCTCTACCTCATGGCCATTTTAAAGACTTTAAAAGTTGATGACTTATTATTCAGATACTAATAGGTGGATCCCTGTTTGTCACTCTGGTGATGTAAGAATTTTCAGATCTTACTAAGAGTCTTATGAAAAATAAACTAAGTGTCTGTCAGGAAGCCACTGCTGATTTTTCTTTAAACTCTAGTAATGTGACAGTTGAATCATACATGTCATTGACTCATCAAAACAAGCTTTAATTGTTTTGTTTCAAGGAAAACAGATTAGAGCCCAGCTTTATGGGGTTGGGATTTTAAGTACCTGCTTTCTGACCTGCCAGCTGCTCATGTGGTAGTGTTCTCAGTCTGTTTCTCAGATCATGCATCATCCAGGAAACTTGAGAAGTACACAGACAAGGAAAGAGCCACATATTCTAATGTGCATCTGTTAAAGGAGGACAGCACCTGCTTTTTCTATTTCCTGTGACAGGAAGACACCAATGCTAGCCTTGCTACTCTCAGGATATCCTGTAAATACACAGACTTGAACATTGGTGGTTTTGTTGTTTGTTTTTGCTTGCTAGGAAATATTTATTAGCAATATTTAAAATATAAATTCCCATCTCCAAGAAATTATTCCAGTTTTTAACAATAAATACCAGCATAAGAGATGAAACTACAGTATTGTGAAGTCCCACAAAGCAATGGACACTGGTGCATCCTGGGACCAACCCCTCAGGTCCTAAAAGATAAAAATCTGACACATGATCCAAAGAGCTGTTGCCTTCAATAGGAACATCTCAGTTCTATTAACTACATGTCCTTCATCAATAATTGTTAGTAAAAATGTGATGCTGATATTTATTTTTGATGAAGTTCCCTCATAAACAGAAATTGATAAAATGTGGCCTGTGGCCAATATGGTGAACAAGACATCTTTAAATCAAGGTTAATCGTCAGCCACATTAAACAATGATTTTAGCGTCAGCTATCTATTTGCATGCAAATGCTTCAAAGGGATAAAAGGTTTTTTCCAACTAACCAGGGTGCTAGAGTTTCCACTTTCCAAGGTTCAGTGTCCCATTAACCGCGCCTATCCATAATGTGTTGAAGTAGATAGAGGCTTAACAGCTGCCAAAACCTAGCATGCAGGGCCGGGAATGTAGCTCAGTGATAGAGAGCTTGGCTAGCATGTGTTAGGCTCTGGGTTCAATCCCCAGTATTAAAAAAAAAAAAACCCACCTAAAAGAAAAAAAACAGCTAGTACTTTATGACTTTCAACAAATCTCTACTGTGAAAAGTATTGACAATGAAAGGACTAGTATTTAAATCAATCAATCAATCAATCAATCCCAATGAACTTCCAGATCACCTTCACTTGGTGTGGTTCAAGGGACCAGATCTAGGAAGTAGACATCTCTAAAAATACTCCAGGTGATTCTTAGGAACAATGAAGCTGTAAAGCCAGGCTAAATTTGTTCAATATTCCATCCTCCATGAATCAAAATGCACTTCTCTTCAAGGAAAATCCTGTTGAGGAACATGAAGTATGATACTAAAACAGCCCCAAGAAAAGCCTTTTCTCTCTACCAAAAGGACCAGAAAAGAGACTACCCAGCAACACAGGAAACTTTTAGACAAAAACTGTGCATGGGCTGGGGATTTAGCTCAGTGGTTTCGCCGCCTGCTGCAGAAGCTCAAGGACACGAGTTCGATCCCCGGTACAAAAAAAAAAAAACTGTGCTACTCCAGCCAAACACTAGGAAAACCCTGAGCCCCACCCCACCACCCCAGCCAGCAAAGGTGGAGTGCAGAGCCTAGCCCCTCATGCTCCCCAGTGCCCCTTACCTCCTTCCTCCCCTCACCAGAGTGAGGTCAAAAGGCAAGGTGGGGATGTGGATGCACACCACCTCCAGACAGTAGTGGGACCCTCAACTGCACAGTCCCTATCAGATGCAGACCAAGTGGGAAGACTGGACTTCTACTCCACTCCTATGGGGAAAGGATGAGAAACACTTTTCATCCTGTGCTGGTGAGATCTGGCCTAGGATAGGGATGAGGGAGTGGAGGCAGGTCTTTCCCTCCTGCTAGACAGTAGCAAGATGACCCCACCCCTTAGGGCAGCAGAGGCCAAGTGGATAGCCTGGGTTCCAACCCCTGGGCCCCCTGGTTTGCATGAGCCTGGTATTCTATTGCCTGTCCCTTTGCTTTTAGCCTTTCTGAAATACCTTAAGGAAGTCTCTTGACTACAGTGCAGAGGTAAATTTGCCTTGGAGACATTCTGAAATCCTGTTTAGTAAGCTGTTTATTAGCTGTTTTAGGAAATGAGTGTAGCGGCTCCTCAGGAGTGACACCCAGATGCCACTTCAGTCTGTCATCCATTCTCCAGGCTGCTAGGGAACATTGATGGCTGATGGTTCTCAGTGCCACTGCTCCCCCTGAATTTCCCTCAACTCGAGACATCTGTCTTGTCCAAGTTTACAGCCAGCCACAACTTGAGCCGAAAGAGGTATATAAGTCTCAGTGCTGGGCCCCAGAGACATCTGAAGGGCCAACCTGTCCCCCAGACTCCCCAGGGAACAGGCTGGGCCCTTTCACTGCAACTGCTTCCTAGGTTGTCAGCTCCCAATCCTGCCTCCCTCACCCTCAGAGGTGATCCTACGCACCTTCCCAGGAAACCTCTGGGTCACGGTATATTTTCCTAAATCCCCACCCATGACAGTCAGGACTACTGTGGCCTAAGGAAGCAAGTTCTAAAGTGGATTCTGGCACTCACACTGAGAATTCTTCAGTGATCAGGGATGGAACATGGATGCCCCAGCTGCTCAGATATTCTCTTTTGGTCCCCACCACACCCAGGAGGACAGGGGTGGTAGCTACTACCATCCCTATTTTACATTCTGGAGACCAAGTTGAAAGTGACCTGGACAGCACACCCAACCAGGTAAGTGGGAAGACCTACAGGCCAGGCCACCAACTTCAGACCCAGGGCTTCACCATATTTCTTCCTAAAGAAGAAAAATATTTTTTAAATGGTGGTGTACAAACTGACAATGAATTGGTATAGCTCGATATCTCCATTACAAAGGATTTTGGGGGATCACGGTAAAACAAGTTTCTACTCTAGTGAGTCACAATATTTAATAATTTTCCTAGAATTACACTTTCATGCCAGATTTGCCTTCTGCCTACCTGCCACGTTGGCAAGCTCTGTTGGCCAGCAGAGAATATCCAGTCATTTGCAGAGAGAGAGACAGCTCAAGTGCAGCCACCAAACTAGGCTTTTGTGCTGTTTTAAATATTTAATCTTATTTCCCCATTCTAATTAAATTTCAGGTGTTTTCATTTGTTAGGTTAAAAAAGAAGCTTGCAATAGTTCAATTTAAGTTATATGGATGAACATATAGGAGACTCACTGCATGGCTACTCGGAAAAGTATTTAGAAGATCTACATGGAGATATTAAACAATAGAGAGGCCAGGCATTTAGCTCAGTGGTTCTGCTGCCTGCCTCGCAAGCTCAAGGTCCCGAGATCGATACCCAGTACCAAAAAAAAAAAAAAATGGAGAAAATTTGGTTTGATTTGAAGCTGGAAAATCTCCAGACCCTCAAGGACTTGCTCTGGGAGAGTAGTTTCTGTCATGTCCATTGTATTCCCTCCAACAACCTGTGTTTGTGACATGTGTTTACAGATGTAAAGAGCATGTCTTTGTGCATTCAGGATTGTGGTTACCCATTTGGATTTATACTAGAACCTGAAACTGTGTGTGTTGCTAGGTGATGAGGAAGTATTGTATTATTCATCTAATATAATTAGCTTCAACATTTTAATATTTGTTCACTTACAGTAGAGGGGAACTTGTATATCACAACTGATCACTCCTTGTTAGTGTGATTAACCTTTGGCTTTGATATTTGATGATATATGAGCATCATGATGGCATGATGCTCAAGCCTGCCATCAGGTGAATGAGTAGGCATCATGCAAAGGGGTGGGTTTGGGGAGAGCTTTCACATAAACATCTGAGGCTGGAGGATGCCACAAACTCTGGGGTCTGAAAGCCTGAATGTCACATGGATACGAGGTAGATTAGAGAAGGAAGTGGGGGTCAGCCAGCAGGTCCAGTTAGAAGACTGTTCTGGAAGCCTAGGGAGCCTCAAGTCTGAGCAGGGATGTAAATGGGGTACGAGCCCTCTGGACTGAGAGGGACAGGGAAGAAAATAGGGAAGCCCAATGAGTGATGATGGGGATTTGGACCCACATTCATTTAATAAAAGGAGGCAGCCAAGAAACAAGGCCTGTGGAAATCTTGTCACACACTCAACTGCCTCCCCTGAGTGGCCAGCAATGGCAGGTTCTAGAGATGGGATACCACCCCATCTCAAAACCCTTACTGGACTCCCAGGGACAGTGTGAGCCCAGGGAGTATGGTGCCCTCTGAACAGCTTCATCGCCTACATTTGCACATGTGGCCCTCAGCCCTGCCTGAGAGATTCTAGAAACCACCCAACAGAAACACAGAGAAGGACCATCGGGAGCTGCCTTTCATGGCCAAGTTCACCTGCCAACATGTCCCCCTTTAGACTATAAAGGGTTTCTTTGCTGTCTCAGCTGAAACCTGAGGACTCACTGACTTGCCTCTCCTCAGCTATACCCTTCCTCAACAGTGACTCACTCCCCTCATTCTATCAAGTACCTAAAATATTAAAATGTATAAAGTAGATGGGTTTCAGGGTTCATCTTACATAGCAAGATGCAAGGGTCCTCAGTTCCAGAGCTCTCTGCCCAGTTTCCCAACTTCTCTGAAGCCTGGCCTTTATCTAGTCAGATTTGACTTCCTGCACAGCTTTCTGCCTTCAGCCCAAAAAAGAGGCAGCTTTCTTTCCAAGCCCTCCCTGGAGCTTCCAGGCACTGTGCAAAGCCTGGGAGAGGCAAAGGAGAAAAGGCCTCATCCCTGCCCTGAAGGAGAGAGGTGGTTATACCAAAACGCTGCAATGTGATCAGGGCTCCCAGAGTGGGTATTCAAGCTGCGGTAGAAATTCAGTTGGTGGGGCCCAGAGCTTTGTGCAAGAGAGAGGAGCCTTTGAGAACTGGGAGAGATGCTTTTGATCTGGTTCTTTTTTTTTTTCCCTGATAAAGCACTGGTTTATTTTGCTACTAGCACAAAAGTATAGGACTTAATATTCCAAAGAAATATACCCATGCTAGTGAGACTCACATGTAGACATTTTTTCTATTTTCATTATTTTAGATTGAAGTATCCTTATAAAAAAGCATACAATTTTTGTTTTTACTTCAAAGACTTTTGAAAATATAGATTTCTATGTACCAATAACTGAGCTGAGATACAGAACATTTCTATCATTCTAGAAAGTTCTCTCCTTCCCTCTTCTAGTTAATCTACCCTCCACAGAAGTAATCATTGTTCTGATTTCTAACCCCATGTTAATCATACTAATTTTAATTTTTTTAATTGTAAATTGTATCAGTGCTATTCTGGTCACAACACTGCCTTGAGTCTTTGGATGATATTAATGTATTTTCATCATTCAAATCTGGATCCCAGATTCTTGATTTTTTGACTTAAAGGTCAAGTCTACTTGTTAATCTACTGTCAAGTTCATAGCCTCTTTGATGAATAGAACCTGTATTAACCCAAATGGCCACACAAGATTAGATATTACAAGTAACCTAGTCTTTTGGAACACTATTGAACTGTGCTAAACTACGTAAAAATTAACTTGTAGAATCCAAACACATGTTTCCAGAGCAAGTCACAACCATTATTACAATTCTCAGTAGCCTTTGAAAATGATCAGCTAGGGGAAGGGGAGGGCATTGTTTTCAATTTATATACGAGAAAAAGAGTGAACAAGTAGGTGGCTTATACAGAATCCCCTTACCATTAACCATTGGTGTCAGGACTAGATTTCTCTTATGTTGATTCCATTGTCCTAGGCTGCATGTACACAAAGAAAGAACTTGCATTCCAAAATTTAATTTCCTTGTTTCTTCTCTGAAAATTCATAGGTTACCCATTCCTTCCATCCTCCAGCATAATGTTTAGCACTATTAAAGTCCAGATATCTTGCTGTGTCCAGAGCTGCCTTGCTTCTTACTCCTGCTAAACAGGAAAACACTAGACTATCTGATTTGGATCACTTTACTTCATGGTACTTCTCTTTGAAGTCTATTGAGTCCATCTGTAGAGCTTCACTTACTTCATGCAATGGTATATTGATAGATCCAGTAATCTTTCCATATTCAAGAATTTCCCATTTCTCTCTAACATCAATTAGCATAATATTTTTGGAACTCAACAGGTTTTTAAGTTCTTTGTAAGTGACATCCTTATAAACAGTACAAAAATTATGGCAGGTTCCCTTTATTGACTTCAAATCGCAGAGTGCAGTTTCCAGAGACCCCAGCAAGGCCCTGCGCGCACACTAGGGCAGCAGCCCACGCATCCTGATCTGGTTCTTGAATGACACTGAGAAAGTCAAGTTTTCTCCTGGATGGAACGTGAATTATTGCTCTTTAAACTCAAAGAGGCAGAACATCTATTCATGTACTTATTGGCCACTTGTATTTTTTTAAAAGTAATATCTATTCAGATCCTTTGCCCATTTTTGTGGGGGAGAGGTACCAGGAATTGAACTCAGGACCTTGCGCTTGCCAGGCAGGCTCAGCACCACTGAGCTAAATCCCAGCCTGCTTTGCGCATTTTTAATTGAGTTGTTTTTTGATGGTTGAATTGTAAGAGCTCTTTAAATATTCTAGATACCCTTATTAGATATTTGCTTTGCTAATGTTTTCTCCCATTTTGTGGGTCTGTATATCCTTTTATGTGGTGTCATATACACATACTACCTATTATGATTTCATAGGTAATTTAAAATTTTATGAAAATAAAATTTTCTGATAACCACAATAAGAAATTGAAAAACAGATGAAATTGATTTTAACAATATATTTTGCTTAACCTAATACAGACAATATATCATTTCAATATGTAACCAATGAGACTTAATGTCTTTTTTGTATAACTTTTTAAAAAGGCATATAAATGCAGCCCATCTCCACTGTATATGGTACAGTGTGTATAACACACATTGCTGTGCCCACTATTAAACTTCCATTTAACACAACAAAACCCAAGATACAATTATTCTTTGCACAAGGTTACTCTTGTTCTCAAATTACCCCTCCTGACTGAATAAATTTGTAAGGTTAACTTATAACAATAATCCATATGTGAAACAAGAAAAAGAAATTCCTTAATACACTAACACAAAAAGCAGAAAGGGAAAAAATGTGCCTAGCTGCCACAGAATTCCCAGTCTATGACTGGCCACCAGGCCACAGTTGATATCCATAATTTCCTTCTTCCTTCACTTGTTCTGGGCTCCCTCTCCCCTCCATGAATATCTCAGCTGGAGGTAATCCTTTACCTGCTGGGGTGACCAAACCTTCACTGTGACTGGTCTTAATCCTCCGTGGCCCCATCTTTGGTTGATTGTTATAGTTTTCCATTCACTTCTAGTATTGATGTGGAAATTCTAAGAAGTGCCCCAAAGCTGCAGACTTATTTCTCTACCCCTATTTGTACCAGCAACCCAATTTCCACTTGGCTTAAGGAGTCCAGCATAGCCAAGTAAAGTCTCAAGTCAACAGAATCATTGTTGTGTCTTGGATCAAATTTCTCCCATCAGAACGAAGGCCTTCAAGCTAGTGGAGTTCAAAGCTTACAGAAAATACTTTTCCAAGTGAGGTAGTTAATGTAATAGTGAGACGAGCCCTTCCCTTCCACCCCTTGATTTCCATGGGAGAAACAGTCACAGACTATAGTCACATTACTTCACTCTGTAAGACAGAACCCTGACTTCCCAGGCCAACTGGTCCCATAACCAAGTGCTCAGTGGGCTGTCGTGTGGTGCCATTAGGCAAGATGCTTCTAGGTTCCAGGGCATGAGGCAACACTAGAGAATTCACACAAGCACAAATCTATTGCTGAACCTGCATTGCTCTGAAATGAGCTCCCTGGTCAGAAGCAATGCTATACGGAGTAGCACAATGACTGAGGTATTCCATGAACACACAGATGGTTGGGCTGGCAGAAGTATTTCAGGAACAGATGATGAAACCATATCCAGAATTAATGTTCCTTCCAACGAGGACAAAATTAATGTTCCCTCCATAGAATGGGTCCAATGTGATCAATCTGCCACCAGATGGCTCACTGCCTGGTCCTCCACCTCCAGGAATGGTTAAATTCTAAAATGTCTGGAGGACATTTCTTTCCTTCTTCATTTGCTCAATAGTTTTCTAAGGGCCTCCTCTGGGCCCAGTCACGGATAAATAAATCCTCAGCAAGGGATGGGCTCTTAGGCTCAGGATTTTTTGTCTACAGAGATGGCTGCAACTACCATTTCTCAAGCAATGACACAGTGAATAGAGCACTGGAGAAGGAGTTTGGGAGGCATGACTTGTGCTCTAGGTCTAACACTAGCAAGCATGTGACAGGAATGGGGCCCTTGGCTTCTCTAGGCTCAGTTTCCTCACTTTTTGTTTCTCTGATACTGGGGATTGAACTCAGGGAGCACTGGGCTTCTCACCCCTTTTTGAGACAGGGTCTCACTAAGTTGCCCAGGCTGGGCTCAAACTTGTGACCCTCTTGCCTCAGCCTCCAGAGCAGCTGGGGTTACAGGCATGTGCCATCAAGCCTGGCTTCAGTTTCCTCATTCTTGAAATAAAATAGAAACTCAACGACATCCAGGACTAGCAGTGGACCAAGGGAAGGGTAGGGGTGGTGGGACTCATTCCCCTTGGCATAGGCAACAAGGGAGAGTTTTTTAAATAATGAGCTAATGGTTTCTCCGTCTCTCCCTCTCTGTGTCTCTGTCTCTGTCTCTCTGTGTCTCTGCCTCTCTCTCTCTCTCTCTCTCTCTCTCTCTCTCTCTCTCTCTCTCTCTCGATAGGGATTGAACCCAGAGGGTTCACAAGTGCTAGCAAACTACTCCACTTTATATCCCCAGCTCTTTTTTGAGGCAGAGTCTTGCTAAATTCCCCAGCCTGGGCTCAAACTTGAGACCTTCCTGCCTCAGCCTCTTGAGTAGATGGAATTACAGGCATGTACCACCATGCTCAACAGTTGGTCTGCTTTTATCATCATCATACGCCTCAATTCTAAACAGCGTAAGAAAATATTTTTCACCAAAAACTATATATACATATGGTTTGCCTACAGTCTAAGTAATTGCTACAGATACTACCAAATTTCTATAATATATATGCTAAGCAATTTAGTGAGATGCTGTCTCAAAATAAAAGGGTGGGGGATGTAGCTCAGTGCTCCCTGGGTTCAATTCCCAGTACTGGAAAAAAAAATGAATGAGGAAACCAAGCCTAGAGAGGCAAAGTGCCCTATTCCTGGCACATGGCTCCTAGTCTTAGACTCTAGCTAGAAGTCGGGTCTCCCAGACTCCCCTCCAGGGCTCTTTTCACTGTGTCCTTGTCTGAGAAGTGATATATATATTCTTATTATTTATCTTTTAACAAACAGAATTCTGGCCATGGATTTAGCTCAGTGGTGCCACCGCATGCCTCACAACTGCAAGGACCCAAGTTCAAGCCCCGGTACCCCCCAAAAAACCAAAAACAAAAAAAACAGTGTCTTCTACATGGGCCTTAACTTGTATGAGTCTGTTATCCGGTTAGCCCCAGACACACAAAAATCCCTCCATGTTTGTTTCTAGAGTAAATTTTTTTTCTTTTTTTTTTTTT
>NW_004624737.1:8885034-8905740 GCF_000247695.1 Heterocephalus glaber
GCTCCTTTCTTTTTTTTTTGGTACCGGGGATCAAACTCAGGACCTTGCACTTTCGAGGCAGGTAGCAGCTCCACTGAGCTAAATCCTGGGCCCAAGTACAGTCACTTAATTTTTTTTTTGGTACCAGGGCTCGAACTCAGGACCTTGTGCTTGCGAGGCAGGCAGCAGAACTACTGAGCTAAATCCCTGGCCCTGGCTGCTTTCTTTACAGCATATAATCCATGTTGATCCTTGGGAGACATGGAGAGACAGGTAGTTCTGAGAACCATCTACAAAGCTAACCTGGCTAAAGAAGAGCATAAGAGCCAGGCATGGTGGCACATGCTTGTAATCCCAGGACTGGAGAGGCTGCGGCAGAAGGATCACTGCAAGTTGAAGGCCAGCCTTGGCTATATAGTGAGTTCAAGGCCAGTCTGAACTACATAGTGAGACCCTGTCTCAAAAAAAAAAAAAAAAAAAAAAAAGCACAAGAGTAGTTAACAGTAAAGACAAAGACAACTGCAGTTTTTCCTTCTATTTGGGATTTAAGTAGCTCCTTTGTTATCAAAATAACTACATCAGCATGAATAATCTGCTGATTATAAAATTAATCCTTGGCAGAGAGAGAGAATTAACATTTAATAAATACTTGCCATTTGCTAGCATGGAAGGAAAGCTAGTGCTTCTTAGTATTTCAGGGGTCAAGGACTCCTCTGAGTTCTTGTGGAAGCTATGAAATCTCTCCCCTAGAAAACTGCAAATGGACACAAAATTTCACATAAAATTACAGGGGCAGATGTTTTCCTAAAGCACAACCGCAGACCCCAGAATACAATCTCTGTGCTGGGCATGGCCTTGTTGAGCTTGTAAATGAGAGGATACAGAGGTTCAGTCTTAAATGGTAGCTGCAGTAGATCTAATATTTGTGTTCCCCCAAAATTCATACTGAAACCTAATCCCCAATATAAGGTTATTTGGAGGTGGAGCCTTTGGAAGACGATAAGTAATAAGGGCAAAGCCCTGAAGAATGGGGTTAATGCCTTTATAAAAGAGACCCCAAAGAGATCCTTCATTCCCTCCACCATGTGAGGTTGCAGAGAAGAGGCCAGTCTACAAGCCTGGAAGTAGACCTCATCAGATACCAAACTTGCTAGCTCCTTTATCTTAAACTGTAGCCTCCAGATCGTGATAAATACATTTGTGGGTTTATTGTTGTTTTGATGTGGTTTGCTTTGTTTCGTGGGAAGGGCACTCACTATGTTGTCCAGGCTAGTCTTGAACTCCTGAGCTCAAGTGATCCTCCTACCTCAGCCTCCCAAGTAGCTGAGAAAATAGGTATAGTCTATACTCAGTCTATAGTAGCTGAGACACAGGCCACTGCACCCAGGAATTTGTGTTTAGACGTCTATGGTATTCTGCTATAGCAACCTGGACTAAGAAAGTAGCAGAAACAATTAAACAAAATTTATCTAAATACTGCCCCTTCGGTTCCCATATGAAAATATCAACTAACTTTTACTGTAACTATCATCTCCCCATCCCCTCCTTTATTTTTTTGTTTTGTAGTACCAGGGATTGAACCCAGGGACTGACATATGCTAGGCAAGTGCAGAAGCACTGGGCTACATCCCCAACCCTTTTATACTTTCAGTCAGAGTCTCCCTAAGTTGCCCAGGCTGCTCTTGAATTTGCAATCCTCCTGCCTCAGCCTCCCAAATAGCTGGGACTACAGGTATGCACTGCTATACCCAGCTCATGTTTAACCAAGAAAATAAAAGGTTATGTGAGAAACAGATCAGTACAACTCATTCTAAACTCAGGCAAGCTCAGAAGCCTAGCAGCTCTAATCTCACTTATCTGCCCAAAGCCCCACTCTTCCTAACCCTACTCGCCCACCCAGCTGGAAAACAAGTTAAAAAGGAGTCTCTTAGAGGCCTCCCACTGCTCAGAATGATAGGCAATTTCTCTTCAAAATAATCCATCCATCAAAATGTGCATGAGAGACCAGTCAAAGCCTGTGGATATGAAACAAAAGAAATTTAATTTCAAGATATTACATGGATATAAAACACAATGCATGTTTCTTTACAATTACACACACATACATTATATATATATATATATATATATATATATGGTCAAACAAGAATGAGAAAGAAAAATGGTGAAACCTTCTCTTAAGAAACCTAGTCAGGTTTTTGAGTGAGCTCAGGGACAGGGCAAAGTCAAACTTTGCTCCAAAGACATACCCTGGGTGAGGGTATGTTTTTCCTGACAGGTTGTGCTGGTCCCTACACAAGTCAGAGGCAGGCTCAATGGCTCTTTATTGTGGCTTTCGCCTCACACACTCCAGTTTCCATGGTAACCCAAGCACTCCAGCTATTTGTACTCCACCTCCTCACTAACCTGCCTCCAACAACTCTACCCTGATTTCAGCATTAGTTGTCTAATAAAGTCAGCTTCCCACAGTGAGTTTGCCACTGGCTTATCACCACTGCATTCAAAAGCTTTGCATCTTAGGGACTCAAATTTTTCCCAAATCCTGGGTAGTCCTGCTGGTATTCAGGTTTAGATCAGATCCTGATTTTAGTGCAAAGCCTTCAAAGTAAAGGAAGGAAAGAATGAGGTTCTCTCCTGGGAAAAGCAGTTCTATATAGAAGAGGCCTCAGAATGGAAGCCATCACCTTCCAACTCCTTGCGAGGCCCTCAAAAAGCATAGAAGTAGATGGAGTCTAGAGATGGCCATTCTCAAAAATGCTTCCCATTGCATGGTCACAGGGCCAGTCACTGTGGGGCACAGTCCCAGTGATCACAAGTTTCCCTAGAATGCAGTATTTTAAACCATATGCTACCATAGGCTCCTATGAGGGAAGCTGAACAGAAATATTTCTACCCAGGAGGAAAGAATGGCTCTGCTCTGATACCAGGATCAACTGCCTTCCTTATGGGCCAACAAAACAGCCACTTGCCACATCTAATGGTCACAATAGTCAACCACCTTGTACTACCCACTCCATCTCCCAAGGGTGTCCCGTTGTCATTCCTGACTGACTCTGGAAGGACATTGAGGGTAAAGGGCTTTCCTTTGTGCATGATGAGCTGTAGTTCAGTTATGAGTCATTACCTACTCCTCTAGTATGTTCTGGCACTCAGGTATAACCACTATCTCCTGATCCTCTTTCACTGCTACAGTAGGGTTTTTCAAACCAGATTCAATGGTCCCAAATGCCGAAGCCCATTGTTGCAAAAGGGTAAAAACTCAGTGCCTGTGACTTCCACTAATTTACCCAATGTAGCTCACCCCCAACAGATCTGAATCAAGGAAATGGTCTGTGTTTTTATGCTGTGTTCCTCTGGCACAAATGCACTGGCCCAAATTGACACCACATCAAAACCCAAAGCAACTGACCCCAGAAAAAAATGAAACTTTAAAAACCATAAGAAGAGGCACTTCCAAAGAGATTGTTCCAATACGAAAAATAAACACAATAAAAGAGATTTTTAAACATCTTATAGGTTAAAAAAATTAATTAAACACTGGCTCAAAAATACCTGCCTACTAAGTCATAAAGGACACAGTAACCTTCTGTGAAATGAAAAAGGGTTTTTTCTGAGTTTATCATAAGAGTCCACAGGATTAGAATAGTTACAGATTATAAGGTAGAAAATTTCGCTCCTTACTCTTCAAATTTGGTTTCCAGCTGGATCCCAGCTTCTATAAGAAAAATGACCTATAATACCCTTAAAACAATGGTCACATTTTCAATAAATAAATACACATAACCATATACACATATAAACTGCCCAAGCATGTGCACGTGGTAAACACCTCTCTCGTCATCCTCACCCCAGAACGCTGCCCTAAGTGACTGATCCCTTTAGCATATCCTAAGTCTCAGCCATTTCTTTCAAACAGCACCAAATGACTGGATGACAAGCAGGCATTGTGTCACTGCACTGCTCCGTCCACCTGACACCAGACCATACTTAAGAGACCACCATACCACTCCAGGATGAAACACACTTAAATAAAGAAAAAAGTATCAAGTTAAGGAAGAACACTATTTTGATTTGATGATACCAAAAGGGGTCTCTGTTTGAATTTGCTGTTATCTGATATAAGAAAATGCATTTTTTCTTAATGAGAAAAAAACAGTCATATGAATTTACTTTTGCATATTTCAAAGAATGACCTAAGACTGCTGTAGAGTAAGGGGCTTCTAAGCAGTTTTATACTTCTACACATTTATTGCCCAATCTATTATGTTGGAAGGCCAAATTTTACATTTTCTCCATAAATGGGATAATAGCAGTAAAAGAAACAGTATAGTATGGAAGAGAGAGCTGACAGCCAGACACAAAGCCAAACTGCTACTCCAGAGTCATCTTTCATTTCAGCAATAATGCAGCATTTTCAATTGTTTAAAGATAGGTTAGCAAACAATATTTTGCTAGGCACCTTCTTTTCCACAGAGGGTCTGACTTAGCTCTAACACACAGGGTAAGAATGCTATAAGCCAGGCATAAACCTGAATATTCTCACCTGCCACACACTACTCTCTAGGCAATGAGTACTTCAAATAAGATCAATGCCATGCCATTGCTTACCTCAAACCTGTATGAACATACCCAACCCAAAAGCCAAATACTCTAGCCCCATCTCCCAATTGCCACCTATGCCCATTCTGGCAAAGATAGGGCAGTGGAGCAATTGCTGTTGAGCCCTGGTGATAAGCCACAACTATTTCCAAATAAGAATGCTCTCTCCTTTCATCCTATGGCCGCTATAGAGACCATCTACTCCCCTCCTCTGATTTCAACCTGCTCTCGGGAGATGGTCTAGCTGCACACCTGACTCCTGGGAAGGTGCAATAGATTCCACCCTGTTAGCCACCCTCTTCCTGGGCACACTCCAGAGCTTCCCATCACATACTAAGATTTCAACAAACCTCTATAAGGCTGTCAGTGACTTTACGAGAGGATACTGAGTGAAGTAAACAACTTCAGTAACCACGCAATTTTTTCATATCACTAAGAAAAGGGGAAGTTTTGGAGAGATAAAGAAGGGAAGGAGGAACAGAAGAAGGGAGGAAAAATAGTTAAATAACTGAAATTTGCTAAAATACTGTTCTGAATTCTCCTTTTCGATACTGGAGGTCAAATATTCTGCAATCTTGGACCCAAAAAGATAATTTAAAATTTCTAAGAAAGCTATAAATTATTTAAAGACAAATAAGATAATAGAGAATATGGCCTTATGGGATAAAGAACTTTCCCAGAGCTTAAAGTGAAAAGCTTACAGCCCATTTTGATTACCAATCCCCAAACATGGATTTTAAAACAAATAAACAACAAACAAATAACACATCAAAACATGAGAAAAGTTCAAAATATCAGTTAAAAAATAATATCAATCCATTAGGATTGACAGTACTTTCTTCCAAAAAATGGCAGTTGAGCACAAAATTTCGTATTTTTAAAAACAGAACTGGTCTAACAACACTGAATGCGCACTAGAGCCACCCTGGTTCTGCCCATTTACTGACTGTATATGTTGTTGGCTGGTTAGTGGTTTTCCCATAATATTAAAAAAGAGAGAGAGGGAGTCTAGCACTCTCTCTGAAGGCACAGCTTGCAAATGTCATCCAGTGAGTAGGATTAGAGGTATCAGTCGGGTCACAGGATTAGTTGGCTTCCTCAGTTCAAAGAGCAGCAAGCAAGCTGCAAGTCCAAGCTTCACTATGAGTAGAAATGACACCTGGCCCACTACATTCTGGGTGGATGACAGGAGGACTCTAGATCCTTCACAGGAATCCTAGGATGAAGAAGAAACAAGAGTATTAGATATGTTTATAAATATTACTTTTTGCAAACATCCCATCTAAAAGGTACAGAATCTACACTAAATATTTTCTCTAACCTAAGAGAGAAAGAAATTGAGAATTTGACTCTCTTTCAAGAAAACCACCTACTTTGCCTGATCATTAAATCATCTTACTGGCAAAAACACCAGCCATGTAGTAATTGCATATTCTCTGCCAGGTGTTGCCCTAAGTTCTTCATGTACATTATCTTGTTTTTCATCACAACTACCTATGCAACTACCTGCCATTTTTTTTAGTTGAAGAATCTGTAGCCTACACAAGTGAACTTGCCCTAGGACACATAGCTATTAAGCAGCAAAGCAGGGAACTGGCCTCCTAAGTGAATGAGAGTTCATGCTCTTATCACTACTGCCTCTCATCAGCAAATGTACAGTAAATGGCTACCAGGGCAAAGTAGGAGACAAAGGGCTACAAATATATTAAGTCTTCTGGAAGATAAACCAGATACAGAGATGAGACAATACATGTAAAATAAATATCAAAAATTATATTAATAGCATCAGTCAGACTTCAAAGCAAGATAGTAATTCTATCTGGCTGGGTTAGCCAGGTGTTTCAAAGAGGAAGTGGAAATTAAGATTTTCACTGCTGATACAATACAGTTACATTCATCATTGTGGACTTCCCTTTTTCTGAAATCTACAACTTCTGATTCGGGTTTAGATGTCTGTGCCACTTGCCATGAACATGCCACGTGCCAGCAGAGAGATGGCAGGAAGATCTATATGTGCAACTATGGCTTCATGGGCAACGGGAGGACCCAGTGTGTCGATAAAAATGAGTGCCAGTTAGGAGCCACTGTGGTCTTCGGGAACCACACATCCTGCCACAACACCCTCGGAGGCTTCTACTGTGTCTGCCTTGAAGGCTATCGAGCTACAAACAACAACAAGACATTCATCCCCAATGACGGCACCTTCTGCACAGGTTTGTTCATGTATTTCTATGGATAATTATCTATGGAAGGTCAGAGGATTGAATAAAAACCACCATTGGAAATATGCCTAGATGCCAGAAATAGACTGCAGCCCCCCTCCAGAGGTCCTGGGCGGCTATATTATAGGAAATTACAGCTCGAGGCTGGGCACCCAGGTCTGTTATAGTTGCAAAGAAGGATTTTTCAGTGTCCTGGAAGATACTGTGTCAAGCTGCACTGCCCTGAGCACATGGGAGTCGCCTAGATTGCTTTGCCAAGATTATCTTTCAGTGGATCAATTAAAATGCAGAACTTGGATTAAAATGAACACAACAACAAAGAACCCAATCGTGGAGTGAAGAGATAACTTACAGAATGGGAGAGAATATTTGCAAAATATTCATTTGACAAAGGATTAATATCCAGAAATATAAGGAACTCAAATCAGTAGAAAAACATTGATTAAAGAATGGGCAAATGATCTGAATAGGCCTTTCTCAAAAGAAGATACCCAGACGGCCAAGAAATATATGAAAAATATTCAGCATCACTAATCATCAGGAAACTGCAAATCAAAGCTACAGTGAGACATCATCTTACCCCAGTTAGAATGGCTATTAACAGAAAGACAGAAAATAACAATTACTAGCAAGAATGAGGAAGATGGTAATGTAAATTAGTGCGTAACTGTTATTGAAAACAGTAAGCAGAGTCCTCAAAAACTAAAGGTTTCGCCTATCCCACTGATGGTTATATGGCCAAAGGAAACAAAATCAACATATCAAAGAGATACCTGTGATTGTGTGTTTATTGTGATGCTATTTATAATAGGCAAGACATGAAATCAACCAAGGTGCCCATCACCCCATCACCAGGCAAGTGGATTTATCACAATGGCATATTATTCAGCTATAAAAATGAAATCCTGTCATTTGAAGTAATATGGATCAACTGGAGAACATAATGTTAAGTGAAATAAGACAGACACAGAAAGACAAATACCACGTTTTCACTTATATGTGGAATACAAAGAAGTCAGTTTCATAGCAGTTGAAAATAGAACAGTGATTGCTGGAGGATAGGAAGTGTAGAAGCGAGAGGGGACAGCAGGAGGTCAGATAACAAGTACCAAAGTATAGTTAGATCTGAGGAAAAAGTTCTAGTGTCTATAGCCCTATAGAGTGGCTGTAGTTGACAACAATTTTATACATATTTTAAAAAGAACTAGAAGAGAGGAATTCAAAGGTTTCCAACACAAAGAAAGCTTAAACGTTTATGGAAATGCTAATTACCCTAATTTGATCACTATACGTCATATACATGTATCAAATATCACATTCTACCTACCTAAATATGTACAGTAATTGTCAATTAAAAATAAGTGAAATATATCATCATGTGTATCAAAGAACCTATAAGGATTTATATAGGAAATTCCATGTAAAACAGTTTATTACTTTGAAAATTAGTAGTCATCTGGGTTGAGACTTCACAAAATTAATTTAGAGGAGCGTGCTTGTTAATTCCCCAAAGAAGTGTTCTCTAAACTCTTGAAGATATTGGCATAGGAAAAGACTTTATGAACAAATCTTCAGTAGCACGGGAGCTAGCACAAAGAATCAACAACTGGGATCTCATCTTATTAAAAAGCTTCTGCACTGCAAGAGAAACCAACAGAGCTAAGAGACAACCTACAATATGGGAAGAAATTTTTAGCAGCTGTACCTCAGACAAAGGTCTACTATCGAGAATATATAAAGAATTGAAAAATATCAGACCACCCAAATTCAAACACCCAATTCAAAAATGGGCATCTGAAATGAACAGACATTTCTCAGACAAAGAAGTAAAAGCAGCAAATAAATACATGAAAAAATGTTCAACATTACTGGTCATTCGAGAGATGCAGATGAAAACAGCACTGAGATTCCACCTCACCCCAGAAAGAATGGCTGCTCTCAAGAAATCAACCAATAACAAATGCTGGCAGGGATGTGAAGAGAAAGGAACCCTTCTCCATTGTTGGTGGGAGTGCAGACTGATGCAACCACTGTGGAAATCCGTATGGAGATACCTCAAAGAACTAGGACTAGAGGTCCCATTTGACCCAGCTATTCCCCTGCTGGGTATCTTCCCCAAAGAATTATCAGAATCATATCACAGCAATATATGTGCACCTATGTTTATAGCGGCACAATTTGTAATAGCTAAAGCTTGGAAACAGCCCAAGTGCCCATCAACTGGAAACTGGATAAAGAAGATGTGGTTTTTATAAAATGGAGTACTACTAAGCCATAAAGAATGAGAAACTAGAGACATTTATAGCTAAAGGGATGCATATTGAGCCCATACTTTTAAGTGAAATAAATAGGACACACATGTAAATACCGAATAGTTTCTCTAGTGTGAGAAACTGAAAGTGTAAATAAGGATGAAAATGATTAAAATAATTGATAATTTGAAATAGGAAAAGGTCCAAAGGTGTAGGGGTGGTGGGAGAGGAAGGGGAAAGGGAAGAAGGGAAAGGAAAAATTATGAGAAAGAAAAAAAAATGGAAACAAAGTATGTAAATAGGGAAGAGTGGAGGGGGTGAAGGGCGCACAGGTAATGGGAGAAAGATAAGAACCAAAATACATCATGTACAGGTACAAGCACCCAATGATAAATGTAAACGTGTTGTATACCTAAAATGTACCAATAAAAGAAAAAAAAAAAAAGGAAAAAAAAAAAAAGATTTTCACTGCTGAAAATAATGCCCATTAATAAGTAGGTACTAGATCAGTTGTCAGGGGACATTTAGTCATGTCTGGAAATATTTCTGTCACAACTGGGTGAAAGGTGTCAGTGTCATCTACTAGGTAGAAGCCAGGGATGCTGCCAAACATCATACAATGCACAGGGGAGCTCTCACAAGTAATTAATAACCCAAAATGTCAGCAATGCACAGGCTGAGACACTCTTTGCTAAATAGAAGTGGTTTTTTATTATGCTGTTGATGAAGATGATAAAATTGCATTATCTTCTTCAAAAAATAGTTGTTACTTTTATAAACATCAATATCAAAACTCTAAGATTGTACACACTGTTGTGTAAAAGAAATATATGGCAGGCCCCCGGATTTGGAGGCTTGGAGAAGACAGTTCAGACCTGGAGATGTTATTTGAAGAATAGTTACCACTCAGAGAGCAGAACGGACTGTGGAAATACACTAAGCCACTAAGGGGAGTGGGAGTAAAAGGAAAGAACAGAGAACTTTAACAGATTTTAAGAACAACAAATGAAAGCAGATGGCTATGCAGACAATAGAAAGCCAGTAAAAGGAAAAGAATTAGAGGAAGGAAGAAAATAAAAATAACAACATTATACCAAGGTAGCTGTGTCAGGATATAGGAAACGACCAGAGAGAGAGGAAAGCAGAAATGCCCTTGCTTGGTCCAATTGAAGATCATTTATTATCTGTGGGCCTTTACTTTTCTAAACCATTAACATTTTTAAGAATCTAATAAAAGCTATATATATGCACACATACACATTGTATATAAAAACATGGAAAAAATGCACACATGCACTCACATAAAAGATTGCATTGCTGGTATGATGGCACATGCCTGTAATTTCAGCTACTCTGGAGGCTAAGGCAGGTGGATCACAAATTCAATGTCAGCCTCGGCAACTAAGCAAGACTCTGTTTCAAAATAAAATTTTCAAAGGGCTGAGGATGTAGCTCAGTGGAACAGTACTTGACTAGCATGCTCGAGGCCCTGGGCTCAATCCCCAGTACTGAAGAAAGAAAAAATACACTGTATTAACAATAGAAACTTTAATCCAGGCGTGGTGATACACACCTGTAGTCCCAGCACTCAGGAGGCTAAGGCCACGAGTTTGAGGCCAGCCTATGCTACATAGTGAGTTCAAAGCCTGCCTAAACTACATAGGGAGACCTTGTTTCAAAAAACAAACAAACAGGGCTGGGGATGTAGCTCAGTGGCACCGTGCCTGCCTGGCCAGTGCAAGGTCCTGACTTCAATCCCTGGTACCAGAAAACAAACAAACAAACAAAAAGAAACTTTAGGGCCGGGGATTTAGCTCAGTGGTTCCGCTGCCTGTCTTGCAAGCACAAGGTCCTGAGTTCGATCCCTGGTACCAAAAAAACAAAAAGAAACTTTAGTCCACAAACAACAAGTCAAGACTCCCTGTTCTAGCAGATATGGTGATGTACGCCTATAACCCTAGCTACTCAAGAGATTAAGGCAGAAAGATCACAAGTTAGAGCCCATCCTGAGCAACTTAGCAAGACTTGTCCCAAAATTAAAATAAAGGAGGTAAGGATGGAAGGTATAGTTCAGAGGAAAAGCTCTGAGTTCAATTTCCAGTGCTGAAAGAAAATAAAAAATCACCCTGCTCTAAAAGTTCTTGGTGAAATACTACACTGACTTATTTGTTAAATTCCTTTCTTTCTTTCCAAAATAGAATTGTCAAGTTAGAAAGATTTATTATTTCCTGCTTATCTTCAAAAATGAAAGTAACAAAAGGTATAACTGATACACAGCAATGTATCCTTCAAAAATAACTTATGCAAAAAAAATAAATAAATAACTTATGCTTGGTTTTAACTCACAAATATATAGGACAAAAATATTTAGACATAAATAACTCAAACACCGATCTTGCCTCAATCAGTGAGCCCTGCCTAGAAAGGTCAAAAGCAATGAGGACAGAAAAGAAAGCTCAGATAATTCATTCAAATGTAAGTAACAAGACTATACTAAAATCCAATATTCCAGAAAAAAATAGGATTTATCCACAATGATTGAGCTTTGGTTTCTTTGTGTGTGTCTGTGTCTATGTGTGTATGTGTATGTGTGTGTTTTCTATTGCTGATGTCTCAAACAGTAATTATGCTGTCTTGGTGATAAAATGAGCATGTCAAGCCTGAGAACACTTCATCTACTACCTGAACCTTGTATCGCAAGGCCAAGTCTGCTCTGCTTTTCTTTAATAACAACCATTACAACTTGTTGATGCTTTAACAATTATGTTTTTCCAAAACATTTCAGCTGAATCTCATGATAATCCTGTGAAATAGATATAACTATAGAATGATTATCCTTCATCAAACTTCTTGGAACCACGAGTTTCAGATTTTGGAGATATTTGGATTTTGGGATATTTGCATAGACGAGTTAAACAACCCCAATCCAAAATTCTGAAAGCCAAAATAATTGGGACTCAAGAAGTTTAGATTTTTAGAGCATCTCAGCTTTCAGAGTTCTAGATTAAGAGTGCTAAATCTGTTTCAGCCTCATTTTCAGAGGAGGAAACTTGAGTTCTGAAACAATGAATGATTTGCCTGGATGAGAATGAGGATTCAATTAAGGAGTATCACATATCTCATGATCTTTCTTTCCAGTGAGTCACTGGCTCCTTCAGAGGAAAGCACAGCAGTCTGTTGCCAGAAAAGCCTGGGACATTCATCAGTCCCAGCATTAAAGAATCCATTCTGAACCAAATAGCAATTGCATAATATGATTTCCAAGTCCCTTCAACACCTAGGATGCTTCTTTGATTAAGGTTAACATCTACACAGAAAAAGGACCATACATACTACGACCATACATACTCAGCACTGCTACTCTTGGTCTCAAATTACATTTGCTTTTCATTTGCTTAACAAGTACTCTTAAGATAGCTTATGCCTGTGGCCTGGTGTTGCAGATGGCAGGAATCAGGTAGGTCATCTGCTTGAGGCTCTACCCCTCAACACCTAGGGCAGTACTGAGTAGTATATCCATTTAATGAAGGAATTCAAGGGTAAAGACCTGGCCTTGTCATTTTTATATTCTTCCTGACTACAATTATACTACCCTGGGAATTCAAAACAAACACTGCTGACTGACTACTTGCAGAAGGGAACTATATTCAGTAAGAACAGAGAATAAGTACAATTGATACCTTTTTTCCCCTCTTTCTTCCCCTCAGACCATTTCAATCTTGTTGGTGTCATCACAACAGTGGGAGAGCTAGAAAATAACTGTAACAAGAAAATGTTATGGACTAATGTCAGTGCTATAGACAGACCTTATTAACAGGAATTATTTACTCATTCAATTTCAATGTGAGGAGTTTTACCAAGACTGACATATTTATACTTCATTAATCTTAACTAATTCATGCTGATTTAATGAAGTAGCTGTGCCTGGGATACCTTGAAGAAGTACCCCACAGGTAATACAGAGCCAAGGAGGCCTGGATTAAATGTGCTCTATACTGCGAGGTCTCCCAAAAAGAATTAACTATACCTTCCAGCACTTGTTTCTGAGCTATTCCATTGCATTGGTCATCTGTGCTTGTGACTAGCTATATCCTTCTTGAACTCCAAATGAGATTTTAGAAATGAGACATTAGAAATGATTCAATGAAAACCCACTGAGAGAAGATAGTATAAATAAAAGGATTAATTGAGAAAAAAGCCAACTAGTTGAATAGTTGAATGTTAAAATAGTTGAAAACAGTTGAATGGCCAGGAGAAACAGAGCAAACCAAATGACAGTATATCAGTTTCCTCATTTCTACAAATGTACACACCCAGAAAGTCCACAGAACAATATCTTACTAAATTCATATTTTCCTTGCTGGTGTTCTTCAATTCACCCATGGCCACAGACTCTGGAGCAGGGTACTTTTTTTTCTTTTCTGACATCATCTGATTTCCCAGGACTTTGCGCTGATTTAGGAACAGAAAAGATTTGATTTATAAACACTTACTGTATCTCTCGTGTAGGTATACTGGCCTTCAAAACTATAATTTCCTTAGGTTAAAAAAAAAATTCAGGGCCAGGGATTTAGCTCAGTGGTTTCGCTGCCTGCTGCACAAGCTCAAGGACCCAAGTTTGATCGCCGGTACCAAAAAAACAAAAAACATCATTCTGACAACTTCTGCATGTACTCTCCGACCACCTCATAAAAAGAAGGTCAAGCATCTACTAAAACACCTGAAATCATTGCTTTTGTAAATAATCACTTTCCTACATACTTAAAAGGGCTGAGATATTAGAAGCACCTTTATAGTTAATTTAAATGAGCAGGACTGGGGATTTAGCTCAGTGGTTCCGCCCCTGCCTTGCAAACGCAAGGTCCCAAGTTCGATCCCCAGTACCAAAAAAAAAAAAAAAAAGAGCTAATATAGGCCAATTGCAGTGTTCCTCTGAAACCATAAAAGAAATATCAGTTACTTACCAACACAGATTTTTTTCCCCAAAGTGTGTTGCCTCTGGTAGCTGTTAAGAGTCCCTTCCCCTTCCCCACTAAAGGATATGTAGGCTGTTCTGCTCTAAGATTTTGCTTCCCTGTCACATTCTCACACAGAACTGGAGAATTTGGAGAAATTCTATGAGATCCCAATATAGCTATAAGAGGGCAGGTACAGGCCTTCTTAACAGGATCACATGACTATACTGCCATTCAGAGCAAGACTAAAAGGTTTTAGAGCTTTTCATCTCTGAACAGTTTAGAAGTTGATGTAACCTACTATAACAATTGACAGTGACAATTTTACCATCTTTGGAGAAATCTTCCTTTTTTTCCCTTTAAAGAACAAATCTTAATTCTAAAACAAGAAAATCCAAAGGCTGGGGATTTAGCCCAGTGGTTCCACTGCCTGCCTCGCAAGCGCAAAGTCCCGGGCTGGATCCCCAGTACTCACCCCCAAAAAAAGAAAAAAAAATTAAAACAAGAAAATGCAAAAACTAAAACATTAACTCTACATAATAAATATCATCAATATTCAGGATATTCTGATTTAATAAATTAATCTACATGAGGAATTCTGGAGGAAAAATGTAGCCAAAAGAGAGATCAAAGCAGGACAGATTGTCAACTGTACATTAATAAAGCTGAGGAGGGATAATTTTTTATTTTTAAATAAAGGATAGAAATCAAATAGCAAAAACACAGAAATGCTGGAAAAAATACAAACACCTTCTTTTCAGAAATCAGGTATCACCTGAGAGGACGCTAAAGTGGGGTGCCACAGGACTGGTTGTAAAGCTTCCAATGAACTGTTAAAAAGACATCTCATTACACCACTGCAGAGCTACTGAACAAAGCCTACACACACTATCAGCTCAAGAATCTCTGCATGTAAAGCCAGGAGTGGTGGCACATAACTGTAATCCCAGCACTTGGGAGGCTAAGATAGGAGGATCATGAATTTGAGGCCAGCCTGACTACACAGCAAGACTCTATTTCAAAAAAATAATAATAATAATGTTAATAAAAATATAAAGTTCTTGTTCTAAAATGTTTTATACTGATAGAATTATAAGCTCCTGTATAAATTTTAAAGTTCTAAATTCTCTTGGCAAAAAAGTGGGTAGCAGCCAAGGCAGATACTATCTATTTATATTTCAAGCAATAATTAGTCAATACACCTAAAGGCAATAGCAGAAGAGTTCACCGAGAGAGAAAACTACACCATCTATCTTCAGTTAAAGAAACACTTGTTTGACATAGATTTTATCAATAATTTTTATAGCAGGGAATGACAGATTTTTCCAACTGATAAGAAAAAATGATAATAAACTAAGGTTGTTCATTTATACTAGCCATATCTGAACAGGTGAATGTACTTCTAGAGTTCTAGTAAAGGAAATATTTTTAAAACTATGAAAAATATACATAAAATTTACCATTTTATCCATTTTTAAGTGTATGGTTCAGTGGCATCAAGTGTATTCACAGTGTTGTACAACCATCACTCCACCATTTATCTCCATAATTCTTTGCATCTTCTCAAACAGAAACTCTACACCAGTGATGGTGAACCTTTGACAGACGAGTGCAGCATCCAAACTGCAACCTAAAACCCACTTACTTATCACAAGGTGCTAACCCTGCAATTAAACCTGAATATTTAGGTTTTAGTTTAGAAAAAAACAACTCATACATTAACATTTTTGTCTTAAAAGAAACAACATGCATGCCATAGGTTTGCCACCACTGCTCTATACCTATTAAATGACTCCCTATTCCCTTCATACCCCCAGATGCTGACAACTTCTATTCCACTTTTTGTCTGTATGAATTTGACCATTCTAGGTACTTGTTTTTGTTTTTGTTCTTTTTGGTACTGGGGATCAAACTCGGGTCCTTGCACTTGCGAGGCAGGCGGCGAAACCACTGAGCTAAATCCCCGGCCCTATTCTAGGTACTTGTATAAGTGGAATTGTACAATATTTGCCTTTTTGTGACTGGCTTATTTTATTTAGCATAATGTCTTTGAGGTCCATCCATAACATGTCAAAATTTCCTTCTTTTTAAGGATCGATAATATTCTATTCTCTGTATATACCACATTTTGTTTACTCAATAACAAATGAACAGTTGGTTTGCTTCCACCTGCTGGCTACTGTGAACAGTGCTGCTATAAGCATTGAACAAATATCTCCTCAAGACCCTACTTTTAATTCTTTTTTTTTTCCTTGTTTTTTTTGGTACTAGGGATCAAACTCAGGACCTTGCGCTTGCAAGGCAGGAGGCGGCACCACTGAGCTAACTCCTCGGCTTAATTCTTTTGAGTATACACAGAAGTGGAATTGCTGAATCATAAAGTAATTCTATTTTTTAATTTTTCAAAGACTTTCATATAGTTTTCCACAGCACCTGTACCACTTTACCTTCTTACCAGTGTAAGGTTCCCATTTATCCATACCCTAATCAACATTTGTTATACTGTTTTTTTAATAATAGCCATTCTAGGGAGCATGAAATGGTATCTCATTGTGGCTCTGATTTACATTTCCTTAAGATCAGTGATGCTGAGTATGTTTTCATGTGTTTCTTGGTCATTTGTATATCTCCTTTGAAAAAAATGCCTACTTAAGTCCTTTGCCCATCTTCTAATGCGGTTGTTTTTATGTTGTGGAGTCATAGGACTTCTTTCTCTGTGAAAATATATTCTAGATATTAACTCCTAGTCAGATATATGATTTCCAAATGTTCTCTCCTGTTCCATGAGCTACCTTTTCACTCTGTTGATAGCAAAGGAAATTTTGATGTCAAACAAACCTAATGTCCCAGAAGCTATTGGCCCCAGAAGATCAAAACCAGAGTGAATGCTAGACTCCCAGAAATGATAACAAGGACCAAAATTAGAGTTAAGTGAATTTGCAGAACCAGGCATGGTGGGTCATGCCTGTAGTACCAACACTTGGGGGGCTGAGAAAGAAAGATTGTGAGTTTGAAGCCAGGATCTGCAACAAGACCTTATCTCAAAAGACCAAAAGAAAGAAAAAAAAGGAACTACTAATAGTTGCTGCTTAAAGAAAAAAAAGAATTACAAGGCATTCATTTTTTAATACAAAAGTTTAAAGCTTTAATCAAAGGGCTCCATAGTGTTTCTGGATTTATATATCTTACTAATGTTAAAACAATTTTTGAAAGAAAAACAGAACACTGAATAGTGCTAATCTGTCTCCAAGTTAACCAGAACCTGCTTATTAGTTTGTGCGTGGAAATTTGAACCCCATAACCAAGTTATCTACTGCCACCTGATGGCAATATTCCTTACCTACAAGTTCAGATTGTAAACCACCTGTAAACTGAATCTGCAGTGATGCATAAATAGCAAAGAAATTGTATTTATTCTAAAAACAAGATTTTTAATCAATTTTATACAAGGGAAGGGAATACAACAATTAAAACACTAAGCTTACTAAAATTCATTTTTCTAACAATTTTCCCAGTCTCCCAACCTCCTCCTCCATAGGTTTGGCAAAAGTTATGTCAGAAAGTAAAAAAGAGGGCCAGAGATTTAGCTCAGGGGCGCCACTCCTGCCTTGGAAGTTTAAGGTCCTGAGTTTAATCCCCAGTACCAAAAAAAAAAAAAAAAAAAACCAAAGAAAGTAAAAGAGACTGTGTATACTGGTCAAGAATAAGGCCTCTGTCCTCAGCCCCAGAAGAGAAGGATCTCTATTTCTTTTATTTCATACAGTCTTTTCTCTGGCTTGAAACACAGCAAAATGCTTTGAAACAAAAGCTTTTCCAAATTCTATCTTTATTGTCTTACTAATTAACCCCCTGCAGAATCCTTAGGAACAGAAGAAAATGTTTCATGCATTACAAAAGTCAGGCATATGCCAGGTATGATGGTGAACACCTATAATCCCAGTACTCAGGAGGTGGAAGGAGGAGGGTTGTGACTGCAAGACCAGCCTAGGCTACATGGTAAACTCAAGGCCACCCTGAACTATACAATAAGACTATATCTCAAAGAGTGATGGGGAAGGGAAGTGGAGGATGGGGAGAGAAAGAGAGACAGACAGACAGAAAAGAAAAGAGAAGAGGGGCCACCAAACCACTGCCCCGAGTGCAAAGGAGCAGAGCTGCCCCCAGAGCAAAGGAGGTGACCTTCTGAGGAGGTGAGCCACACAGGCACCAGCAGCACACATCCTCTCCACCCCACCCCACCCCTTTGAAATGAGAAGACACATAAACAAGTCTCAAAAGCAGACGTCCAGATCACCTAAAGCAACGCCAAAGGGAAAGCAAATGGAACAATCTGATACTCAACCACCTGGACTCCCTGAACTGGCAATGAAAGAGGATATGGAAAAAATGAAATCAGAAATAATTTCTCAGATAACAACAGACATTGTCCCAATAGTGCAAGACATGACTAATAAATCTAGAGAGTACACAGATAAAAAAAATAGAGAAGCTGAGGAACATGATGGAATCCCAACATAGGAAACAAATGGAATCCATAAGACAGATATCCAGATTAAAAACTCCATTGAAAGTTTACACATCTGAAAGAACCAATGTGAGGACAGAATTTCAGATGCAGAAGATAAGATTGCAGTAAGTGACCAGGAAAAGAAAAATTTCTTTAAAATAGTCAGGGACCACAAGAAATCAATCCAGCAGCTGCTAGATGATGCAAAGAAGAATAACATAAGACTGATTGGAGTCAATAAAGAAAGTGGAGAGAGTGCAGATGAAATAAAAAAACTGTTCACAGAAGTGATGGTAGAAAACTTCCCAAGTACAGGAAAAGAACCTGACATACAGATAAGTGAGGAATATAGGACTCCAACTAGCCTTGATAAAAAAAAAAAATCTATACATAGGCATATAATAGTTAAGATTCCAGAAACCCAACAGAAGAACAAAATTCTACAAGCAGTTAGAGAAAAGAAACAAATCACATACAAAGGAAAGCCCAACAGAATTACAGCAGACTTCTCAACACAAACCCTCAAGGCAAGAAGAGCTTTGAGTGACATATTCCAAGCCCTAAAGGAAAACAGCCTCCAACCCAGATTGATATACCCTGAAAAACTATCTTTCAAAATTGATATAGAAATAAGATACTTTCATGACAAAGAGCAACTTAGGAACTTCATAAATACCAAACCAGCACTCCAAATATTTTATACAATATCCTATGAAAAGACGAGGATCACAACCCCAGGAAGCCCGGCAGAATGAATCTATTGGGCATGACAAGAAACTAAACACAAACAGGGAGAATCCAACAAAAAGAAAAAGTCATGGGCTGGGGATTTAGCTCAGTGGTTTCACCGCCTGCTGTGCAAGCTCAAGGACCTGAGTTTGATCCCCGGTACCAAAAAAAAACTCAAAAAAACCCAAAAAGTCATAGGGCTGGGGATTTAGCTCAGTGGTTCTGTCGCCTGCCTCACAAGCACAGGGTCTCAAGTTCAGTATCAAAAAAAGTCATAACAAGGATAAGTTAATATGTATCAGTTACGACCATCAATGTTAACAGTCTCAATTTACCA
This sequence comes from Heterocephalus glaber, assembly GCF_000247695.1. Next base: position 8,904,615 of record NW_004624737.1, read on the forward strand.
ATCAAAAGAAATAGACTGGCAAAATGGGTCAAGAAGCAAGATCCAACACTATGCTGCATACAAGAAACAAACGAAACATATATCTTCTCTAGTGTGAGAAACTGAAAGTGTAAATAAGGGTTAAAATGATTAAAATGAATAATTGATAATTTAAAATAGGAAGAAAGGTCCAAAGGGGTAGGAGTGGTGGGAGGGGAAGGGGAAAAGAAAGAAGGGAAAGGAAAAACTATGAGAGGAAAAAAATGGAAATGAAGTCTATGCAAATAGGGAAGGGTGGAGGGAGTGAAGGGTGCACAGGTAATGGGGAAAAAATAAGAACAAACATACATCATGTACAAGTACAAGCACCCAATGATAAATGTAAACATACTGTATACCTAAAATGTACCAATAAAAGAACTTAAGAATAAAAAAATTTAAAAATTTAAAAAGAAGAAACTCATAGACTCAAAGTTAAAGGGTGGAAAACAATACTCCATGTGACAGGAATCTGAAAAAAAAACAGGAGTACCTATCCTCTTTGCAGATCAAGTGGATTTCAAACCAATGCTGACTAACAGAGACAAAGAGGACACTATAACCTTGTAAAGGGAACAATCCAAGAACAAGAGATAACAATCATAAATATATATTCACCAAACACTAGTGCGCCCATCTATATAAAACAAATACTAATGGACGTGAAAAATCAAATAACCACTAATACAATAGTAGTGGGGGACCTCAATACCCCACTATCACAAATAGATAGATCAACTAGACAAAAAATAAGTAACGAAATACTAGAACTCGGCTTCCAGGCCACTGTACCACCCCCGCGCCAGCACACGGGAGGTGAGCGGCTCCCAGCCCACAAGAAGAGGCTTCTGGGCCACCGTACCACCCCTGCCAGCACACGGGAAGTGAGCCACATGGGCTCCAGTGGCACACACACACACCCCTCGAAATGAGAAGACACATAAACAAGTCTCAAAACCAGACTTCCAGATCACCTACAGCAACCCCAAAGGGGAAAAAGATGGAACAATCTGATACTCAACCACCTGGACCCACTGAACTGGCAGCAAAAGATCTGGAAAAAATGAAATCAGAAATAATTTCTCAGATAACAGCAGAGATTGTGCTC
>NW_004624737.1:8950282-9012804 GCF_000247695.1 Heterocephalus glaber
GCAAGGACCTGAATTCGATCCCCGGTACCAAAAAAAAAAAAAGAACTAAGATATCATGTACAGGTACAAGCAACCCAATGATAAATGTAAACGTATTGTATACCTAAAATGTACCAATAAAAGAATTAAAAAAAAAACAAAACATTACTATACAGTCTAGCAATGCTACTTCTGGATGCATATGTGAAAGAATAAAAGGCAAGGTCCTGAAGAGCTACTTTATGGCCATGGTTGCAGTGGACTTATTCACAATAGCTTAACCACAGAAGCAACCCAAGTGTCTATCCTCAGATAAATGGATAAGTAAAATATGGCATATACATAAAATGGAATACTAAGCAACCTTAAAAAAAAAAAAAAAAAGGAAACCCTATCACATGCTACAGTGTGGATAAAACTTGAGGATATATGAGTGAAATAAACCAGTCACAAAAAGACTTATATGAAGTACTTGGAGTAATTAAATTCATAGATACAGAAAGCAGACTGGTAAGCACAAGAACCCGAGTTCAATCCCCGGAACCAAAAATAAAAAAGCAGACTGGTGGATGCTAGGGACTAGGTGAAGGGGAAATAGAGAATTATCATTTAACAGTATAGTGTTTCAGTTTTACAAAATGAGAGAATTCTGAAGATAGATAATAGTGATGGTTGCACACATTATGAATGTATTTAATACCACTGAACCATATTTAAAAATGATTAAGAGGTTATCATGTCTCTTCAAGATAGCCTGCCCTATGCTGTACAGTGTATTTTTTTTCCATTTTTCTTACTTTTATTTGGCCCAAACTCACTCTACAGAGCCTATTTTTTCCTACCTTTAATAAATATGAAACTTTGCCACCAAAAAAAAAAAAAAACAGTCAAGATAGCCAGGTTTGGGAGTGCACACCTGTAGTCTCAGGTACTCAGCAGCGTGAGGTAGGAGAATCACTGAGTTAATGAGTTCAAGACCAAGCTAGGCAACACAGCAAGACTCCCATCTCAAAAACAAAAACAAAAAAAATTCAAGATGATCAATTTTATGTTTGTTTGTTTGTTCATTACAGGGTAAGAATCTCTAATCTGAAAATCCAAAATCTGAAACTCTTTGAGCACCAACATGATGCCACAAGGAAAATTCCACCCCTGACTTCATGTGTTGGATCACAGTCAAATCTCAGGTGCACTAAAGATATTGTATAAAATTACCTTCAGGCTATGTGTATAAGGTGTTTATGAAATATAAATGAATTTCATATTTAAACTTGGATCCCATCACCAACATACTTGTTTTGTATTTGCAAATATTCCAAAATCCAAAATACGAAACATTTCTTGTATCAAGTCAGTATAAAAGATAATCAACCTGTATTTTACCATAATTTTTTTAATTACCATTAAAATTAAAATGGGAGGAAATTCTGACACATGCTATAACATGTGTTAACCTTGAAAATACTATGCTATGTGAAATAAGACAATAGATACCGTTATGATTCTACTTATATGAAGTATGAAGTATGTAGAGCAGTCAAATTCATAGAGGCAGCAAATAAAATCGTGGTTAAGGGGAAGGAGAATGGGGAGTTACCTTTCAATGGGTATAGTTTCAGTTTTGCAAGATGAAAAGAGTGGTGATGTTTGCATAAAACATGAATGTATCTAATACCTTAAAACTATAGGCTGGGTGGGCCAGGGATTTAGCTCAGTGGTTTCGCCACCTGCTTTGCAAGCACAAGGTCCTGAGTTTGATCCCCGGTACAAAAAAAAAAAAACTATACACTTTAAAATGGTTAAGATGGTAAATTTTATAAGTATTTTACCATAAGAAAAAAAAGGACCCAGAACTGAATGATCTTGGAAATTCTCAGCCTGTCCAAATGGAAAAGATACTAAAATTAAGAGATTCACTCTCAAGAAAGTACACTCTAAAGGCCAAGGTTGTGACTATACAATCTTCTAAAACTAGAAACATCAGAAGGTCAGAGTATTCAGTCACACAAGGGCCCTTTTAAGAATGCAAGAGTGTGCCTCCCAGATCACCTCATTTGAACCTTTAGAAAGCTTAAAGCAGGAGACCAAGGTAGAGGATTTATCTTCAAAAGATTTGTGTAGTAGTAGCTTTTGTCTAATGGAATGAACCTCACTGAAACCCAGAGAAGACTCACAAAGTTCTTGATGTTGGCGGTACCACTGCCTGTTTGGACTGAAGGGGCAAAGAACACAAAATGAAAGGGGGCTGTAAACTCAAAATTCAACTGGAAAGAAGCAAGCAGGACAAAACTACGCAGCTGCCAGCACGTGCTGCCTTTCGTGAAAAAGGCAGGATGACTCAGAAGAGTAGAGCTAATTACTCAGAGGACTGAGATCCACTTAGCCTCCTATTCCTCCCCACTTGGTAGGGCTTTGCCATTGTCCATTCTGGTTCTCAGGACCTTTCTCATCTAGAGGTCCACTTTTCTTTTTATCTAGAATTCTACTTTGTTCCATCTTCCTTGTCCTGTTAACCAAAATGCCATCCCTTACTTACCTTAAATAGTTTCTGGGAGTGTTTGATCATAAAAGCCATCCCACTGTTTAACTTTGTGATATTTTCCTGAAGGTCATTTGCAGTAACCTATTCAAAAGAAGAGACCAAAAAGGGGGCTTTAAGGGCTGAGAGGTAGTACTTACCAATAAGCTTATTCTTTCAAATGCATGATTATTTCTATCCCTAACAAAGGTACCTCTAGACATCTGATTCCAAAAACACTGGTTTTGGGTTCAGTAGGTTTCCACTAGATATGACATAATATAAAGAACTACCATGTGTCTCTGAAGCAACCAAGAAATCCATGAGAACCAACTTCATTTCCTACTTTTGCTTGAAAATTAGACATATAAGCAAAGTTGCATAAGAAAATCTAGTCCAGCATTCAAAACTGGAAAGGAAGAATGCTGTCTGTACCAGCTATTAAGGACATTGCCTCTTCAGAGAAACTGTAGTATCTCCAAAGACAAAGGAGAACTGTCACAATTGACACCAAAGGTGACATCTGTTTCTTAAAAACACAGTCAAATTGTTATTGATTCCCTTCTCATTTCTCCTGCCATTTTTTTTTTAAGTACTTCAGCACTTCTACTATGCCCAAACCCTCACCTCAGCATGAATCTTTGTTATTTGATCTGTTTGCTTTTCTCAGGACCCCTTACATACTTTATTTTTATAAACACAGTTTATTCCTTTTCCATAGCTGCTCCTAAAATCCTTCATGATGAAGTTTTATCTCCTTAATATGGACAAGTGTTGGTATTTCCTCTCCTCCCAACCCATACCAGAGGCTCTTCCTGGCCCAAAACTTTCTTTTTCTTTTTTTTTTAATAGTCACTTATTAGGTAAAATGTTCCACACAACCTTTCTCCTTTACTTTCCTTTTCTCATGTCTTATAATCTCAAAAATATTTTTATGTCACTATAACCTGTTTCTATTGTCTTCCCAACAAACTTTGAAGTGGTAAAGCCACTAATATACTCAGTTTACAGAGGAGGAACCTAAGTATTAAAAGGTATAAAAATGTAGGTAACATGAGTAGTTTGTAGCATTCAACCCAGATACCCTGCCTCACAATTCCATCATATGATGAGATCTATATTATGATGTGTTATGTACATGTATCAACTCCCCACAATGAATATAATCATTATATACTGAAAATATATACTAATAAAATTTTTAAAAATTTTTAAAGTCTATATTATGAATAAAATGAGTTTAGTGCCTCCAGGTCAAATATGAGTTATTTGTTTAAAGCAGGACATGGTGGTAGATCCCTGTAATCCCAGCACTCCAGGAGACTGAGATAGGGAGACTGAGATAGGAAGACTGAAAGTTCAAGCCCTGCCTGGGAAACTTAGTGACTTAGCAAGATCCTGTCTCAAAACAAAAAAGTTTAAAAACCAAGGCTGAGTACCGGGGATTTAGCTCAGTGGTACTGCGCCTGCCTCACAAGCACAAGGTCCTGAGTTCGATCCCCGGTACCAAAATTTTTTTTATTTTAAAAATAAATAAACAAGACCCAAAACAAAGGCTGAGGGGGCCAGGAATCTAGCTCAGTGGTTCCACCACCTGCCCCGCAAGCACAAGGACCCAAGTTCAATCCTCGGTACCAAAAAAAAAAACAAGGCTGAGGATGTAGCTCAGGGCCAAGGATGCAGATCAGTGCCATGGTGCCTGCCTGGTAAGTGCAAGGTCTTGAGTTTGATTCCTGGTACCAAAAAAAAGAAGAAGAAGAAGAAGATATAGCTCAGTGCAAAGGCCTTGAGTTCAATACTCAATACAATGAAAAAATAAAAAGAAAGTTTAAAAGACTTTAGCTAATTTATTTCTTAGGTAAGTGACTGAGAAGGTCATGATCTCACTAGTAAGCATATTCAGCTTTACCAAGGAAACTGTATCTATGGGAAATAGGTTAGGACAGAATTCCTCCATGTGTCACTTCACATAAAGCTTGGTGACATTATCCCCTAAGATCACACTGCTCAATTCTAAATTTATGCCATTCAATCTTCAAAAGTTAATTTGATTTCCCAAGAAGGCTGTCCTGTTAAAGAATTCACAATGAACATTCTAGTTTACTTGGTAGCTATAATTTTCCACAAAATTTCCACTAATAAGTTGCTGTGCAGGTTTGCCAGAGATTGATTTATAAGTAAGGTTACAGAAATTACTTGGTCAGCTTGGATGACTCTTGAATGAACTAATAAAGCAAGTTCCTAACCTCATAAAGCTGAAGACTAGACCTTGGACCCATGATAACCTCACCAAGGTACAGCCACAATATGAGTCCCAGCCCAGGAAAACCAAGCAATCTTTTTCTTCCCGTCAACACTCACATTTTTTGGCCACAGGACATGAGGTGCAAACATAAGGGCAAGATTATAGGCAGACATTTTATTTTTGTCTTGTTTCTTTGCTGTCTGGTATAAGAGATCAAGTAACAACTTCAGCAAGTTACGATTGGGTGGAGGAAGAATGAGGAAGAGCAACTGAAGAGCCTCAATTTGTCGCTCCTTATCTGGTATATTGGTCTTATTTCCTTTATCATCAAACTGCATCAAATCTTGAGAACAAAAGAAATTTTTGAAGAAGAGAAAAGTATCAGCAAGATTAAAAAATCAATGCTATTACTGTTTTATTATTATCCTCCCCCTCAATCCCCAACAAAGGGGAAAAAAACCCAACAAACAAAATTATACTGTTATAGCACCCTAGCATGTACAAGGCCTTGGCTTGATCATCAGCACTGACAAAGGAAAATGGAACAGACTTGAATAAACATTCTTCCAAATAAAAGAGCTAGACACAGGTGGCTCATGCCTGGAATACCAGCTACTCAGGAGGGAAGGATCATAAGTTCAAGGCCAGTCTGGGCAATTTAGTGAGACCCCATCACAAAATAAAAAGGACTGGAGTTGTAGCTCAGGGGCAGAGTACTTGCCTAGCATACACAAGGTACTGCATTTGAGGGAGGGGAGGGAAGGGGAGGGGAGGTCAGGCCAGGGCAGGGCAGTGCAGGGCAGGGGAGGGGAAGGGAGAAGAGTGTAGGGAAGGGAAGGGAAAGACGATAATACAGAAATGAAATGCCCAATAAGCATTTGTATGCTCAGTATCATTAAGTATAAAGAAAACATAAATCAAAACCATACTGAGATACCACTTTACACCCACCAGCATGACTACAATCAAAGACTACAACATAAATATTGGCAAAGACAAAATTGAGTCCTCCAACATTGCTGGGAATGTAAAATGGTATAACCACCTCAAAACGAGTTACCATATCTCCCAGCAATTCCATTTCTAGTTATATACCAAAGGGAAATGAAAGTATGTCCACACAGGTCTTTAATAATGCTATACCTTCCACTTTTCCCCCACTCAGATATTTTGTAACTAAAGGAAAAATCAGCTGGATGTGTCAGGAGGCTGAGGCAGGAGGATCACTAAGAGTTGGAGGCCAGCCTGAGCTACCTAGTGAGTTCAAGGCCACTCTAAACTACATAGAGACCCTGTTTCAAAAAAAGAAAAAGAAAAAAAAAATTTTTAAATAAAAAATAAAATAAAAATAAAAGGGGCCAGGGATGTAGCTCAGTTGCACCACGCCTGCCTGGCAAGCATGAGGTCCTGAGTTCAATCCCTGGTACCGGAAAAAAAAATTTTAATAAAAAATAATAAATAAATAAAATTTAAAAAGAAAAATCAGAGTGAATCATGCCTTCATAATAGAATGATTCTAAGCAGCATCTAGTGGAGTCAGAATCATTGTTTCTACCCGAACAGGTTACACAGGTTATCAATAAAAATAGTTCCCTGTATAATCAGAACTTCAAAGAAAACTAATGACCATTTACATATACAGTAATTCATATAGACCTAAAAATGATTACAGTGTGCTATTTAAGCTGTTCAACTTCAGTAATAATTTCAGGTTTAGGAAAGGCAGGTAGTATTTCTAGAAAATGTCCCCTGCTAATATGAAATTGAAAATAAAACTCTCAGTTATCAACAAGGCATACCCAATGCTGCAGGTGTGCCACACCTTAATATGTTCTCAAGGAACTGTGAATCACAGGGCAGTAAATTGGAGGATTTCAAATACTGAACTAAATGAATGAACTCAACAGGAAAGCAAAGCAAATAAAACAAGCAGTCTTCATACTAACACGTAAAAAGAATATATCAATATTTTCTAAATCTCTTTCGAAGATCTGTTAACAACTTTATTTTTCCCAAAATTAACTGTAAAATTATACAACATTCTAGTAATATTACTTATAGATTGGTATTAAAGTGCTTTTAAAGAATTTAATTTGATGCAGTTCAGTGGCAGAGCACCTGTTTAGTATACACAAGCCTTAGATTAGCATGGGTGGGGGCAGAGAGAAGGAAGGAGACCAGCTAGCTGGGCATGGTGGCACATGCCTAGAATCTGAACACTTGGGAAGCTGAGGCAGGGGGATTGCCATGAGTTTAAGGCCAGCCTGGGCTAAATAGTGAGTTTAAGGCCAGCATGGACCACATAGTGAGACTCATCTCAAAAAAAGAGAGAAAAAGAAAGGCAGGAAGGCAGGAAAGCAGGAAAGAAGGAAGGCAGGAAGGCAGGAAGTAAGGAAGGAAAAGAAAGAAAATAGGCTGGGGATTTAGCTCAGTGGTACGGCCACCTGCCTCCCAAGCCCAAGGACCCGAGTTCAATCCCTGGTACCAAAAAAAAAGAAACAAAGAAAGAAAGCTAATCAGATTTTTTTTTTTTTGGTACCAGGGATCAAACTCCGGTCCTTGTGCTTGCGCAGCAGGCAGCAAAAGCACTAAGCTAAATCCCTGGCCCTCTAATCAGATTTTTAAAATTCAAAACTAGCTTTTTTTTACATAGTACTGTATAAGTTATTCAAAAGAAAAAGCCCTTATATTTCTTTTTCTTAAAATTAGGGGGAAAAAAAAAGAATTGTTCAAGGGCAAAAAACTAAGTAAATACAACATGGATTCTGATCCTGCATGTACTTAGAGCCTACGGCAACATAATAGTTGTGAAATTTAAGAATGCATTCCCTTTGAGCAGGGCATGGTGGTGCCATGCCTGTCATGCCAACACTCAGGAAACTGAGACAAGAGGATCGCTGAGAGTTCAAGGCCAGCCTGGGCGACATAGTGAGTTCAGGACCAGCCTGAACTACAAAGGGAGACCCTGCCTCAAAAAAAAAAAAAAAAGAATGAATTTCCCACCACAGAGGCATAAAAGATGAGAAAACTATGAGCTGAAAATGGGACATTCTCCAACATACAATTAAGTGAAAAAAGCAAACCACAAAACTATATATATACCTACCATTACATAAAAGAGGGGGAAAGAAATGTACGTATTTCTAAAAATACAAAAAATATCTCTGCATTACGATTTTTATCTAAAATGTCCTCCAGGGCCGGGGATTTAGCTCAGTGGTTCTGCTGCCTGCCTCTCAAGCGCAAGGACACAAGTTTGATCCCCAGTACCAAAAAAAAAACTCACTTATTTGCTAAAATGTCTTCCAAAGCCTCATGTGGAAGATGACTGGATCATGGGGGCTTACAGCTGGCTTGCTGTTAGGAGGTGGGATCTGGTCAGAACAGGTGAGTTACTGGAGGTGTGGCCAAGGCCTATCCCCCTCCCTCCTCCCTTGATGGCTCTCTGCTTCCTGCTGCCAAGCTATAAGCTGTTTCTCCTCTGCCATGCTACCTGCCTTGAAGCCAGCTGACTATGGACTAAAACCTTTACAAACTGTGAGCCAAGACAAACTTTTCCTCCTTTAAGTTGTGGGTATCAGGTATTGTGTCCTGGTGATTAGAAAGTAACTAAAATACCCTGGAAGGTTACATTACAAATCAACAACACTGGTTGTCTCAAAGAAGAACTAGGGAATGGGAGTGGAAGAGAAGTTTCTCACTGTATAATCTCTGAACCTTTTGAATTCTGAACCGTGTGAATGCACTGCTTATTCAGAAAACAAATTGGGGCGGGGGGGGCGCAGTAAATTGGAATTAAATCCAGGGTCTTTGCATTGAACTACATCCCCAGCTCTTTTTATTTTTATTTTGAGACAGGGTCTCACTAAATCACTACATTGCCCATGCTAAGCTGGAACTCTGGATCGTCTGTGTCAGTTTCCCAAAGTACTGGGATTACAGGCATGTGCTATCATGCCCAGTTTATAAAATTATTTTTAAAAAACAAACCTCCAAGTGTAGAGATGATCCCAAATAAGGCACAGAAATGCTTAGCAAAACCAAGGCAAATACACCAAACCTATAACCATCTTAAGGTGTCTGAAGCCAAAGAATCCACCTAATCCAATGAAAAGCAAACATTTATTGAGCAACTAAAATGTTCAAAGCACTATGCTAGGCTCCATCAAGGATACAGAAATAAATAAAACCCAAACCTTATCTTGTTAACCCCTTGTCTTAGTAAAAAGCTTATTTATAAAGAAATATCATTTGATTAAATCAAACTTAACTAATATGGGTATGTGTACTTGGAGAAACCCAGCAATACTATGAAGTCTTAACCAATACCAGAAATATTGCTGTGGGTTACAAGGAAAGAAAACCCCAAAGGATTTCCTAAATTGAAAGAAATATGTTTACATTCTTTCTCACTTCCTATACTCACCAGCAACTTTGAGGTGTGCATGGAAATGTTTATGTGTCAGCAGGGGCTCTGGTAACTCTCCTAGAAACATCTTCAGCAAAGTAGCAACATCATTTGAATGAAACTCTCCTGATTCCAAGTCAATATCAGTTCCATTATTGAGGGCATCCCTTAAAATCTGCTGTCGGACACTATTGCCTGGAACTCTAAACAAACCCTCTACTCGCAAATCTGCTTAGCATGGAAGAGAGCAAGCGGACAAGCAAACAGAAAACAAAAAGAGAAATTATGATTAATATACATAGTCTAAACATTACTTTTCAGTTAAAAGACCCTTTACAAAGCCTTTAAATGACACTTTTGCATCTTTTTCCAGAGAAGTTTGGAACCTATTGGCCCTTGAACACGTATCTGAACATCCCAGAGCACCTGGCCCAAACTTAAAGATGGACTACCCACAAGTCATTCACCCGCCTGAGGTATATCTGGAGAATGAATTTAACCTAATCACTGGTGGAATAAGCTGGAAATATTCATTGAAAAAAGCCAAATCTCCCTTAAGACCCCTTCCCTCTATATTTCCCAGACTTTGTTTGGAGGGACTGAGTTCATCTGTGGAAGTTTGTTGCTCCTGTAAACTGTTTTCCCCACTCAGAATAAATCTAGAGTCTCTGCACTGTTCCAGAAATTAGAACTCTGTCAGATCACCTTTCAGTCGAAGAGATTCCCAGAAGCTCAGTGTCATCTCGACCAAACTATGTGGCCCTTCCAACTAGGTTCTAACTTCATCTAAGGAGATTTTTTAAAAAGGTAGAACATAACAGTTTTTATTTGATCTAGAAGAATCATGTCCATGTCCTCATTTTTTATAAACCTCTTCTTCAAGGGTCCAAGTTCACATGCCTGCAAGGCCAGGCGGGTTAACGGTAAAAGAACCCTAACAAACTGGAGCACACTTCCCTGTGCTCTAGCTGATTCTGTTCATATGGCAACTGGGCCCAAGAATGCTAGATTTTCCTATCTTGCAAAGAAGTTGAAAACCTGGACTCTTCTCATTTTAAAACACTGATAACTGGCCAAGGATTTAGCTCAGTAGTGTCGCTGTCTGCCTCACAAGCGCAAGGTCCTGAGTTCAATCCTCAGTACAAAAAAAAAAAAAAACCACTGAGAACTAATTTTATTTTTAATGTAATCCTTTGTCAACAAAAAAAACGTAAGTGCAGATGACTCAAACCCCTAAGCCACCAGTTTCCAACCTGTGCTGTAGCTCCTAGCATAATGTTCCACACAGAATAAGGCATAAATGTTTGGGCTGAATTTATCAAGGCATCATATAAGGCCTTATATATCAAGGCCACCATATTTCATATACACTCAGCTGTGTCAAGTACTTAGAACAGTGACATGACCAGCAAGACTACTAAAAAATGCAATAGAAATTAAGTAAAAAGTGTGTATGAATCACAGAATTCTAGGGATTAAAAGTAGCACGCTCCCTTGTTTAAATGTCATAGTTATTTAGTGACAACAAATTTTCCAGAAGAAAAGTTTCTTTGAGTTAAGGGGTAAATGTAATTTCATAGACACTATCTACTTTACATGTTTGAGAATATCATGCATATCAATATATAAGATGAAGTTTAAAAGGCCATATATTTTAAAATCTGCCCCTGAAATCATCACTGGTTAGTTCTTTGGTAATGGTTAACTGGCACCTACTTATCCAATGCAGTTAGCCTTCATTAAACAAGGAACAATAAAACTTTTAGTAGTCTTACTTTTGTGCAGATATTCGATCAGTTGGTATATCTGGGCAATGCCTTCCTCCGTCAATGGGGATCCAAATACCACTCCTTTTTCTGAAAAACCACATGACAGAACAGAACTGTATTTCACACAAATAGTACAAAATTCATCATATTTAAAATCACCCCAACATTACAGTTCAGCAAATGTTTTCATCAAGTGAATAAACAAAAACCTGAGCACTGGAAGTGTACCAGAAAATACAATTGGAACAACTCTCAAATCAGCTCCAAGTTCAATATTAAATTGTAGGTTCTGTAAAGACCAAGACTGTTTTCTTATTTAAGTAATAATATCTATCACATTGATAATTAAATTAATTTTAAAACAAAAAAGAACTCGCAATTGTCAGAGCATGACACATCATCCACCAGAGCTGGCACAGGATGTCATCTGTTAATGCATAAATATTTTTTCTAGCTGAATGATTTCTCTATCTTGTTAATAAAATATGACCCACAGATTTAGCTCAGTGGTACCCCACGCCTGCCTGGCAAGCACAAGGTACTGAGTTCAATCCCCAGTACCGAAAAGCAAAACAAAACAAGACCTCCTTCATATGTCATCAAAAGTAGTGCTACAATTTTTTTATTTCTTGAAAAGGCTTTTTTTGGGCGAGTTGTAAGTACCAGGGAATGAAAACATTTGAGAACTATTGCAATAAAAAAATGTTCAGGCTTTCTTTTCTGTGCTCTCCAGTTATGTGACTTTGGGTTTTAAATATATATATATACACACACACACACACACACACACATATATATATATACACACACTAGTTTAACTAGTTTAACACAGTGACACACACCTATAGTCCCAGCTACTCAGAAGACTGAGACAGGAGGATCACTTCAACCCAGCAATTCAAGGCCAACCTGGGCAATATAGCAAGATACCATTAAAAAAAAACCTGAGAGATCTAAAGATGCTGGGAAGCTGACCCTGAATGGCTCTGAAAGTGATGGGGCCCCCCTCCCCACCCCACCCAGGGCCTGCAGAGCCTATGGGTACCTGTCAGCCCCCAGGTGCTGCCCAGACTCAGTGCCCAATCTCAGGCAGGCGAGTGAGCCTGGGAGGACCTTTGTTGTGTGGCCCAGTGGACCCTATGGGAAGGGAAGTCTAGTTCTGAGCTGAACTTGGCCAGGGGAAAACCCAGGAATGAAAGGTGGCTGAGGAGCAGGGCTGAAAGCTAGCCTGATAAGTTGGTATCTTTGCTGCTTTGGCCCAGGTAGAAGCAGGGAGGTGTGACCAGTCCTGATACTTGAAAGAGAAATTTTTGGGAGGCCTTATCTCTTTATTGCTTATCTGAAGTCTTTGATTTGATCCAAGACAGGCAGTTGATTAGCACAGATTCATTTCCACCTGTTTGGGATCAGCCATGGGAGACATTTTCTCACACTTTTATTTAAGGGTCACTTGCTCCAGTGAACCCTGAGCAGCAAAAGCCTCCTGTTGGGTATGGACACTGGGTGGTTCTGAACAGGGTTTGCATGCAGAGAAAGTAGAATCTGGTGGGTGAGGCAAGGCTCAGCCCTGTGCTGTTTCCACAGCCCTGGGCAGATCCCTGGTTCCCCTTCAGCAGCCCAGAGGTCACTGATACAATGAATGTGAGGGACCAGCCCTGTGTGTTTCTCAATCCCCAGTGTTCTTGGGTGACCCCCACGACTCTTTCCAGACCTGGTACCACTAGTGCTATTTTTACTTCATAGTTCATGTTTTAGCTCACTTTTTAAACATTTGAAGACTTTTGCTTTGAGGGAACTTTAGACTTACAGAGAAGAGTTTTAGAAATAGTACAGTTTCCCTACATGTGCTCCTCATCTCCACTTCTACAGCTAGCATCTGATAAACCACAGTGCTAGCATCAAAACCACAGAGAGACTGGAACTACAGACTTGATGACTTTACTCAGATTGGTTTTACAAGGTCCTCCCTTGGTGTCCTTTTCCTGTTCCAGGATCCCATGTTGCATTTAAGTCTCCTGTCTCTTTAGTCTAGCAAATATTTCTTTTAAAAGGAAACTTTGTATCATTCCCTGAAATAGAACATTAGTATAACTTGCCATACACAGTAACTGTAAAAATAAACATAGTAACTGTTGAAGTTAAAAAAAAAAAAAAACTGAGAATTAAATACTATTTTAATAAAATACTAATAGGGCATGAAACTTAAGATCTCCTTGAAACCACCTAAACAAACATGTCACCTATTAGGGACTGAATGCATTTACTTTAATTATTTTTTAATCTTAATAGTTTTATAATTTATTACTAGTACTTAAAATTCTACTCCTTATGAAAATGAGAAAAATGACCTAAAAATGCTTGAGGATAACCATAACTCCTCAATGAATATGCAAGTGTTACAAAAGAAGTCCAATACAGGTAAGTGGAACAAAAATACCTATAATCCCAACATTCAGGAGGCTGAGGCAGAAGGATCACTGCAAGTTTGAGGTCAGCCTGGACTACATAGTGAGTTCAGGGTAAGCCTGAACTATGTAGTGAGACCCTGTCTCGAGAAAAAAAATAAAATAAAGTCCAGCAAGTGCAGAGAGCAGCTGAGACCTGCCCACCCTTCACAGACACCACTCCTACCCTTCCGCTTGAGAGACATTAGAGATCGGAAGAATCCAGATGCTAGGCCAGCCCCACCAGGCAGCTTAAGGTCTACGTCTCCCATCAGCTGAGCCAGCTCAGTTCCAGGTAAATCGATAAGTCTTGTGATGTTGCTGACCACCAACTCAGTGAACACCTCAGGTTTCTCATGTCGGAGTTTTTCCACAAAGAAGTCAGGATTGAAGACAACAGGCTGACCTCGAAGGGAAGGATCATTGCAGATGACAAAACTGCAGATGGCATCACTGAAAAAAATGAACCAGAAGATTGTTTAGAGGATCATTTTGATACATGTTACTTTGTCCTACAGATGGACACTTTGGTTCCTGAGTCCACATAGGCAGAGCTTTCCTTACAATCAGCTTCCTGTAGTTGACCCAGCTGCCTATGAATTCTGTTCCTCATAACCAAAAAGCTTTCACAGAATAAAGAAAACACATAGGTACATAAAATAGATTACTAATGAAGTTTTGTCCAGGTCTGTAAATAGGTTTTATTTATTTTTCAGTGCTAGGCCTTGAGCTATGCCCCCAGCCAAGTTTCATTTTAAAAATCTTTCAATTCTGGATGCCTCTGACCTATCTATCATTGTAGACCAACCTTTGCTCAGTTACTTCTCTCTAGATCCTCTAGTCTTAGACAATTTTCCACTCCTATATTCCATTTGATTATACTCTTGGCAAAATTCCTTTGACTTTCAAGAAATATTTCTTTGTTTTTTTGTTTTTTGTTTCCCAATGACTAACTACTTATACCCCTTTTTACTTCTAATGTAAGTTACTTTTTTTTTTTTTGTACCCGGGTTCAAACTCAGGACCTTGTGCTTGCAAGGCAGGCGTCGGAACCGCTGAGCTAAATCCCCAGCCCATAAATTACATTTAAGGACTGTGTAGGGCCGGGGATTTAGTTCAGTGGTTTGCTCGCCTGTTGCACAAGTGCAAGGACCTGAGTTTAATCCCCGGTAGCAAAAAAAAAAAAAGAACTGTGTTATTCCATCTCTTATAACAGACACTGCATTGTTTTTACCCATTGTCAATTAACTCTAATGGCTTGTTCTAATCCTTACTATATAAATGGTAATAATTCTTATTATATTATTATATGAACAGTCATCTGTTATATGATTAAGGAATTGACATAACACAAGCCAGAAAGGACAAATTATCATATCTCAGTCACACAAAGTTAAATTCACCTGACTCACAGACACATTTCCTCAGTAAAAACAATCACAATTTAAAAGTTGTTCATGACAGGTACACCAAAGCACTATTCTAGGAAAGATGACACATCTTAAATATTAAATATAACTGAATAATAAAAGTCTGACCATATTACATGAATAATTTTAATAATAATATAATAAAAACAAGATATAAGTAAATTTCAAAGTTTATCACTACTCCCTTGAAAAATTATCAATTTTAATCAACAGCCTAAATTTTCAGCTGGTGACTACAAGATTCCTTTTCTCTAAAATGATAATGCACTACAAAAAATCACATAAAAATGTAAAATTATGACTATATGACCAAAAAGTCACTAGGGAGGACTTAGAATGCTTATCTCCTCAACTTTTTTACACACGAGGATAGGTCATTTTCCTGCATAAACTTAAAGATGCCAATGATTATAATATAAGCCAATTAGGATCAGAAGGCATTTAAACTTTGACAAGATTCCCCTCCCCATGCTGGAAATTGAGCCCAATTTCTGGACAAGTACTTTACTATTGAGCAACATCCCCAGCACTTTTCATATTTTTTATTTTCAGACAAGGTCTCCCTACATGGCTTAGACTGTCCTCCAATTTACACTCTCTAAGTCTCAAATCTTGTGAGTAGCTGAGATCACAGGAGTGTGCCACCACTAAGCCTAAAGAGACTCTTTTTAAATGTCTATTTCAGGCAAAAACAAGAGTCCATACAGAATTACTATTTATAATCACTGATAAAGTGAAATTACTGAAAAGTCCAGAAAACCATGAAAAGTGTTAGCACCAAAAAGAATCATAATTTATTTGAGTCCAAACTAATCATCTTATGGAATTCACATCCCATTTAATTCTTTGTTTGTGAGATAGGGTCTTGCTATGTAGCCTAGGCTTGCCTTGGACTCACTGTGGAGCCCAGACTGGCCTCGAACCCATGGCAGTCTTCCTGTCTCAGCCTCCCAATTGCTGGGATACAGGCATACGCCACCACACCCACCCATACATCCCATTTAATTCTGAGTACCTAATTCCAGATTAAATTAGTTCTAACATACAAATGCATATGAACAGCATCCATTATATTCCTGAAGTAGAAGCATGTATACACATAAAATCTATAGTCTTATATTTTATTAATGTCAGTTAATTCTAAAACTTTTATCACAGCTAACCCTGGCAGCACTAAACTAGATCAAACAGACCAATGAGAAAGGAGTTAAAAGCACAAAGCTACTAGTATATTGTTTCTCAACACAGTTCTTCCTACCTGGCCATCACTCCCAAAACTGCCTCTCCTGAACAGCCTGAGCAGGTAGAAAGAAACAGATTCGAGGTTGCCAGTACCTACTTATAAGGAATACAAGAAAAAGATAATCTTGAAAGTCCTAACACATAAGAACCACAATCTCTTTGTTTTTCTTTCCCCTCTGCTCTCCCCCTCCCTTCTATATGCATTCACTCTTACTACCCTACACTTTAATTTTTTAACTAGCTCTTTTTTTTTTAACCTCTTGCTCATTTTTTTCTGAGTGGAGCATCTGGCAAGATAATAGTCTTAGTTAACTTTTCTCCTTGCTGAAACAAAATGCCCAACACCCAAGATTAAAGGAAGAAAAGTTTATTTTGGCTCAAAATTTGTAGAAATTTCAGTCCATAATCAGCTGGCTCCAAGGCAGGGTGGCATGGCAGAGGGGCATCACAGAAGATAAACAGTTTGTGACAGGCAGAAGGCAGCAGAAGCATCCACGCGGCAAGTGACAAGCAACAACCTTCTTTTTGTCCCTTATATTTCATCCAGGTGGGGAACCCTTAACCCTACCCAGAACTGTGCCAAACCAACCAGTAGACTGATTTAGTAATCACACACCCTTGATCCTAGCATCACACACTCTACATCCAGCCACTTCCAAAAGGCTCCACCTATGACCACATGAGGCTTTGGAGGAACACTGAGATATAAACCACAACAATATCTAAAAGATAGACATGTTTTTTTTAAAAAAAGGAATATAGCAGATAAGAGATGGAAAAGACAGTTTTAACAGATTTTTTAATTATCCCCACATCACAAAGTCCACTAAAATCTTTCCAAAAACTATACCACAATACAAAGCTAAGAATACAAAGGAACACGCTTAACAGCTTAAGAAAGTCCTATAGGGCCGGGGATTTAGCTCTGTGGTTCTGCCGCCTGCCTTGTAAGTGCAAGGAAGGACCCGAGTTTGATCCCCGATACCTAAAAAATAAATAAAAAATAAAAAAAAAAGAAAGAAAGTCCTAGAATGAAAGAAAAAATATTATATTTAACCGAAAACAACTTCCCACTCTATAATATTTTAAAATAAACTCAAGTTTGCTCAAGTTCTAGGAAAATAAATAAATTTCTTACATAAATGCTGAAAGCTTCTGACGAGGCATTGGTAATTGAAGAGACAGGAAAAAACTTTGTCCTTGTTTGCGTGACAAATAAATTTCCTTTCCCTACCCCAGCACAGCCTACACAAATTCCAGACATATTAGAGGACACAAGGACACATTATGGAGCCTGAAAGGCAGTATTTATTAGAACTCTGAGCTCTCTCCTGAAAGTAGGAACAAAATAGAATTTTAAAATTAGATCAGTTTGCTTTGGAGGACCTATACTTGCATTTTGCAGTCTTCATATGTAATCATATTGCCAAAGACAAACTATTTCATCATTTATTGTAAATAACACTTTTCCCCAGACCTACCACAAAGTTTTTGTGATGTATTGTCTTCCAGTTGCAATAACAATTACTGAGTTGCATCAATTGAAGGAAACAAAAAGACCAGTTAACTATTATTTGCCAACACACAGATGAAGCTGAACAACAGACTTCCCATCAGCACTGAAAGTTGTGTTAGATGAAATAGTTACTTAATGTATCAGCATAAGGATGAGCAGTTTTACAATATGGGGGGAAGGGTCCCTACCTCACATCATACACAAAATAATAAATGCTGGGCCAGGCGCTATGGCACATGCCTGTAATCCCAGGGACTCCAGAGGCTGAGGCAGGAGAATTGAGAATTCAAGCCCAGACAGCGGGAACTTAATGAGACCCTGTCTCAAAATTATTAAAAAGAGGGATGGATGCATAGCTCACTGGTAAAACACTCTACCAATGAACTATACCATCAGCAGTACTTTGGTATTTTTCATTGATGGGAACATAAAACTCATTTTATAATAAATAAATAAACAAATATATTTAAAACTTTAAAGTATTAAAAAACAAGCCATAGGACCAGGGATCTAGCTCAGTGGTTCCACTGCCTGCCTCGAAAGCGCAAGGATCCAAGTTCAATCCCCAGTACCAAAAAAAAAAAAAAGCCATAGACTAGAAAAAGATATTTGCTATGCATATAACAAAGGATTAGTGTTCAGAATTTAGCAGTAAGCAAAAATTAATGATATTCAAATTTTTTAAAAAGTCAAAAGGATATAATCAACAATTCATAGAAGACACAAAAATGTGTCGGCAATACACAAAAATGATAATATATCTGAAATATTATGTACATATACCAATTTCCTACAGTAAATGTAGTCATTATACTCTAAAATATGTACTAAGAAAAGTAAAAATATAAAAGTAAAAATATGTACTAAGTATATATATATATATATATATATATATATCATAACTGAGTTGGGTTTGTTTTGAAAGGCAAAATTGGTGAACAAAAACTAATCAGCAAAAACCATCTTAATATAAAGGAGAAAAATATACAATCATCCAATAAATAAATATATAAAAGATATTTTATAAACAGTGACTATAATTTTAAATAACAGCAAATTAGGAATAAAAAGATATCATTTGAGTCTGATACTTTTGTCAAAATGATAGCTAGGGAAAGATATTTTAAAATTTGCTTTAATACCTTGAGATTCTGGTTCATGTTTATCATCCTGTTTTTGTTGGGGGTTTTTTGGTTTTGTTTTCTTGGTTTTTCAGCTTTCAGGGTCTCACTATATAGTTGAAGTTGGCCTTGAATTCACTATGTAGCCCAGGCTGGCCTCAAACTCATAGCAATCCTCCTGCCTCAGCTTCCTGAGTGCTGGGATTACAGGCATGCCCTACTATGCCACGCCTTGTTTTTTGTTTTTTGGTACTAGGAATAAAATCCAAGGCTTGGGCTGGGGATTTAGCTCAGTGGTTCCAGAACTTGCCTCGCAGGACAAGGACCTGAGTTCGATCCCCGGTACCAAAAAAAAAAAAAAATCCAAGGCTTTTGCACTGAGCTACATTCCCATCCCTTTTTATTTTTTATTTTGAGACAAGGTTTTACTAAGTTCCCCAGGCTGGGCTCCAATTTTTGATCTTCCTGCCTCAGCCTCCCTGAGTACTGGGATTACAGGCATGTGCTGCCTTGCCCAGCTTCCTCTTATCTATTTGAAGATCCAGGTTCCATGGTGATAGTCTCCAAAATTCATCCATGATATTGGTAATTTGTGTTTTCTCTTTTTAAAATTATGAATATTATTGGGGTTATCAATTTTATTAGCTTTGTCAAGATTCCAACTCTTGGCTTTGTTGAACCTCTCTACTGTATGCTTGTTTATTTCATTAATTTCTGTTCTTATCTTTATAACTTCCTTTCTTCTACTTTCTTTATTGGATTCAGGACAAAGGTACCACTGTAAATAAGTGGAAACATATGACCTTTTCATTGGGATACTTGAATATCTAAAGGGGGACAAATTGGAAATTAATACCTATCTCACACGATACTCAAAATTCAATTCCAAGTGAACTGTAGAACTTAGGGTAGGGAAATTTTTTTTTTTTTTTTTTTGAGACAGTCTCATTTTGTAGTTCAGGCTGGCCTTGAACTCACTATGTAGCCCAGGCTGACCTTGATCTCACAATGATCCTTCTGCCTCAGCCTCCCAAGTGCTAGAATCACAGAAGTGCGCCACCACACCCAGATGGGAAATAATTTTTAAATAAGACTTTTAAAATATTAACCCTAAATAAAAAATATTAATACACCTGATTTCATTAAAATAATTTGTATTCATCAATACACATCACTATGGCTGAGAATGTACTTTAGAGCTAGAGTGCTTGCCTAGCAGGCATAAGAACCTGGGTTCAATCCTCAGCACAAGAGGAGGAAGGGGGGGAGGGGTAGGAAAGAGGGGGGAAGGCGCAAGAGGAGGAGGGCATAGGGAGGAGAAGAAATCACTAACCAATGAATTTGCAATATAAAAGGCATGCCGGGGATTTAGCTCAGTGGTTTCGCCACCTGCTGTGCAAGCACAAGGACCTGAGTTCGATCCCGGTACCAAAAAAAAAAAAAAGGCATGTGTGGTGGCATAGCCTGTAATCCTAGCTCTCGGTAGGCTGAAGCAGAAGGATCACAGCGAGTTCAAGGCCAACTTGAACTACACAGTGAGCCTTCTCTCAAAAAAAAAAAAAAAATGTATATACAGAACCCCAAAAGGAATATTTTGAATACTCATATATTAAGAATTCCCACAGCCGGGGATTTAGCTCAGTGGTTCCACCGCCTTCCTCAAAAGCACAAAGTGCCGAGTTTGATCCCTGGTACCAAAAAGAAGAATTCCCACAAATCAATAAAAATTTTTACAAACAACACAAAAGAAAAATGGGCATGGAATTTCTTTTTTTTTTTTAAGAGTAGGAAAAATTTATTGGGAGAAAGAAAGCTCCTGCCTAAGAGAGACAGAAGGGGGACCAGAACATGGGTTGTCCCTGGGCATGGAATTTCAACAAAATCCATTTTAAAAGATAGCCAAGCTGGGGGGCCTGGGATTTAGCTCAGTGGCGCTGAGGCAAGGTCCTGAGTTCAATCCCAGGTACAGCAAAAAAAAAAAAAAAGCCACGCTGAGCATGGTAGTGCATGCCTGTAATTCCAGTGCTTGGGAGGCTGAGGCAGGAGGATCACTGTAAGGTCAAGGCCACTGTCTGTGCTACAGAGTGAGTTCAAAGCTGGCCTGAACTACATAGTAATACTTTGTCTCAAAAAGCCAAAAAAAAAAAAAAAAAAAGCACCAAATGTCAAATATATTCATGGGAAAAATGCTTGATATTATTAGACATTAGAGAAATCCAAACTAAAACAACAATAATATACTATTATCCACCAGCATGACAAAAATTAAAGAAACTGACAATATCAAGTTTTAAAGAAAGCAACAGGAACTCTCTCATACTAATAAATACTGCTATATATCAGTACAACCATTGTATTTTATTTGGTTGTTTGTTTTTTTTTTTGAGACGAAGTGTCACTATGTAGCTCAGGCTGGCCTTGGACTCACTATGTAGCCCAGGTTGGCCTTGAACTCACAGCAATCCTCCTGCCTCAGCCTCCAGAATGCTGAGATTACAGGTATGCACCACCACACCTGGCTAGTGCAACCATTTTAGAAAACTGGCCCTGGAAGGGTGGGGGATTTAGCTCAGTGGTTCCACCGCCTGCTTTGCAAGTGCAAGGTCCTGAGTTTAATCCCCAGTACCAAAAAAAAAGAAAAAAAGAAAACTGGCCTTATCTATTAAAGTTGAGCAAACTATATGCCTAGGATCTAGCAATTCTATTCTATATCTAATATGTGCATCCACATGTGCACCACATATTGCAAACAAGAATGTTCATCACATTCTTTTCCAAACAGCCAAAAGTGAAAGCAAAATGTCCAGCAGAATAGTTTTTTAAATTGTGGTATTTGCAATGGAGTATCATACAGTAATGAAAAATGGACAAATTCTAGCTATACATAGCATTACAGAAGAATCTCACAAATGAGTTCAAGGCCAGCCTGGGCTACATAGTGAGTTCAAAGCCAGCCTAAATTACATAGTGAGACCCTGTCTCAAAAAACAAAACAAACAACAACAAAAAGACAAAACTAGTTTTTAGAGATACTTGCTTACACAGTAAAACTGTAAAGAGAAGCAAAGATAGATTTACCATAGAATTCAAGGTAATAGTTACCTCTTGTGGGTGGTGATTAAGAGGAGGTAAGAAGGCATAAGAAGGGTTTTTAGGGTGCTAGTAAAACTCCTGTGATAAATCACTGAGCTATAGAAAAGGGAGAGAGTTTTAAGCAAGTATGGCCAAATGTTAAGATTTGCTAAAGCTGAGTGACGAAAAAATGTATTAGATTGTTCTATATATTTATATGTACAATCAACAATTTATGACTTTTTTTAAGAAACCAAGTAGTTTTGACCTAAATCTTGTTACAACTTGATATAAATATCACAAGGGGCCACGAGGTATGACCGTACTCCTGTAAACCCAGTACTGATGAGGACTGAGACAGGAGAATCACCATGAGTTTGAGGCCAGCCTGGGCTACATAGTGAATTCAAGGCCAGCCTGAATTACAGAGCGAGACCCTGTCTCAGAAACAAAACAAACTTTTTAAAAAATCATAGGGGCTAGCGGTATAGCTCAGAGGTAGAGTAACATGTGCAAGGCCCTGGATTCAATCCCCACAACAACAAAAACAAAAAAAGAAAAGAAAAAGAAAGAAAGAATATTAGCAAATCAAAGTATATATTCCAGGCTAATTACCATATTATAAAAGTTTTTGCATGGCTGGGAATGGGAATATGGCTCAGTGGTATAGTGTTTGCCTGGCACTCACAAGGCCCTAAATTAGATTCTAGCACCACCACTACCATCACTACACATACACACACACACACACATACACACACACACACAAAATTGCATAGATATGACCAGCAGCAGGAGAATCAGTGGTAGGTATATACGCATACAGATGGCAAGGACTCCAGGCAACTATGCCAAAGATTCATAAAGGCAAGATCCCTTCAAAGAAATAATTTTATAACCTACTTATAGTCTACAATTATTACTTTTACCACTAGATGGTACTCTACATGTAAGGTGATATGATGGTAAAAGGACTGGAAACAGAACCCACAGCTAAATCAAATAAAGAAAAATGAAATGTGTGTGCTTTCAAGGCATGCTGACCCCATGAATCTGGAAAATTCAAGGCAGTAAAAAAAGCCAAAACCTGCATCCTGCAGGTGTACTTTCTGACTGACTACTACCAAAACTGCATACCCGCAAAACTAAATGTTTCCTCCCTAATGAATTGCTGAACTTGATTTGTTCTCCAAGAACCACAACCTTGGCAGCATCTATCAAAATATGCATTATATTTAAGTTTGTCTGAGTCTGACTTAACTGAAAGAAGTATGTATTCTTCCCGGGGATTTAGCTCAGTGGTTACACCGCCTGTCTCGCAAGCACAAGGTCCTGAGTTCGATCCCCGGTACCCCCAAAAAAAAGTGATTACTTAAATAAGCTATAAAATACAAAAGAGATGTTCTCCCTCTCTGTGAAATTTTAAAAAATTTAAAGGTCATTCTGACTGGATATTAAAGAATTATTGATTTTTAAAGTATGATTAACCTTTTTTTAAAGAGTCTTCATCTCTTCCACTGAACAGAATTTTAATTTACTCAGACCAAATGTGGCATAATTTTGAGCAACTGATGTAGTATTAAAAAAAAAAAAGACTATTTAACACTGGTGTTTCCAATATTGTTCTTAAATTAAAATAAGTTTGGAAATTTGGACTGCAATTCTTTCTCTACAAGCCAAGAACACTTCTAGGCTCTCCAGAATACATCTATAGTTTCAGTACACTAAGTAATGCTGTCCAATTATTTTCACTTTTTAGAATCTTCATTCACGACAAAAAGACTATTTAATTGCACTTTTAGAACAGAATATAAATGCTTTAATACTTTTTACAAGGTAAAAGGTTGATATAGCTGATAGAAGCCTGAAATAATAGAAAGTAGTAGTCAAAACCATGATACTGGGCCGGGGATTTAGCTCAGTGGTTCCGTCGCCTGCCTCGCAAGCACGAAGACCCGAGTTCGATCCCCGGTACCAAAAAAAAAAAATGATACTTTCCTAACTTCAAATAGTACAGCCAACTGGTACTGTCTGAAATTTAATGAACAGGAAACAGAAGTTTAGCCAGGCATGGTGGTACACGCCTGTAGTCCCAGCACTTGGGAGGCTGAGGCAGGAGGGTTGCTGCAAGTTTGAGACCAGCATAGGCTACATAACAAGGTCAAAGCCAGCCTGAACTAAACAGCAATACTCTGCCTCAAAAAAAAGGGGGGGGGGGGTCAGGGATTTAGCTCAGTGGTTTCACCGCCTGCTGCGCAAGCGCAAGGACCCGAGTTCGATCACCGGTACCAAAAAAAAAAAAAAAGACAGAAACAAAAGTTTAAATTATTTTATCATAAACCTATAAAGCTAGCTAGTTAGAACTAAAAAATAAATATACAGAGCTGGGCACATACCTGTAATCCCAGCACTTGGGAGGCTGAGACAGGAGAATCACTGTGAGTTCGAGGCCACCCTGGGCTACAAAGTGAGTTCAATGCCAGTCTGAACTACATAGCGAGACTCTATCTCAAAAAACAACACTTGGGGGCCGGGGATTTAGCTCAGTGGTTCCGCTGCCTGCCTTGCAAGCGCAAGGACCCAAGTTCGATCCCCGGTACCAAAAAAAACACTTGGGCTGGAGATTTAGCTCAGTGGTTCCGCTGCCTGCCTCACAAGCACAAGGACCCGAGTTCAATCCCCAGTACCAAAATAAAAAAAAAACTAAATTAATTAAGTTAAACCAAACCTGTGGAAATTTTTAATGTGATGTTACTACTTACTACAATGCAACAAACATGATCCAAACACAGTAAGATATATCTTCAGCCCCATGTTTAAGACAGAAGCCTTTAAGAAAGGAAAGCTATCTTCATGTGTCACAACATAAAAACTGGAATACCAAATCTACAGAGCTGAGATTTTGCTCATACCCTGTGCCTTATAGCTAACTTTAGTCTCAGAACAGTTTCCATCACTTTAATCTGTATTAGGTTACCATAATATTTTGTTTTTGCTTTGTTTTCTGAGACAGAATCTCACTATATAGTCCACGCTTCATTCCTCTTGCCTTAGCCTCAGGAGTCCCAGGATCACAGGCTTGTACCACTGTGCCTGGCAGTAATATTCCTTCTTATATGTATCAAAACTCATACTGAGGGGCCAGGGATTTAGCTCAGTGGTGCCGCCACTTGCCTCGCAAGCACAAGGTCTCTGAGTTTGATCCCTGGTACCAAAAAAAACCAAAACAAAACAAAAAAAACTCATACTAAGCACCGCGTCTGCCTCACAAGCGCATGGTCCTGAGATCGATCCCTGATACCCAAACAAAACAAAACAAAAACCTCATACTAAACAATGAGTTCTGGGTTGCAAAAGAGGATTTATTTTTTGCATTTGTCCATTTAAGTTTTAGTCCACAAGTTAGGACAAAAACACACAAGTGCCACTGCACAATGCAATGCATATTTAACAGTAGTCAGCTATACAATAGTGATTATATGGAAAACTATAGTTGAAATAGTAAAACTATTTCAGGTGTATTAGGGAAAGTTATTCTTGCACTGCTGGGGGTTAAACCAAGGGCTTCATGCTGTTGAGCTAAATCCCAGAGAAATGATTAAATATTTTTTTTATTTATTTATTGTACCATGGATCGAACTCGGCACCTTGCAAGCCAAGCGCCAGAACCACTGAGCTAAATCCCTGGCCAAAATGATTAAACATTTGACAGTAAAAGTCTCTTTGTCTAATAAAGTTGGAGTTAAAAACAGGGTATTCCAAAGAATCTAACGAAGCTGATCAGATACCAGTGACTTTATCTAACATTTTCTTTCGATTTTCCATTGACACGTGTAAGCTCTTACTGAAAGTAACAAGCACTGATAAAAACAGCAGGACTTATACACAGGAATTGGTATCTCAGTTTTTCTCCAGTGTTTGAAAATTTTAAATTTTTTTTTAATTTCTTTAGTTTCTTCTACAAACTTGTTCAGGTTGTTTTTATTTTTCTCCTTAGCTCTTGGTTTAAGAATTTCTTCATCAAGGGCCAGGCATTTAGCTCTGTGGTTTCACCGCCTGCTGTGTAAGCACAAGGACCAGAGTTCGATCCCCGGTACCAAATAAATAAATAAATAAATATAGCCCAGACATTTTAAAAAAAAAAAAAAAAGAATTTCTTCATCAAGCCGGGGGTTTAGCTCAGTGGTGGTGCGCCTGCCTTGCAAGCACAAGGTCCTGAGTTCAATCCCCAGTACAGGGAAAAAAATAATAATAATAATTTCTTCAGCAGCAGGTATTTCCACACTAATCATCTTTAGTCATGTTTTCCTATCAAAAAATCACTTTCTGTATATTATTTTCCCTTTTTGACATTCACATGTTTGTCTCCTTTTCAGGCCTTTCTGCCCTCTGTCCAGTATTTCTGGCCTTAGAAACTCTCTTTATAGACAAAGCAGCTTCTTCATTGTTCTCTCATGGCAAATTCACATTCATCTTGTTTGGAATTCAGGACTTACGAAACAACTGTCCTCTACCAATTTGTTATCACATTCATCATGTTGAAGATGTGTTGTCTCATCTACTTCTGACTCTTCAATAGAAGAAATGGAGCCATCATCATCCCAGTACCTTCGATTATCAAGGTCTTATTTTTCTAAATCTTCACCAACATTCATTTGTTTCAATGATTCCTTAAGGTGGTGGTCATACTTCAATTTTCATTGTAGTTAAAAAATCCTCTTGCTACAGCTTGCTCAAAACTTAAGTTTCCTCCAAAATAATGGTTTATTTCCATTCTCAGATTGTAAAAATGAGAACCTAGGTCCTTTGTCGTTAATTTGTTTTGTTTTTGTTTTTGTTCTTTTTGGTACTGGGGATCAAACTTGGATCCTTGCACTTTCGAGGCAGGTGGCGGAACCACTGAGCTAAATCCCCAGCCCTTTAATTTGTTTTTTATCTATTTGTGATTTTTTAGTGTTTCTCCTTCCTTTTGGTCTTCCCCCTTGGTGTTAATTTTGGCTTGTATTTCCTCTTTTTTACGTTTCTTCCTTTTCTTTTTTTTTTTGGTACCGGGGATCAAACTCGGGTCCTCGAGTTTGCGAGGCAGGCGGCGGAACCACTGAGCTAAATCCCCGGCCCTCTACCTTTTTTTGAATCTTTCAAAAATAGCTTTTAAAGGCAATGGTCTTGGTTATATAGATGAGTCGCTCAAATATGTTTGAACACTTTCAGGTATATGAACAAATTTCCTAATGAATTTAGGACTCAATTTTCTTTGAGTCCATTTAGGTAAGGAAGGTATACATTGTGTTTTATAAGCTGTACCAGATGAAGAACTATCACTTTGGTTTTTAATTTCCACAGCTATATCAGATGTCATAATAGTTAACAGGACTTATCTGTCACTTTTTCTTTGTCTTACATGTTCACTTCAGCAGCACATATACTTTTTCTTTGTCTTAAAGTTTCTCCTCCAACCTCACCACAGAAAAGCTGAATTCAGGGCCGGGGATTTAGCTCAGTGGTTTCGCTGCATGCTGCGCAAGTGCAAGGACCCGAGTTCAATCCTCAGCACCACAAAAAAAAAGAAAAGCTGAATTCAGTTTTAAAACAATTTTAGACACTAACAAAAAATGTACACACACCCTATATCATTCTTTTTTTTTGGTACCGGGGATAACATTCTTTACAGTACTGCCAGCCCACTTTTTTTAATTAAACAAAGTAAGGTTGTTGGATAATATTTGCTATGCTTTATACTGTGGTTGCAGGGTACTTACCATTTTATGCAGATGAATTTTTAAATTGTTTTCTTCCATCCTCTTTTTCCCCCAAGATTAGCCTTTCTTCAAAAATAATGACTAAAGTCTCTAAACCAGATAACTGATAAAAATGTAAAATAAAACCAGATTCAGAGCCAGGCATGGTGGCACATGCCTGTAATCCCAGTATTCAGAAGGCTGAGGCAGAAGGATCACCATGAGTTCGAGGCCACCCTGGGCTCCACAGTGAGTTCAAGGCCAGCCTGAACTATATAGCAAGATTCTGTCTCAAAAAGAAAAACAAAAATAAAAAAGTTTCAAGAAAATTTCCTTTAGAAATCTGTTACTCATTATGACATAGATTAGGGCATGGCAAAACTGGCTGGGGAAGTAAGCATGACCTGTTTATTACAAGATTCCAGAATACATGCGGAGAACAGTTCCCAAAGCCCTGAACATGGACTTCTCTTGAGAGTTGAGCAGGTTTTCAATAAGATGGCCTAGACCCGACATCAGGCTGAGGCGTGGAATCCTGGCACCACCTCTCAGGACCCATATGTAGCAGTTCTTCCAAGTTTCCTTGAGATTTGGACAGTATAAAAGGACAGAGATGCCAAGAAGAGTTTGCGATCATGACTTTTCTACAGTAGCTTGTCCTGCTTCCTCCAGGGTATACTTTTATCTTGCTTTATCCTCTTTCACTTGGCCTAAGATTGCTCTCCAGAGCCAGCTTCTCCCTCACTCTTCACTTTTAGTTTTTCAAATAAACTTTGCCACTGCTTTTTGCTCACTTTGTTCAATTCTTTGTTCAAGATGAGAAGAGCCTGGAATCTAACTCCAGAAAGAGAGGCAAGCAACCCAGAACTTAGTAATATTTGAGCCACATTTAGAAGGAGCTACCCAATAACAATTACTGCCTTTAGACAGAATTTCACAGCACAAATACAAAATTGGACTCAAGATACTTAAACTAGGTTTTACCATCTATTATCTAGACTTCTTCAGATCCATAAAGGTTCCATTCATCACTTTTCTTGACACTGCTGTCTTATCAGAGAAAGAACAATTAACAAAAAGGGTTTCAGGGAGTCATATGTTTTTTGTTTGTTTTGTTTTGTATTGTTCTGAGATACTAGGGATTGAACACAGGGCATCACACATGCTAGGCAAGCACTCTACCACTGAGTTACATGCCCAAGCCCTTTCTATTTTTTTATTTTGAGATAAGATGTCACTAAGTTACCCAAGCTGGCAACTTTTGATCTTGCTGCCTTAGCCTCCTGAGCAGCTGGCATTACAGGTGTGTGCTATCACACCTAGCTAGACACAGGTTTTTTAATTTTCCATACTCTAAGGTATATGTAAATTAGCAAGACATAGGAAGCCTTCTCTTTTTCAAGCAACTTCCTTATACTCCAGAAACATTTCCAAGCACCCACCAATCTGTTCCTAAGGTTTCTGTTCCTAAATTCTAGCTGGACATTGCTGGCATATCAAACATCACCATCTTTTCACAAAGGCTGTCACTACTGAGGCTTGCTTTGCCTCCTTCCAACCCAATGTGTTCCTGTTTGCTTTTTCTGATTCAGCTTCTTTTTTATCCAGTGAACACTGAGGTTAAAAGCCCTGTGACTCTGTTATTAATTTTCCCTCTTTTTCTAATAATAGTTCACACTTTCTTTTTACATTTCTTTTCAATTCCAAAAGCAATGAGGGCCAGAGATGTAGCTCAGTGGCACTGCACCTGCCTGGCAAGCCCAAGGTCCTGAGTTCGATTTCCAGTACAAAAAAAAAAAAGAAAAAACAGAAGTCATGAGCTCTATTGCCCTATTACCAATTATGGAATGAGGTGACTATATTTCATTTCCTGCTTTGGTTTTTCTCTTTTTGACTCAAAAGTTTTTATTATTTCTAGCTGGGCACGGTGGCACATGCCTGTAACCCCAGCACTTGGGAGGCTAAGGCAGGAGGATCTGCGAGTTCAAAGCCACCCTGAACTACGTAGCAAGACCTTGCCTCAAAAAACCAAAAAAAGGGCCGAGGATTTAGCTCCGTGGTTTCGCCGCCTGCTGCACAAGGACCTGAGTTTGATCCCCAGTACCAAAAAAAAAAACCAAAAAAAGCAAAAAGCAACAAGAAAAGTCTTTACTCTTTTTATACTACTATCAGTAAAGTAGATAACTTCTGAATTCCTCTTTAGTATTGTTCACTTAAGAATTATTTGGGGCCTGGGATTTAGCTCAGTGGTTTCCGCCGCCTGCTGTGCAAGTACAAGGACCCGAGTTCGATCCCCAGTACCAAAAAAAAAAAAAAGTAGTAGTAGTAAAGAATTATTTGAAAGTATCATGTAGGTGAAGTGAGTTAAATTTTAAAGTATCGTTCTTGGGTCAGGGATTTAGCTCAGTGGTTCCAGCGCCTGCCTTATAAGCGCAAGGTCCCGAGTTCGATCCCCGGTACCAAATAAATAAATAAATAAATAAATAAAATAAAATAAAGTATCGTTCTAACCTGATAAAGACCAGAAACGGAGGACAGAAGGTGTTCTCCGTCAACAAATCAAAATATAACCTGGGAACTTGTTACAGACAGAACAGTTTTTCCTTAGTTACATCTTTGATTAAAGTAATTTAAGGGCTGGAGATTTAGCTCAGAGGCACTGCACCTGCCTTGCAAGCGCAAAGTCCTGTACCAAAAAAATAAATAAGTAAAAATTAAAAAATGAAAGCATTCATAATGAGGAACAGGCTTAAAATAATGATGAAGGAATAGAAAGCTGTATAGTTCTAAACTGGGTGTGGTGGTGCAGACCTGTAATCCCAGCACTTGGGAGGCTAAAGCAAGATAATCACTCCTAATCTGAGGCCAATCTGGGCTACATAGTGAGACCATCTCAAAGAAACAAAATAGAAATAAATTTTTTAAATTTTAAAACTATATAGTTCTAAATGAAATATCACATTTTCTCTATTCAACATTCAATTATGTATTGATCTGTGTAAATCAAACAATTCTTTCCTTGTCTTTAGGGAATATAAACCAGGCATGATGGCACATGCCTATAATCCCAGCACTCAGGAGCCTGAGGCAGGAGGATCACAGCAAGTTCGAGGCCAACTAGGGCTACATAGTGAGTTCAAGGCCAGTCTGAACTACACAGTGAGACCCAGTCTCAAAAAAATAAAAAATACATATATGTGTGTGTGTGTGTGTGTGTGTGTGTGTGTGTGTGTATGTGTTTATATATTACTATGGAATACAAGGAACGACCCCAACAGAACATTAGAAAAGTTACTATTTTCTGGACAAAAGGAATTTTTATAGTATTTATCATAAAATATTTGTCTCAGAAATGACAGACTAATATTCATGCATTACTAACCACCTACACAAAGCTCAACACTGGGAATATGTGATAAAAACATGATAAAAAGAGGCGGGGATTTAGCTCAGTGGTTCCAGCGCCTGCCTCAAAAGCGCAAGGTCCCGAGTTCAATCCCCAGTACCAAAACAAAAAGAAAAAAAAAAAATGATAAAAAGTCTCAGAAAAACCCCAAATTTTTACAATATTGAATTAATTAAATTGTTTCAGGTTGAAATACGACTATGTGAACATCTATTGATCATATAACACTCAATTTAAATTCAAATCTTTTTTTTTTTGGTACCAGGGATAGGCAGACACGGTGCCACTGAGCTAAATCCCCAGCCCCAAAATTCAAATTCAATTGACAATATCCTATAAATGAATTCAAACTGTTGCTATAGAATCATATATTATTTGTCCTCAGATTTTCACCACAATTCAAGATTATAAAGGTGGATGAAGGATGATCTAATCAAATTTATCAATTCCCTGTACAGTTGAGGCAAAAATGGTCAACCATTTATGGGCAGCTCAAAGCCTGGAAAATGCTTCTGTATAAGATATTAAGTAACACATTCAACTAAGCCCTTATTAGCTGAAGAAGAAGCCAGTATCAACTTAAGTTTCCCAAAACTCTTGGACTCTCTTATTGGGTACAAAGGGCACCAGAGATGCCAAGCAAAAGCATGTTACAGATTTAGGCTGAGGCAACAGTAAATAAGCTCATTCAACTGAATTCTACCTTTTAAATTTTTTATTTCTAACCAATGAGACAACTTCAGTCTTAAGTCCACTAGAAATTCTTTCCTGGGAAAGCTAAATCTTGTTGTATCTGTTTAGGAAAGAAAGTTCTGCGGAAATAGTCATGGCTTCCTCCTCTGCTGATCTGTTCTTTAGCTGTTCTAAGAAAAAAGAAAAATCACTTATGGAGGGATTATTTGCTAGGCTTAGTACTAGAAGCTTTAAGTGGATGGTCTCATTCAATATTGACATAGTCTGAAATAGGCATCATTATGTTCATTTACAGATGAAGAAACTGAAGCAGTGAAGTTTAAAAGCTGAGCGAGGACGCAAACGCATTTCTACTTGACACTCAAATACTTAAGTGCGTAACTGGCTTGGAGCTGATTTAAAATGCTGTGTGACGTCGGGGAATGCGCTACACAGCTCTGGGCTTCAGTGTCCCCGGCACCAAAAGGTCTCAGCGCCGAGGAGGGCGGTTCGTGGCGGACTAGCGACCACGGGTCGACTTCCAGGGACAGCAGCAGGGCCGGGGGGGACCCGGCGGGGGCACGGCAGGGTCGGACAACGCGGCTTAGCCCCAACAGGCGCGACGGTATAAATGCCAAGCGAGGAAGGAACAAAGCCGGCCCCCATGGGTCACAGTGACCCCAAGAGAGGGCGGCTGCGCGACCAGCCCACGGCCTGGTTTCCTAGGCAGCTGGACCAAGAACTTGGCTCACCTCCGCCCGGAATCACACGCAGGCACCTCCCCTTCACGCTGCACCTCAGCCGCCATCTTCGTAAGCAACTCCTTTCCCCGCCTCAGGCTCCGCCCACACCTTCGGATTGGCTAAAGTGTCCTCCATCTCCCATGCGATTGGATGAATCGCCCGCCTCTCCTCAAAATCAACAGTTTCATGATACGATTGGTCTATTCAAATACCCAACCGTCACTGGTGGCCCCTCCCCAACCCAGGCAGAGAAGAAAGGGTGGGTGAGTCCCAGTAAATCTCAGAATTACAGAACCATTAGCAGATCCAAAATACTGAAGAAAAATATTGTGTCTGTATTGAACATGTATTTTTAATCTTGTAGTTATTCCCTAAACAATATAACAACTATTTGCATAACATTAATATTATAAGTAACCCAAAGATGATTTAAAATATACAGGAGGAAGTGAATAGGTTAAAAATACTATGGCATTCTATATATGGACTGGAGCACCTGTGACTTTTGATATCCATGGGGATCCTGGATCCTATGGGCAGGGAGGAACATCTGTACTTATGTTCCACCCAGTTCAAAGCCACCTTTCTTGAGATGGCCATGCAGCACCACAGGCCACTCCTGCTTCATTCCACCTGCGCCCTTTCAGCTTCCCTGAGTGTCACAGAATCCACCTCACTGTGGGAATCATGGAACCAAAAGCCACATGATTTTGTTCCTAAGATTCAACGGTAAAAATAAGGATGCTTGTTCTCCCAGTTCCATGGGCTTCTGGTGAAAATTAACTGAGGTAGCAGATGTAAAACCATTGTAAACTCAAACATTAATTTTATTCCATATTGATTTCAGGGTTTTTTTGTTTTGTGGTGTTTGTTTGTTGTTTTGTTTTTAGAGACAGACTCGCTAAGTAGTTCAAGCTGGCTTTGAACTCCCAGTGATCCTCCTGCCTCGGCCTCTTAAGTGTTGAGATTACAGGCACATACCACCATACCCAGCCTATATTTTTTTATGCTACATTTTTCTAGGGATATTTTTCCTGTTGTTCCTTCTGGTATCCTTTCACCCAAAGGTCCTCCCAGCACTCTCCCTATTTTTCATGAAGCTCAGTCCATACTTCCTATTTCTCAACAAATTCTTCCCTGTCTCAGGGCCTTTGTACATGTTATTTCTTCTGGCTGACTTATTTTCACTTTACCATCTTTCAAGTTTCTGCTTAAATGTCACTGGTTCAGAGGACTTCCATGGACAGACTACATAAATCAATTTCCATGCTAAATTTTTATAAAGAATTCTTCCTTCAAAGCAGCAAATAAATATATGAAAAAATGTTCAACATCACTGGTTATTCGAGAGATGCAGATGAAAACAACACCAAGATTCCACCTCACCCCAGAAAGAATGGCTGCTATCAAGAAATCATCTAATAACAAATGCTGGTGGGAGTGTGGGGAGAAAGGAACCCCTCTCCATTGTTGGTGGGAGTGCAGACTGGTGCAACCTCTGTGGAAATCAGTATGAAGATACCTCAAAGAACTAGGACTAGAGGTCCCATTTGACCCAGCTATTCCCCTGCTGGGTATCTTCCCAAAAGAATTAAAAGAATCATACCACAGTGATATATGTGCACCCATGTTTATAGCGGCACAGTTTGTAATAGCTAAAACTTTGAAAACAACCCAAGTGCCCATCAACTGGAAACTGGATAAAGAAGATGTGTTTTTATAAAAAATAAAATGAAGTACTACTCAGCCATAAAGAATGAGAAACTAAAAAAAAAAAAAAGAACAAGAAACTAGAGACATTCATAGCTATATGGATGCATATTGAGGCCATCCTCTTAAGTAAAATAAATAGGACACACACTTGTAAACACCAAATAGTTTCTCTGGTATGAGAAACTGAAAGTGTAATTAAGGATACACATGGATAAAATGGCCTAATGACATATTTCTCGGATTGTGTTTCCATCACGTGTCATATGATTGTATCAAAATTTAAATTAGGGAGAAGTTTGACTTATGTGGAGTCTGCTAGCTAACTGGAGTATTTTCCCAGATCATTATTTGTTCAGTGTTGGTTTGGGGGATCTTTCTGAAACAAATCACATCCTCTGGAGTCTTGCTGGTGCTTGGGATGCTTTTTTTAAATTATATGGAAAAATGTTTAAGTGCTTTACAGTTTTGTTTTGGTTGAGTTCTACTGTGTTTGAATATTACTGTGGTTTTTTCCCCCTTGCATTGTTCTTCTTTGAATGGTTTTAATTTTTTGTATGTGTGTGTGTTTGATAATAAAGTTATTTTTAAAAAATTCTTCCTTCATAACTCTTATTACACTTTACATATCTGTGTGACTATTTGTTTCATCTGAGCACTCCCACCTATGCTTCCTGCCTCAGGTGGACAGAGACTATATCCAGTGGGTTCCCTGTGGTGTCTGGCATTTAGTGGCTGTTCATTAAATATTTTTAAACAAATATAAACAAGTCCTCAAAGTTCACTCTCTGGATAAAAATTGAATCATGTGTTCTAATAGATTTTCTTTTTTTTTTTTTGGTACCGGGGATCAAACTCAGGACCTTGCACTTGCAAGGCAGGCAGGGGAACCACTGAGGTAAACCCCTAGCCCTAGATTTTTTTTCAATTTATGAATTCATGGAAACTTTTTTGGGGGTAATACCAGGAATCGAAACTCAGGACCTTGAGCTTTCAAGGCAGGCTCAGTGTCACTGAGCTAAATCCCCAGCCCTGAATTCATTGAAACTTTTTTTCTCCAGTGCTGGGTATTAAATTCAGCCCTGTGTGTGCTAGACAAGCACTCTTACCACAGCATTTCATCTCTAGCCCTCAATTTATGAATTCATATTAAAAGTTTGATAAGTGTGACCAAATAAAATCACATTTAGTTTTAAATTTAACAAGTCATCTTTATTGAGCAAATATATGAAAAGAAACAAAATTGAATAAAACATTTATCAGTGACTTTTTTGAGGATCCCATGGACTTGCTCATGCTAGGCAAACACCAGCACTGAGCCCCAGTCCATCAGTAAAATTTTTTTTTTTCTTTTTCTTTTTTTCTGTTACCAGGGATTGAACTCAGAACCTTGTATTTGCCAGGCAGGCACAGCACCACTGAGCTACATCCCCAGCTATCAGTAAAATTTTCATTAAACACCATACAGCATTGAAAAAATTCAGTTTAAATTAGTTACTATATATACAAAGCAGGGAACCTAAAGCTCAAATTCTGCCCATCCTCCCAAGTATGAACAAGTTTAAACAGGCTCCATCACATCCAGCATACAATTGATTGAATTAAATTGATATTTTCATGACAGAAGAAATATTCAGCTGGCACAATGGCACATGCTTGTTATCCCAGCTACTCTGGACACTGAGGTGGAAGAATAATAAGTTCAAGACCAGCCTGGGCAATTTAGCAAGATCCTGTCTCAAATTTGTAAAAAAAAAAAAAAAACCCCAAGACCCAGCTTGTTGCCAGAAGCCTGTAATACCACTACCAAGGAGGCTGAGGCAAGAGGATTGTCACAAGTTTGAGGCCAGCCTGGGCTACACACTACATGATGAGACACTGTCTCAAAATTTTTAAAAATAAAAATAAAGGGAGGTCCTTGGGGTGTAGCTCAGTGGCAGAGCAGTTGTCCAGCATGAGAAAGCCCCTGGGTACATTTGATGTACGGAGGAAGAGAAGGAGGAATGAAGAGGAGGAGGAGGAGGAAAGGAAGAAGGAAGTGGAAGGAGAGGGAGGAGGAAGAGGAGTTATTGTTGTTTAAGACTTTAAAGTGTTGGCAGAGATTTAGCTCAGTGGTTCCGGTGCCTGCCTCGAAGGCACAAGGTTCCAAGTTCGATCCCTGGTACCAAAAAAAAAAAGCAAGGAAGTAAGTTTTTAAATTTAAAAAAACAAAGACTTTAAAGTATTGCCACTGCAACTAGGAAGAACACCATGGAACTGTATTTCTGGTTCACCTGCTTTATTGAAGAATCACATTTTTGTATAGTGTTTGGGGAAATGCAACACAGTGAGTAAAAGCTCGGGCTTTGGGATTAGCCCAAGTTCATATGCCAGTCCATCACTTTCAGCTGTGTGACCCTGGACAAGTTACTTTCTGATCCCATTTCCTCTTCTGTAAAATAAGGATAATAGTAATTCTCCTGGGGCTATGGTAAAGATTAATCAGATAATCTCTGAAAAGCTGCTTAACAGCACAGGTCTGGTACATACTGAGACTAGATGACATGAAGACTAGTAATGCCACACTGCCTTCTCAATAGCACAGCTCCCTCCCTGTGCTATGTGGTAAGGACCAGACATGACACTATGGTTTCAGTTTAATCAGTTACTCTGGAGAGAGCCATGTTTCTCCTCAAAACCAACTGTTCCACTGTAACTTCTGATTATAAACAATATTATTGCTGAGTGCTGTGAAAATATGCATTCAGCTGACATACCTTGTTTCTGCAAGAGTGTCATGACTCACTTGAAGTTATCCTTACTCTACGCAGGTACAGATTGTCAGCCTGTGATAAGCATGACTGTCCAGCAGGAATTCGAGACAGTTCATAAAAACATCTTGTTTCCAACAACCATACTGGACAAAGGTCAGAGAAGTGGCCCCAGCTCTCAAGGAGTTTACAATAGACTTGGGGAGATAAAATGAACACATAATAAAGTCACACACAACAGAATACAGTTTAGAATTATAAAGGACTAAATAACAGAGTAGAGAATAGACTCCTGGGAGGTCAAAAGTGTAGAGAACAGATAGCCAAGACCTTCAGGGGTGGTTAACAGCAAGGATGAGGACTTGGTTCTGCTGTGAATGTCATTGCCAGTCCATTCAACACCCCGCCAGACTGCAGCTTTGGGGAACAGTGATGTTCTAATCACCTGTTTCCAGGCTTTGCAGTCCCCAAAGGCATCTTTCTGCCTTCCATTATTGTTGTTTTTCCCTCATGAATAGAACATCTCTGTGCCTGTTATGGCTTGTATTTGAATGTTCCCCCAAAGCCTCATGTGTCATGGTTGGGGCTTTTTGCAGGTGGCTGGATCTAGGGTATGTGATACTGGGATTAAGGGCGTGTAATACTAAATTTGTCCACTGATTGGAATTAGCATAGTACTAGGTATGGCTGGCGCCACTCAAAAGGCTTGTAACACAGATGGAATAAAAGGGAAAGGCAGGTTGCCTACTGCTGCTGCTTGCTGTGTGCTGCCTTCTGCTTGCCACTCCATGGACTATTTCTCCTCTACAATGCCCCTGTCATGTTACCCTCCCTTGGAGCCAGACAATTATAGACTGAAACCTCTATAAACTGTGAGCTGAAATAAACCTTTTCTCCTTTAACTTGTGGGTATTGGGTATTTTGTCTCAGCAACGAAAAAAGTAACTAAGACATATTTTGTTGTGGGGTTTTTTTGTTTTGTTTTGTTTTTTCCGGTACCAGGGATCAAACTCAGGACCTTCCACTTGTAAAGCAGGCGCCACCACTAAGCTGAATCCCCAGCCCCAACCAAGACATATTTTAGTACCAGAGAAGTGGGATCGTTGCTCTGACTATACCTGACCATGTAGTTCAGGAGCCTTTGGAGCTTTGCCAGAAGAGTTTAGAAAGGTCTGGAGATGCTGGCTAAAGAAACAGCCCTGGAATGCTATAAGATGAACTTGATGAGAGATTCCAGTCAGAGGTTAGAAGACCAGAAAGCTGATAGAAATACAGCTGTTAAAAGACCAGGCTCAGGAGGCTTCAATTAAGAACAAGGACTGCATTGGTTCTTGGACTTCAGGCCATATGTGTTATACTTTGGCAGAAAATTTGTCTGCATTTTGCTTGTGTCCAGAGACTCTGCCTGAGACTGAGATTAAAGGTAGTGGACTAACTAATCTGGCAGAAGAAATTTCAAGGCAGTCTAACGTTGAGGCAGTGGCATGGCTACTGTTGGGGGCTTTTAGCCAGATTTGTGTTGAGAATCAAGGGCAGAGCCCAGCAGAATGGTTTAAAAAGTATTGAGTTTGGCCAGAAAGAAAGTTCCAGTAAAGTTATGGCCTGCACAAATGGAGCAGAAAACTGCGTTGCTTAAAAGGAACAGGACAATAGAAAGGATGGCCTGAGAACATTACAAAAACCAGCAGGACTCCAGCCTTTCCAGCCTCAAAATTGCAAAGGTGAAAA
The DNA here is from genome assembly GCF_000247695.1 of Heterocephalus glaber. The sequence goes on from NW_004624737.1 coordinate 8,988,774, forward strand.
ACTGTTTTGAGAATAGAGCCTCAGGGCACCATGCTCCAGAATGGTAACAGCCTGAAGAATTTGTTCCTAAGGATTGGGTTTACAGTACTCAGCAATCCAAGCCCTCCAACCCTACAGACCCAACAGGAGGAAGCCTGGCTACTGCTCCAGCTGGCAGCAGACCTTGGTGTCATCCACATGGAGCTGGTTTTAGGTGCATGCATAATGCAAGAGTTGTGAGTGGTGAGGGATTTAGCTCAGTGGCACCGCGCCTGCCTTGCAAGCATAAGGCCCTGTGTTTGATCCCTGGTACAAAAAAAAAAAAAAAAGCTTCCACCCAGAATTCAGAAGAAGGCCTGGGAGGTCAGGCAGTGTGCTCCTGAGGGGATCGTTTATGAAGCTGTGAGTGTGAGGCCAAAAGTGCTGTGGAGCCCCAGAAGGTTGGAGATGCTAGGAACATGGATTGCTTGAGGAAAACTGCAAGGAGGAAGCAGAGTTGGCCCCAGAAAGAAGCCATGGGAGCTAAAACCACTGGCAGTGCTGTAGGGGTGGAGCCACCCAGCCCTTTGGAGTCCATATCTTGCCACTGATTGCTTCAGATGCTGGACATGGAACTACAGGATTTAGTGTTGCCCTGCTGGATTTTGGACTTGCTTTTAGTCCTATTCCTTTCTAGCCCCCTATTTGGAATGAGAATATTTATCTTGTGCCATCATATGTTGGCAGTATTTAACTTTCATTTGTACAGGAACTTGCAGCTAAGAGTTTGCCCTAAATCTCAGAGGAGACTTTGGACTTGATCTTTTCAGCAATACTGAAACTGTTAGGACTTTGGCAACTCTTAGAAATGGATTAAATGCCTTTTTCATAAAGGGATGTGGATGAGTCATTAGAGGGCCAGGGGCAAATGTTATGACTTGTGTCTAGATGTCCCCCCAAAGCCATGCACTCATAGGTGAGGCTTTTTGCAGGTGGCTGGATCTAGGGTGTGTGATACTGGAATTAAGGGTATGTGGTACTAAATTCATACACTTAGTGTAGTTCTGGGTGTGGCTGGCACCACCCAAAAGGCTTGTAACTCAGATGGGATATAAGGGAAAGGGAAAGGCAGGCTGCTTGCTGCTTGCTGCTTGCTGCCTTTGGTTTGGCATTCCATGAACTGTTTCTCCTCTGTGATGCTCCTCGGCCATACCACCCTGCCTCGGAGCCAGCCAACTATGGACTGAAACCTCTACAAACTGTGAGCTGAAATAAATCTTTCTCCTTTAATTTGCAGGCATTGGGTATTTTGTTTCAGCAATGAGAAATTAACTAATACAGTGCCCATATCAAATTATAAAAGCATTAAGCACACAGCAAGTATCTGAACCTTGCATCAGTATTGGGTCTAGTGAGGATGTCTACCAAACCAAAAATATAAAACCAAAAATATAAAAAGTGATAATATTCTCATCAAAATAGGGCAATAACACACACCTATAGACACCTATACACACCTATAGACTCAGCTACGCAGGAGGCTGAGGCAGAAAAGGATCACTTGAGCCCAGGAGTTTGAGATTACCCTAGGCAATAGCATAACCGTATTTAAGAAAATAATAATAGGGGCTGGGGATTTCGCTCAGCAGTTTTGTTGCCTGCTGTGCGAGCACAAGGACCCGAGTTCGATTCCCAGTACCCAAAAAACAAAAAGAAAGAAAATAATAATAGTAACATCCATAATCTCACCAGAATATCATATCTACCTGGAATAATCATCCTTTCCCCTTTTCTTTGGCTAGTAATTGTTATTATCATGGAAAAAATTTTTAAATCATCATTCTAATGGCTTTCAACACCTGTTAATATTTGGCTTTTTTTATATTACTTAAATTACTTATATTACTTATGCAAGCAATATACATATATATTTGTAAAAAAAAATCAAATAATAGAAATAAGAATTTCCCTTGTCAAGTTCGATCCCCGGTACCAAAAAAAAAGAATTTCCCTTGTCTACCACCCCTGCATTCTAGTTTCTTCTCTAAGAAACTATTTTCAGTTTGATATGTGTCCTTCCAAATCTTTTTCTGTACAATATATTTATTCAGTAAATATTTATTGAATGTCTAATATGTGCCGGACACTGTTCTAGACCTGCAGATATCAGCATGAACAAAGAAAATCCCTCTTCTGTAGTATTTCATTCAAATATTAACACAGACATAGAGAAATACATAATGTGTATAAATTTTAGGTAATGGGTGATGTACTGTAATACTATCCTCATACGTGTGGAAACCTTCTATGTCAGTGCACATAGACTTGCCATTATTTTTTTGAGCTCTGCATAGTGTTCTACATTACTGATGATCCTTGGATTATTTAAACCGTCTTCTCTAGATGAACATTTAGGTTTATGTCAGTCAGGATTGCAAGTACTGGCAGTTGACTTTGCCAGGAAACTGAGTTTGTTGGAAAGATACTAGGTTGAAGAATTGGCAGGAAGGAAGGAGGGTAGGGGAGCTGGGAGCCAGCCAAGGTCACATCATCCAGGGCCCCTGCTTGTTTGCACAGTTTCCATCCACTGCCCTCTATCTGCCCTTGCCTCTCTGCATCACTCCATGGAGGGGAGTGAAAACATCTGTCTGGCTGGGCCTTTGTCTCCTGTGTCCATCCCTACATCCCACCAAAATTCTCCCCATGGCAAATACCCCCCAGAAGAGCAAAAATCAAAGAACAGTAGTTGTTGCAAATCATTCCAAATCTTTTGCTTCCCCTTCTCCTTGTGTACACAGGAACCTATCATCCTGGTGTTGGGCAAAGCTTAATACTTCCACCTTCTTCAGGTGCACTCAAGATGCTGGCAGCTACCTTATTGCATATATAGAAAAAAAAAATGCTGTCTTCCACCTTCACTGTAGAAACTTCTCCGAGACTGGCCACAGTAATGAGGAGACTCAATGAATCAGTGGGAGGAAGACTCATTTCTGTACAGCTAAAAATGCCCAAATTCAGAGCTGGAGCCCCAGGATAACAACTCTTGGGGTCATTTTCCCCATCAAGAGAGCCAGAGTGTCCTGGAAGCCCCAGCAATCTCAGAGCACTGTGAAGCCAGGTGTGAGGGGCACAGGACAGTCCAATCTTTGCAGAGTGGGTGAAAGCCCACACACAGACCAAACCTCTGGAATTGGAATCTCCCTGGCCCTTAAATCAAAAGCACCCTAGACCTCACGTCAGGAGGCTTTAGGTACTGGTGGTAGGTTTCAAGACAGTAACATACATATGACATTCAGGATTGGTCTGAGACATGGTGAAGCCACTGTATTGGGTGTTATCGACACAGTTCTATGAGCTGAAGTATGCGAGATTTTTTTTTTTTTACTACTACTTGTAACCCATTTGCACAGGGGTAGCTGTGGTTTGGAGGGAAATTTTGCACATGAAATCTCTAAAGCTTCCAGGAAATAAGGAGGTTGGGAAAGACCCCAAAGTTTTCCCTCTGTTCTCTACATACAGAAGCTCCAGAGTCAGCTTCAAAGATTCCCCCATTTAAAATCAGGAAATTGCCCTTCAGGCCCCAGGCCTAAGCGGCCCCATTCATAGGATTTACCATCTTTCAAGGTGGTAGGGAGGCTGTCTTCCTCTTCATTTACACTTTAGTGTGATTTAAGCCCGATAGCACCTCTTCTGGAACATGTGAACTTAAAGGACAATTTCTTTTTTTTGGTACCAGGGATCAAACTCCAAGTGGCAGAACCACTGAGCTAAATCCCCAGCCCATTAAAGGACAATTTCTAACTGAAATAAAAGGTTTGTCACCTAGCTAAAATGATTTAACACAGTCGTTTAGATTAGGAAATGTGAATACTATCTAAGGGCTCAGCCTTTGTGTCCCAGGTTACCACATTACATTTGCTGTATTTCTAGATTTGTTTAGATGATTGTCTGATTAGTATCAACTCCTTCAACTGGACATAGACACCATGGGTTAAAGATTCACATTTGGTTTTGCTTCCCCACAATTTTTTGAATGAATGAAAGAGCAAATGAATCAAATCAAAAAAAAATTAATAAATTAAATGATGACTTATTCTGGTGTTATGGGAAAATTACACCCCAACTATACTGAACATTTTTGTTTTGGTTCACCCAGCCTCTCGTGAGGGGTTCTCTGCTCCCCTACCCCCAGTCCATATATTTTGGGTGGGGCTAATCACACCTTTGGCTAGAGGGCCGGGTAAGCCCCCCAGGCCTGGCCAATTAGATGATCCTACCTCTAGACTCAGAATCCTACAGTCTAAACCAGCCTAAGCCCTGGTAGTCAGAGCCCAGTTCCGGGAACTAAATAGAGTGGAAAGGCAGAGGTGAGGAGGATCTTCTGCCCATCAACAACTCAGGCAGCTTCATGGAGGCAGTGAGTGGCTGGAATGGGTAAATTTTAGCTGGGCAGAGGCAGAGAAATTATATTCTTTATACAAAGAACTGGACTAAACCAGGTGTAATGCAGCACACCTGTAATCCCAGCTCTTGGGAGACTGAGGGAGGAGGATCACTGGAAGTTTGAGGCCAGCCTGGGCTACATAGTGAATTCAAAAGCAACCTGAATTACATGACAAGACCTTATCTTTAAAAAAAAAACAAAACTGGGTCAGCCAAGCACAGTGGCACATGCCTGTAATCCCAGCTGGGATTGGAGTTCAGTGTGAAGGCCCTGCATTTAATCCCCAGTACTGAAAAAACAAACAAACAAATAAATAAATCAAGTTTAACATGGCACAGTGGCTCATGCCTATAGTCTCAGCTACTCAGGAGACCAAGGCAGGAGGATTCCTAGAGCCCGGGAGTTCAGGACCAGCCTGAGCACATAGCAAAACTCCATCTCAAAAAACAACACAACACAACACTAATTGTGAGTCCTGGCTCTGGCACTAGGAGTTTGTGTGATCTTGGACAAATTTACTTATTGCTAGGCCTCAGTTTTCTTATTTATGAAATGAGGATAATAATACCAAACTCCGTGCTTGCTTCAGCTGGACAAATAATAATACCAAACTCAAAAGCTATCGGGAGACTAAAGGAAATAATCTCTGCAGCACTTTTCAAGGTTCCAAGAATAGAACAAATACCTAATATAGCTAATGAGTACAAAGTTTCCTTTTGGGGTGATGCAAATATTCTAAAATTGGATGACAGTAATGGTTGCACAACTCTGTAAATATCTAAAAGCCACTGAACTGTACGTTTATTTTTTTAATAAATTTTATTTTATCCCATTCCACCCAAGTCCCCTCCCCTCCCTATTGAACTGTACATTTTAAATGGATGGATTTTATGGTATGTAAATTATATCTCAATCAACTGTGAAAAATAATCAATATTTGTTAGTTACTCTCATTATCTGATTTCTTTCCAGTTCTGGGCCCTTCTCACAGGCCTGGTTGGCAGTGCTCTCCAAATGGACTTCATGGTAGGCTCTCTGATTATATTAGCATTAGCTTTTAAAAGGTCCTGGTTGAGCTAAACAAATAGAAGTTTCTTTCTTTCTTCTTTCTTACATAAAGAGATCCAGATGGGACTGGGGATGTAACTCCATGGTAGAGTGTTTACATAGCGTCCACCAGGCCCTGGGGACAAGAGAGAGACAGAGAGAGATCCAGAGGTAGGCAGTTTGGGACTATATTTGTGCTTTTGAGACTCCTTCAAATTAACTGTTCATTCATCCCTGATCCTCATTAATCAATATGGCTGCTAGAGCTCTGTATCATCCACATTCCAGACAACAAGATGAATGAAAAGGAGAAAAGCCTCTCTCCTTCCTCACAGAGAGATCTTCTAAAAGTACTATGTACTACTTTTTAACTCATATCTTCTTGGCCAGAACTTAATCATATGGCCACATCTGGTTGCAAAAGAAGTTGACAAATGTCTTGTGGCTCTGGTACAGCTACTACTTGAGGGTTTACTAAGAGGGAGAATGGCCAGACATAGTGGCCAGTAATCTCAGCACTCAGGAGGCTGAGGCAGGAGGATCCCCATGAGTTCAAGGCCAGCCTGGGCTACATAGCAAGTTCAAGGCCTTTCTCTACAAAGCAAGACCCTGTCTCAAAAAAAGGGTGGGGAGGGCCGGGGATTTAGCTCAGTGGTTCCGTCACTTGCCTTGAAAGCTCAAGGACCTCAGTTCGATCCCTGGTACCAAAAAAAAAAGAAGGGTGAGGAGGGCTGGGGATGTAGCTCAGTGGCGCTGTGCCTGCCTGGCAGGTGCAAGGTCCTGAGTTCAATCCCCTACTGCCAAAAAAAAAAAAAGAGGGGCAGGGGGTGGGGACGCTGGGGAGGTAGCTCGGTGGTACAGTGCTTGCTTAGCGTTTGTGAGGCCCTGGGTCCAATTCCTAGTACCCTCTCCCATCCACCAAGAAAGGAGAATGGTTATTGGGAAGCATACAACAGTCCCTGCTGTAGCTACTATTTATCTAACAAGGGGAAACAATGTAAATAAATAATCTTTGAAAAAGAACACACAATAAATGATACTATAGTTTGCCTTTTGAATTTTGAACTATGTGGCTATATTATCTATTCAAAAAAAAATAAAAACTAGAACTTAAAAACATATACTAAATCAGGTTACCCAACTATGTGTTTCCTAACTTAGAACTCTGTCTGTACTGCAGCTGTCTCAGGGGTCCAGATGGTCACAAAAAAGCCCATTGGAGAGGCTCCTCCACAACACCTACAACCAGTCACTCTGCCTGCCACCCATTTGGAAGTGGAAGTACTACCTGCTTCAGTCTATATGGGTCATCCTAACTGAAATGTGGTCCCTCTGCAGCCATTTTAAACTAGATCAATGAACCATGAGGGATTTATGATCCTTTGTCTTTTCATTTCTTTATTCTGTCTGTGTCTGTCTCTCTGTCTCTCTGTCTCTGTCTGTCTCTCTCTCTCTATTAGAGACTGAATCAAGGGCCTCACCCATGTTGCACAACTGCTCTACCACTGAGCTATACCCCAGCCCCTTTTTATTTTGAGACAGAGTCTCATCAACTTGCCTAGGCTGGCCTTGGATTTGGCAGTCCTCGTCCCCAAGCCTCTAATGTAGCTGAGATTACAGGCATGTGCCACCATGCCCAGCTCCATCTCATTTTTTTTTTTTTTGGTTGTTTTGTTTTCTTTTTTTTTGAGACAGGGTCTCACTATGTAGTTCAGGCTAACCTTGAACTCATTATGTAGCTCAGGCTGGCCTCAAATTCTCGATGATCTTCCTGCCTCGACCTCCCAAGTATTGGGATTATAGGCATGCACGACCACACCCAGCCATCTCTTCATTCTTGATTCCCGTTCTAAGAGCAAACTGGCTATGCCTAGCCTGACTCCACCTCCATCACAGAGGCTCTCAATCCTGCCAGCCTGAGCTGTAACAGGAAAAAAAAAAAAGGACAACTTGCTTCTTTTTCTTTGTCTTCTGTGTTCTTGGTTTGCTGTACCATAAATCCAGTCTCTGCCTCTGTCACCACATGGTGTTCTCAGTGTTCTCCTTATGTGCCTCTGGGTCCAAATTTTCCTTGTTTTACAAGCATACCATTAAGGCCCATCCTTATCCAGCATGACCTCAATTTGATTACCTCTGCAAAGATCCTATTTCCTAATAGTGGTCACATTTACAGGTTCCCTGTTGATAGGAACTGGGGGAAGTGGGGAGCTATTCAACTGTATACAAAATCTCCCGCCTTGGGCTGGATCCCCTGAACTGCATTCTCAACCTTTAGTCCTTTCTCCTTCTATAAACAGCAAAATATTCCACACTCCTGCATTGATGTCAGTACCAAAGCCATCTGGTCATTTTAATTGCTGGGTTCTAGATCCAACTGCTCTAGCATCTCCTTGACCCAGGCCAGTGAGTAACTTCCAGACATTCTATCTTCTGCCTTCCACCCCTTCCTTACCTGCTCTACTAAGAAGTGTTTAAAGCATCTCAGATGGAATCCCCTCATCTCTTAAATTCTCTCAGTACAAATCCCTACTCCTCAAACAGCCCAGTTCCAGCACCTCAGTGTCTGGGAAACCAACTGGCAGAAAAAAATGACCGAGTCTGCCTTGTTGATTCCCAGGCTCCGCACTCAGCACTGTGGCTAGCTTTGCAGAGTGCAGCAGCAGTGACACCATACAGTGTGAAATCTTCCATTGTGAGGAAGAACAGAGTCAATCTGCAGCAAATGCTAATACACCCTTGCTAGAGTGTGAGGCCACACATGTTCCCTGCTGGGTACCTGCCATCTTTGCATCAGGTGGACACATTCCCCCTCTTCCTCTCCCTTCCTTCTAAATGGCTGGTCAGAGCCCTTTCTGCCCTGGCCAGCATTAAAGGATGTCACTAAATTAATACCCCCCTTTTTTGAACCATAATGATCCTAATATTTCATTGCAAAAATCATTTTGGTTTTTTGGGGATAGAGTCTCACTATGTAGTTTAGGCTGGCCTTGAACTCACTGTGTAGCCCAGACTGGCCTCGAACTCCTGAGATTCTCTTGCCTCAGCCACCCAAGTGCTGGAATTATTCATTGTGAAAATTTTAGCAGTCAAGAAAATCAAGTACTCAGGAGGCTGAGCCAGGAGGATCGCAGTGAGTTCAAGGCTAGCCTGAACTACATAGCGAGACCCTGCCTCAAAAAGCAACAACAACAACAAAAATCAAAAAAATGTAACAATGAACAACCTGTTGCCACCTAAATTCTATCATTAGACTTCTTAGGACTTTAAAAGTTGAAAGATACTTTTTATAACATAAAACTCATTATTTTAAAATGTACACTTAAATGGTTTTTAGTATATTCATTATATTGTTCAAACATTACCACTACTTCCAGAATATTTTTATCACCCTAAAAAGAAAACCCATACCCATTAACGCTTCCCTTCTAATTAGTTCTCAACTAATTCCCTTCTCCTCCCATCCCCTGGCAACCACTAATGTACTTTCTGTCTCTATGGATTTGTCTATTCTCCACATTTCATATAAATGAAATCATATGTTGCCATTTATGGCTGACTTCCTTTGTTTCCAAGTTTATCCATATTGAACCACATATTAAAACTTCCTTCCTTTTTATGGTGGATAATAATACATTGCATGAGTATATAACATTTTATTCATCTATTCATCAGCTGATGGACATTTGGGTTGTTTCTATTTTTAGGCACTAGAATAATGCTGCTGTAAGCATTTGTATACAAGTTTTTGTGTGAACATGTTTTTAATTCTACCAGGGAAACACGTAGGAGTGGAATTGATGGGTCATATTATAGATCAACATTTTACTTCACATTTTTTTACCACCTATCTACCTGTCTCACCATCCTTCTGTCTATATTATTACTCCATCTCACATTTTTGTGTATTTCAGAGTAAACTGCAAGCATCAGTACATCTCATCTGTAAGCTCATCTCCAATGCCTGTTATGAAGTGGAATTCTATATTTTACAGTTTTTACTTTTCATGTAAAATTAACAGTGAATTCTAAAACATGTCATTTGATGTGTTTTAACATGTGTATAACTGTGAAACCCACATCAAGATATGGAGATATAGAATATCACCACCATCACCTAATTCTCCCTCCTGTCTCCAAGAGTCAGCTGGACCTTGCCCCGCTCTCTCCAAAGTCAATCAGTCTGATTATTTTCCCCACTGTAAATTACTTGTCTGTTCTAGAATTTTATATAAACAGAATCATATGGTATATTCTCTTTTCTCTGGTTTCTTTCACTTAGCATTTTCTTTTTGGGCTTCACTCACAATTCTAAGTATAGCAATATTCAAGATTTTTTGTTCCTGAATTGTATTGTCATCATCGTGGCATGAAGGTACCTTAGGTTGTTTATGCATCCACTTGTTGATGACACTTGGGCTGTTTCCAGCTTTTGGCTTTTTTTTAATAAAGCTGCTAGCATCAGTCAGGCACAGAGGTACATGCCTGTAACCCCAGCTACTCAGGAGGCTGAGGCAAGAGGATCACAAGTTTAAGGTCAGCCTGGGCAACTTAGTAAGAACTTTTTCCAAAGCAGCTGTATCATTTTTTCATTTTTCATGTATACAGCAATGTATGCAGCTCACAATTTTGAGCCAAAGAATAAAAGAACAAATTCTAAGCTGCTACTAATTATTTTCATCCTTAACTTAAAAAAAAACTTTGCAATTATTATCATTATTATTGTTATAATTCTGTGGATAGAATCCAAACCTCACATGTGCCTGACAAGCAATTTACCACTAAACTACATCTCTAGCCCTAAAATGATTTTATCAATGTATAATTTATATATCAAAAAATTAATTCATGTATATACATTCAACGATTTTTAGTAAATATGGTGTCTCCATCACTCTGATAATATCTCTCCCCTAGTTGGCTTTTATTATCTTGTATTTTTCGAGTTGACATTTCTATTGGCCAGGCCAGCCATGAACACCTAGGCTCAAATAGCCTCCAGAGTAGCTGTGACTACAGTTGTTCAACATCCTGTTGAATCCCTCGTTGGTTTAAAATGATCCACCAAAAGTCTATCCACAAGTATAGATAGGGGCTGGGGATTTAGCACAGTGGTTCCGCCACCTGTCTCGCAAGCACAAGCACCCGAGTTTGACCCCTGGTACCAAAAAAAAAAAAATTAAACAAAGTATAGATAGCCTTTGGAAATTATGCCTGTTGGGCTTTGGATTTTTTTTTCTTTTTCTTTTTTTTTTTTTTTAACCGGGGATTGAATTTAGGTCCTTGCTCTTTCGAGGCAGGGAGGATTTTGAATGAAGAAAGGCTCCAATGTATCTGGACATTAAAGGATCATTTTCTGCCCCCTTTCCTTTTAATGAAAATGCAGTATTAAAGCCTAGCCCAGCGGCACATCTTTGCAATCCCAATTTCTGTGGAGGGCAGAAAGAGGATCATAAATCCAAAACCATTCTGGGCAATTTAGGGAGACCCTAAGTAGTAGAACACTTGTCCATCCCACAGGAGCCCCTGGTTTGGTTCCTGGCACCACACCACAAAAAAAATTAATAGGATAAAAATGAATAAATAGAGTGGGGTGGCACACGCCTGTAATCCCAGCACTCGGGAGGCAAAGGCAAGAGGGTCAACGCGAGTTCGAGACCAGCCTGAACTACATGATGAGACTCTGTCTCAAAACACCCAAAAATAAATAAATAACTAAACATAAAAAGCGAAGTCTTGGTTAACCATTAAATCAATAGGGGTATCTTCAATTCTTTTTTTTTTTTTTTTTTGGTACCAGGGATTGAACTTGGGTCCTTCTGCTTGCGAGGCAGGAAGCAGAACCACTGAGCTAAATCCCTGGCCCTCAATAGAGGTATCTTGAAGGGTTAAAAGTAGTCATGGCATAGTTTTCTTCTCACACTAACCCCTCGGAGGGGACCTTCTCCTATTGGGCTGAGGCATTCTTTAAAAACTTTCCAGCTCACAGCCCTTCCCAAGACCAGCAACCGGTGCAGTAATGCCATTCCCAGTTCCGGCCGGCCGTCTCCTGCCCCGGCTTCCAATCAAGAAACAGTCATCTGTGGCCTTTCGTTGCCATTTCCAACTCGGCCATCCTCACCGCACGACAGAGTCCTCTTCTTCCTTTCCATCCCTGTCAGCAGACTCTCAGCCTGACTCCCTCTCCTTTCTACCATCGCCTCATGCTGGAACCCTGACCTCAAAAGCAAATTCTAAAACCAGACAAGTAGATGTGAGCAGAGGAAGGGTAGGTGGGAGTGTGTGTGTCTAGCCTGTGTGTGGAAGAAACCAACGGAGTCCACCGGGGTGTGCATCTTCCGGAATGCCAATCGCGCTGGTCTGAGAGAGCCGGGATTAGCTCCTCCGTACGCCCACCGGGAACAGCAGGTCTACTTACACTGGCAGCTCAGAAGCAGCCAGCTCATTCCCGACTCTAGCTTTGCAGGAGCCCCGCCCCTCAAGGGCACAGCATCCCCCGGCCCAGACCGGTGGAACGGCCCGCGCGACGTCACCCATTGTTTACAAATCTACCCGAGCCGGCAGGATTCCGGCAACCCGGCTGCAGGCGCGCCGTGCGAGTACTCTCCGCCCCGGCTCCCGCGTCCCTGGCGCCGGCCCCGGATCCGGCCCGCCTGCCACCTCCGCCACGGTCCGCCCGACTCGCGGGCAGCCAGGCCGCCACCGTCGCGCGCCAGGGTCCCAGGTGCCCGGGCCAGGGGGCCATGCCGTGCCGGAGGGAGGAGGAAGAGGAAGCAGGCGAGGAAGCGGAGGGGGAGGAGGAGGAGGGCAGCTTCCTTCTGCTGGAGCAGTCGGTGACGCTGGGCGGCTCGGGAGAGGTGGACCGGCTGGTGGCCCAGATCGGCGAGACGCTGCAGCTGGACGCGGCGCGCGACAGCCCCGCCTCCCCGCGTGTGCCCCCGGGGCCGCCGCTGCAGCCCCCGCGACCCCCGGCGGTGTCTCTGAGGCTGCCGCCCGTGTCGGCCGAGGTGGGGAGCCCGGCGCCCCCGGGGGCCCTGCGCTGTGCGCTCGGGGACCGCGGCTGGGTCCGCGGCCGAGCTGCGCCCTACTGCGTGGCAGAGCTTGCTGCAGGCCCCACTGCGCTGTCCCCACTGCCGCCTCCTCCCGGCCTCGATGGGCCTCCGGGAGCTGGCAAGCAAGGCATCTCTCAGCCGCTGTCCGGCCCGTGCCGGCGAGGATGGCTCCGCAATGCTGCCGCGTCCCGCCGCCCGCAGCCGCGACGCGGATCCCAGCCTGAAACCCGCGCCGGCGACGACGATCCGCACCGGCTCCTGCAGCAGCTCGTGCTCTCGGGAAACCTCATCAAAGAGGCAGTGCGGAGGCTGCACTCGCGACGGCTGCAGCTACAAGCAAAGCTTCCCCAAGGCCCCCTCCTCGGGCCTCTGTCGGCCCCGGTGCATGAGCCCCCCTCTCCTCGAAGCCCTCGCGCGGCCTGCAGTGACCCTGGTCCGTCCGGAAGGAGGGCGCAGCTCAGAACTGGGGACAGCGTTCTTGTCCCTGGCAGCTAACGCCCAGGGCGGCCACCGCTTCAACCTATGACTGGAGAGCAGGGGGTTCCCCGAAGCCTGCAACCCTGCTCAGACAGGTGGAGAACTAGCACTTTGGAAGCGGGGGGTGGGGGGGTAGGGGTGGAAAATAAGCTAAGATGGGGAACCAAAAAAATCGCGAATTTTTCACGTAAAACTGAGGTCGAAGATGGCCAATCCAGAACCGGATACCCCTATTTAAGGTAGATTTTACGGAGCGCACTCCAAGCTCACAGTCAGTAAGACTCCTTATTTGGCGTGACCCGACCTGGCCGCGCAGCCTCTCCGCGCCAGCCCGGTGACCACGTGGCCACGGTCCAAGCTATTCAAGATCGCCAAGAGTCAGAACGGAGGATGGTCCCTGTTACTTGCTTTACCTGTTCAGGCTGGTTCCTGATCCATTTGGGAGAGGGGAATATGAGCAGACGATAATTTCAGGGAGCACCCCAACTTCCAGACTTGAAAATTTGCGACACTTTAAAAACCCACCTCCAGGCTTTGGGGATGTTAATTTTTTTTTTTTTTTTGGTACCGGGGATTGAACTCGGGTCCTTGCGCTTGCAAGGCAGGCAACGGAACCACTGAGCTAAATCCCCGGCCCGGGGATGTTAGTTTTTAATATAGGACATGCGGTACTACGAAAAGTACTCTCCTGGGGTTAAATAGGAGTAACCTTTTTCCCTGCCCTGTGTTTGTAACTGATTGCGGTTTTCAGAGTACTGGGAGGGACAGCAGCACAACATGGGGAGGGTGGGAGGCGGCTGCGAGGGGTGCCGGCTCGTGAGGCCTGGAGTGAACCCTCCATCCTTTCCAAAGTCTGTTTCCGCAGCCCACCCGCCCCTTCTCGTGTTCAAGGTCACCTTTTCCTAGGTGCGCACTGTGGGTTGCATTAGGGACCCTAACCCGGTGTGCTGGTGCCTGGAGAAAAGCCCGTCCTGTAAATGCTGGAGTCTCTTGAGGACGCGCGCGCTGCTGCCACCTTGAGTGGGGAGACGAGACGTGACCAGCGCTTGTGCTTCCCGCGGGTGCCTCCGCCCCTGGCCAACCTCCAGGCTTTCACTGAGAATGTGCAGAGATGTGGCCCAGGTCCCTCTCAGCTCTGCTGCCCTACTCAAGCGGGTGGGCGCTGGCGATTCCGGGGGCCAGGCGGGGTCTGGGGGTATGGAGGTGCCACGTGACGGTCACTCCAGGGACCCACATCCACTCACAGCAGCTTATACTGGGCTCTCCCGGGCCGTTTGCAATAACAGCTGCAATTCCCTGGATAGACGGAGTTGATTTCCTCCGTCAGCCCCTCCCCCAGCCGTGCCAGCTCGCCTTTGTAAGTGAAGGAAACCGAGTAGAAAATGTGACCCTCCAAATGGAGAAAGTGCAGGCTTTGCCATTGTGAATGCGGTGAAGTGCTTGGAACACTGTTCACTCACTCTGAGGGTGCTAAGACCGTTTTGTTGTTTAGTTTTATAGTCAGTGGCTTGTTCAGCATCCAGATGTGGTTATTGACATATCTACACTTCGCACCGGAGTGTCTGGAATTGTGGCTATCCTGATTATAGGATTTTAACTTAACTGAAATACTTGTTTTGAAATAAATGTGTTGGGTTTTTTGTTTGTTTTGTACTTGCTACCAGTGGGAAATATGTACAGAACACATTTCTCTGATCTCCATAAACATGAAAACTCTTGAAATCCCTGTCAGCCTGGTCTGCGGATGGTAATTAGAGCGCCTTTGTGTGAGCAGCTCACTAGTTAGACGAGGTCTGCCCAGCTGGGTGTGTATCGGTGCTGGCATGAAATTAAATGAGAGTGAGGTCAGGTTTTGGACCAATCCCATTCACCAAAACCGCCAAGGCTTTTGGATTACTAGTCAGAGATGGCATTGGGTATGAAGCTGCCTCTATTAGCAAAAGATCAGATTTGTCTGCTGCTGCAGACCAGTAGGCTTAGCACTTTTTCCCTCTCTACTGTGGCCATTAAATGGACAATTGGTCAAAGGGCTGTTTGAGATGCAGGCCTGGTGGTGGGAAAGGTGACTGGGAGTTTATTAGAGGACTCCTCCCTCTTTGCCTTTGGCACATTTACTACTATTCTGTCCCAGCAAGAACACAACAGCACATCTCTACTCCTCAGTACTGTTACTTCAGTCTGTTCTCTGATGGAAAGAGCTAGGCTGGGTAACAGAAAGGGTACCCAGTGCTCAAATCAACTTATTAGATGGAGAAGGAATCTTGGACAAGTTGCTTAAGCTCACAGGGGTAACAACAGAGGTGATGAGACAAAGGGTGCATGATGACTGGTGGGCACCTAGATGAACAGTATTAGTCCCTGCCTTTTCCCCAACTGCCCCTGAGTAGCTAAGTGACTAGGTCCTCAATTTCTCATGAAATGGGGTGAACCATGATCCCAAAATTGCCTTCTGAAATGAATGCTCTATGATTTCGAGTCCTGATCATCTAACTCCCTTTTTCCCTCGATGTCTCAAATACATAGATGCTGACGGTCTCTGAGGAGTACCTCCAGAACACACTAAGCCAGCCATTTCCCATCACCTGCCCAGAAATGGCTGTGAGCAGCTCAGTCCAGGCTTTCCCACCAAGGGAAGGGTGATTACAAAGGCTCTAATATAGGATGAAGAAGGGGCCTGCAGCTGGGGATTTAGCTCAGTGGTTCTGCCTCCTGCCTCGAAAGCAGAAGGTCCCGAGTTTGATCCCCGGTACCAAAAAAATAAAAATAAAAGAAGAGGCCTCCAGCAGGGTAATGGGCTTCTAGCTCCAGGGGCTGAGGTTCTGAGAAAAATGGTCAGGAGCTGACTTCCCTGGCATAGGAGTAGTCCTGGGCTTCTCAGCCAGGATACTCAACTGTGGAAGGGTCTCCAAGGTCTCTCCACCCCCAACTGGCCATGATTCAGTGCCACTGCACTGACTGTGCTGGCTTCAGATAGATAACAATAAGAATGCCAAGGCTAGACTCAACCTTAGGGCTCGTGCAGTGCAGTACCGTCCTCTTGAAAAAGGAAAACTGCAAAAAACCAATAGCTACTAGTTATAAGGCACTTGAAACTCACTCTAATCCTATAGCTATTCATCTTTTTAAACATTTCTGCAAGTTTTACTGTTCATTCCAAGATCCTTTTCTTGGCATAAATCAGACTTTACATAAATGGTTTTTAAAAAATTAATAGGCTCTGTGTGTGTGTGTGTGTGTGTGTGTGTGTGTGTGTGTGTTTACTGGGGATCAAAATGAGGGCCTCATGCATGCTAAGCAAGTATTCTACACTGAACCCGACTACCCCAGCCATATTGGACCATTTTATAAGTGGAAAAATTGTGCAGGGCAAAGTGACTGACTAGTCAGTCATTTATGAAGTCAGAGCTCTAGCAGAGTCCAGAATCCAGGTCCATGGGCTCCCTTCTTTTGTTTTCTTTCTTTCTTTTTTCTTTCTTTTTCTTTCTTTCTTTGACAGACAAGGTCTCAGGATGCAGTTCAGTCTGGGCTTCAACTCCAGACTGATTCAGTGATCCTCCTGCTTCAGCCTCCAGACTGCTGGGATTACAGGCTCTGTGCCACCACAACTGGCTTAGGACATTGTCCAACACTGTTCATTGCACAACTCTGCATGTAGACTATAATGTGAATGACACCTTTGCATTTGCCCAAATTGGTGATCCTGGAAAACTCTGCCCTAGGTGCCTAGACTGGGCTAGGAAATGCCAGGTATGCTGTAACCATTTTCTCATAAAATGAAGACAGCAGGCCAAAAAAAAAAAAAAAAAAAGAAAGAAAAGGTCTGGGTGAGATAAAAGACCAGAGCTACCAATTAAATAAAATAAAAATAAACAGAGGGCCAGGGATGTAGCTCAGCAGCACTGTCTGTGCCTGGCTGACAAGCACAAGGTCCTGAGTTTGATTCCCGGTACTGGGAAAAAAAATAATTTAAAAAGAAAACAGAAATAAGCTTGGCAAGAACAAAATATGCCTGGCAAGCATGAGTCCCTGAGTTCAATTCCTGGCACCGATAAATAGATAAACAAATAGATCAATTGGCAAATAACAAGTGATTTGGAGAAAAGAATGCCACACCTTATAGAGGACTCAAGAGTCTGCCATCCCAAAATTTCATTCTAAATTAGGCATAAATTTTACAACATTTGGATTCAATTTTTATCCTTTTAAAATTATTATTATTATTATTATTATTATTATTTCTCTTTCTTTTTCCAGCTCAGAAGCAGAAACATGGAGGGAAGATCAGAAACCACTTTCCTATCCAGCAAAGTCTGTGTTGAACCCTGTGATCCCTTTCTTCCAATCAGGAAAGTGTTACCTTGGCAACCAAATTACTAACTCACTCAATTAGCTCCCCCTTTTTCCACCAATGCTCAGTAATCACAGAATGTCAGCCCTGGGAGAGCTCGGGCTTCAGCAGTCTTGTGCTACTGCCTCATTTAGGATGGAAATCCAGAGAGGTTTCCACTTGGAGGTGCACTCCATCTGAACACCACAAAAGCTGATGCAGGCAAAAGGGAAAAACTCTCCTGTACAGTGTTTCCATCCATAACTGCAAGGAGAACAAATGGCCTGCATAGAACAGTGTTTCCCAGAAGACATAAGAGACAAGAACCAGGGCTCTGCAGCAGCCTTCCATTGCTAGCTGTGCAATCTGGGACAGGATACATAAGCTCAGCAATCTCGATTCATCTGCAAAAGGGTTAAGTATAGAGCCCACCTGAAAGAATGGTGTGAAGATTAGATATTTTATGGAAAGCAAATAATAAAACATTGTTCCTGAAAGCTCCGAAAGCTATTGCATTAAGGTCACTACTCGGAGTCTTTGAGTCTTTTGTTGACGCTGCCTCTTAATGACTTCTTTAATATATTATATTTTGTGGATGTTTTATGCAGTTGTTGGGGTTTTTTTATGTGTTTGTGCTGAGACATGTACCCAGGGTCTCCCACATTCTAAGCAAATACTCTACCTTTGAGCTATATCCCTAGACCTTAATTAATTAATTAATTAATTTAGAGACAAGGTCTTCGCTAAATTGCCCAGGCTGGCTTTGAACATGGGATTCTCCTGCCTCAGCCTCCTGAGTAGATGCTTTACAGGAGTGCATCAACCCCCTAATCTGTTTCTTAAAAAGCACAAACCTGGGCCGGCGATTTAGCTCAGTGGTTCCAGCGCCTGCCTCGCAAGCGAAAGGTCCCGAGTTCAATCCCCGGTACCAAAAAAAAAAAGCACAAACCTGTTTCCTCTGAAGGTCATACCAGAGTCTTACCAGGCACTCCAGTTGCACAGGTAAATGTTAAAGAAAACTTAAAGGAAGAAACAGTCTAGAAGAGATTCAAGGAGAAAATGAAGCCTTGCACTGTGGCATGTACCTGTAATCTTAGCACTCAGGAAGGCAAGTCCAAGGCCAGCCTGGGCAAATTAGCAATTTACTGTGAGACCCAGTCTCAAAATAAAAGCTAAAAAGGGCTGGAGATGTAGCTTAGTACAAAAGCCCTGGGCTTAATCCCTAGTGCTGCAGGAGGAAGAAAGGAGAAGGGGTGGAAGTTACCTTTGAACCAGATCTGGAAAGCAGCTCAGGGTTGGAAGCTGTGGAGTAGGGGCAGGAGGAATATCACAAAAGGTAGGGTGTACAAGGAGGGCAGCCTGGGGCCACAGATCTTTAGACCCCCATTTCCTATTAGAAAACCTATCCTCTTCTAATTCAATTTCCATGCTCAGCTGAAATTCAACTTTTCTGCCTGGTCCACTCCTGTCAATAATTTGTACTGAGAAAATGGTGCAGTTTTTTTTCACAAGAAATGACCTTTGAGTTCATTTTGTTTTCCCTCTTCATTTTATTTATTATCATTATAGAATTATCTCAGGGGCTCATATGTGCATGTCTTCTTCCCAAAGAGATTATATATTCTTTGATGGCAGAGGAATGACAAGATGAAGAGGATGTTTCAGGCAGATTGTCAGGCCACATGGTGTTGGGGAATGCACTAGGGTTGAGGGGGAACATTTATGGGCAGGCAGATCCATGGCTGGCTGATACAGCATCCAGGAAGCAGGCAATAAAGGCCTGGCTGGGAAGAGAGAGGAAAAGACAACAGAGACATTTTGAAAAGAAAACCCACAGGCTTCAGTACTGTGTTGTGTGGCCATAAAATGTGGACTCTGGAGCCAGACTGCCTGGCTCCTTCCTTTAGAGCTTCTTCCTGTAACCATAGACAGGTTTCTTCACTTCTCCAACCTCACGGATCCCCACTGCAAAGGTCTATAATAATAAAAGTCCCTATCTCATAAGGCTGTTGTGAGGAATCATTGAGGTAATGCTAGTAAAAAATGCTTAGGCTACTGTCTGAAACATAGCTGCATAATAACAATACCTAGGTATTGGCATTGAGTAAATATTTGCAGAGCAAACAAATGGGGCAGTTTCAACAGACTAGCAGAGGCTAAGGGAATGGGGTACTTGGAACAGAGATGATGAGTTCAGTGCCTAAAACTCGGAAGATGGGAAGGGAAGGACACCTGCTAAAAAGGGACAACAGAGGTCTGAGGGTGTAGGTCAGTGGTAGAACCCTTGTCTAGCATAATCCCTTGTCTAGGGGGCCTAGGTTTGGTCCCCAATATCACAAAATAAGTAAATAAAAAAGCAAAACAGTCAGGCATGGTGTGGCACATCCTTGTAATCTCAGTTACTCCAGAGGCTGAGGCAAGAGGGTTGCAAGTTCAAAGTCAGCCCGGGTAACTTAGCAAAACTCTGTTTTAAAATAAAAGGGCTGGGAGGGCCAGGGATTTAGCTCAGTGGTTTTGCCACCTGCTGCGCAAGCACAAGGACCTGAGTTTGATCCCCGGTACCAAGAAATAAATAAAAAAATAAATAAAATAAAAGGGCTGGGGTTATAGCACAATAGTAGAGTGTTTACCTGGCCTGTGTGAGTTCAATCCTCAGTACTGCCAAAAAATACTAATTAATAATAATAAATTTTTTAAGTGCAGCTCAGAATAATAATAAATTTTAAAGTAATTTAAAAAGGGAAAATAGGGCTAAGGGAAGGATTTACTTAGCTACCAAAGATCCGTGCTTGTCCACATCCACATAGAGGATAGGAAGGGATGTAAGGGAAGATACTGTGAAAGACCACGATCTTAGAGAAGGTAGGAATAGGGTCCCCAGTCTGGGAAGGTTTGAAGAGTAGGGCCAGGGTTAGGGGGCTGGAGGTGTGCATGTCTCACATGACAGGGCCCTATGTGACAACCTGTCCTACCACTGAGAGGCCCAGGACCTGAGAGAAGAGCAAGTGAAGCAACCTTGTGTGACCTTCATGTTTGGGGTGGCAGCGCCTTTCTTATGAATGTAATGAAAACTAAAACTGATACCAAGAAGTTTGTTTACTGCTTCCACTTATCAGTTGTTAACTGACTCAGGAGGTAAATTCACAATCCCTAATGGATAGGCTGTTAAGGCTGTTTATTTAAGTTATTGATTTGGGTGGGTTAAAAAAAAAAAAGCAAAAGCTACCTTTGCCCTGTATCTGTCTGGTGCTGGCTTGCTCTTTCTTTTCTTTTTCTTTCTTTCTTTTTCCCTTTCTTCCTTCCTTTCTTTCCTTTCTTCTTTCTCTTTCCTTTCTTTCCTTGTTTCTCTTTCCTTTGTTTCTTTCTTCCTTCCTTCCTTTCCTTTCCTCTCTCCTTTCTCCTCCCTCTCCCCCTCTCCTGGGAATTGAACCCAGGGCCTTCACCTTGAGCTATGTACAGTACCCAAACCTTTTCAAATTTTTTGTTTTGAAACAGGGTCTCGCTAATTGGATGCTACAGACTAATACTGGTGAAAAATAGTTTCCTAGGTTTTCCTGAAAATCTCCAGATACTGAAGTCACAAACCCCTTTCCACAGATGCACCCTATTTAGCACCTTTCTTTAGCTAGGTTGAGGACAGAACACACTACTTAATGATTCTGATAAAAGAAAGTTAAATTAACTTCAGGGTTCAAAAAAGACAATGATGGTTCTGCTACCTGACTTGAAAGCAAAGTCCCGAGTTCAATCCCTGGTACCAAAAAAAGAAAAAAGAAAGAACAAAAGAACAAAAGCCCCTGAGCAGACCTGATTACGTATGCCTTGGACCACTGTAGCCAGATCACAAGGAACATATATAGACAGAACACAGACATAGCTGAATGTGTATGTGCATGCACATGGCTGACGCACTCATACCCCTCACCACCACCACAGTTCACCCTACAGTTTTCCTTTCTGTCTTTCTCCTTTTGTGTATTCTCTTCTTCTTCCCACTGAGAACCGATGAGCTAGTCTTTGATAAGTGCTGAGGACAGAGCCTGGCACATGGCAGTTCTAAGTACATTAGCTAGTGTTACTATTTTTGCCCACCTGCCAGGCTCTTGCAGGCTCTACCTGGCCCTCTTAGCTTTAACTACCAAATCTTTATCATCAGCCCCAATCTCTCTCCAACTCCTAGTCATGTATGATATGCCAATCTGCTATCCCTGTAACTTCCCATATGAATCTCTTCACCAATACTCCCCACCAACACTCCCACCACTACACATACCCCAAACTTCTTGGCACTTCCCTATTGATCTGGTCCTGCTCGCCTTGACACAGAATGTTATCAGGGGAACTTGGGCACTGGCCCCATTACAAGATAGAGTTATCTCAACTGCACTTGCCCACACCCCCAGTTCAGTGCCACCCATCCATTCCAAGGAGTTAGGGATATCCTAGCCAAAGTCATTTCTGAGCTGAATACTAGGAACAGGCTATCCCAAGTTGCAGCACCATGGATATGACCTTTGCTTTGAAACAGACACATTTGCCCAGGCCCAGGTCAAGGACTAGGGACTGTACAGCCTATGCATATGGCTAGATCAGTAGCAAGAGCAGGAGACTGTGAAGAAATGAATGTGAGCTAAAGCCCAAGCAGCTGGAGAGGACCATGACCAGCAATGAGTGCACTTTCATCACTGTCAACCCAAAAGGGTCCAGCAGGGTCTTGTGGGAAAGATCATGAAGTGTTCTGAGTAGAAGGGAGTCTGTCTTATTTGAAATTCATGCAGGATTATGAAGACCTTCAACACTACACTGACTTGAAGGCCCATCCATTCTTTGGTAGCCTGGCAAAATCCATACTCTCAGGGCCAGGGGCGACATGGTCTGGGAGGTATTAAATATGAAGAGAAGCTGAGTGATGTTCAGGGACTTTTACATCCAACTTGGCAGGAACATTATTCACGGCAGTGATTCCGTGAAGGATGAAGATCTGCTTATAGTTTTAACCTGAGGAACTGGTAGATAAGAGCTGTGCTTAACAAAAAATCTACAAGTGACAGAAGGGTGGACCACAATGCTTTTTCCATCCACTTCCCTCCTGCCATGTGTGGAGGACCAAACTGACAAATCTATTTCTAGAACATCGTTAGAATCTAGAGGGAAATTATTGGAGCCATGATTGCTCCTTGTACCATAGTACACAGCTACCATGAGATAAATGTTTCAACCTCACTCCCCGACCCAAAGAAAAGAGGTGTGGACAGCCTTAGAGAGAAGGAAAGAGGATCAACTTAAAAGCCTTGAGGTCAGCGCCTGGACTATCACCAAATCCTAATATCTCATGAAATGTGCCCCTCCAGGTGACTGCCCAAGCCAAGGCTGTTCCCTTTCCTTCTCTACCAGGCTTCTCAGGTCCTGTGGATCTTTTCTCCTTGGCGGCAGTCACCATTCCCATTTCATTCTGAGTGCTCCTCTGGCCAGACTGCAGACTCCTGGGATATCTGCAGAGTGGGATTTCTCTTTCAGCCCTGTCCTCATCTTACAGAGGACTCAAGGTTCCAGGAAGCAGCCATATGCTTCTCGTTATTTGTGCCTCTTATGCAGCTTCCATTTCCTTACACAAAGGTCTCAGGCCTCAAACCTACTATGGTTCCTACCAGGATGTCTCAAACCTTGTCTCATCCCTGACCCCCAAAACTTGCATATATATGGTTCATGCACAAATAGTTTGAGACTGGAGATGCTACCGTTAAGTATCAGTGGGTCAAGATATGAAGGATGGTCTTTGGAACAGATCCAACAGGGAGAAAATTATGACAAGACAACCAGATGTTGTGGGGGCACACCTGTAATCCCAGTACTAAGGAAACCAAGGCAGGAGAAGGCCAGCCTGGGTTACACAATGAGTTCAAGACCACCTGAACTACATAGGGGGAAAAAAAGTGGTAACTTCAAGCATATCACTTATGGGCCTAGGCCTCACTGTCCTTGTCTACAAAATTAAAACGAGGCCTACCTCATGGCACATAAATCCACGTGGTGATACCAACAATTAGCAGTTGCATTTTGAGTCCTTAAGTTTCCTAGATACCTCAAGTCCTTATTTTACCCTCCCAAGTAGCTTAGGTACAATATTAGTGTTTTATAAAGCAGAGGAAAGGCTCAGGGCAGAAACTTGCCTACTATGATACAGCTGGTGAGCAGCAGGTATGCATCAGGCCCATGTTACAGAGAACTAGCTCAGGGTGCTGAGCATGAGGGGTTCCTGCCACAGGGGCCTGGTTAGTGAGGCTGGGTAGCACCAGGGATGCTTTCCTTGAAAAAGCCAAGATTGTAATCCCAGCACTCAGAAGGCCAAGGAAGGAGGACCTTGGAGTTTGAAGCCAGCGTGGACTAGCAAGACTGTCTCAACAAAACAAAAAACAAAAAACAAAAAAGGAAAAGGGGGCTGGAGATTTAGCTCAGTGGCACTGGGCCTGCCTCGAAAGCACAAGGTCCTGAGTTCGAACCCCAGTTCCGCAAAAATAAAAGAAGGGCAAAGCAGGAAGTAGACAGAAGCTCACCAGGACTCTCGCCCAGGAACAGGAGGCAGAGAATGAGAAGGGGACTGCCCAAGAGGTTAAATCTAATCCCTCTGCTCAAACCAAGCCATTTTACAATTACCAAATAAATCACTTTAAAACCTTTCCCCCCCCCCCCCCCCTTTTCTTTTTTTTTTTTTTTCCAGTACTGGGGCTT